>JAUJEM010000099.1:0-315894 GCA_030448935.1 Citrus cavaleriei
AAGTCTCGTGCCATTCCGAGTCCGGCGGACGAAGTTGGCCAGCCCACCCCCCAAGGCTATAGCTCACCCGTTTTTGTGGCCTTTTTCGGCTGGACGAACTTGGCGCCCCGGCCTTCGGGAGGTTATTTTTGGGCGCGGCTGTGCCCATGGCGTATTTTAGGCACACGGAGGCCCCTTGTAAAGCCTCACGCCATTCCGAGTCCGGCCGACGAAGTTGGCCAGCCCCACCCGCCAAGGCTATAGCCCACCCGTTTTTGTGGCCTTTTTCCGATGGACGAACTTGGCGCCCCGGCCTTCGGGCGGTTATTTTTGGGCGTAGCTGTGTCCGCGGCCTATTTTTGGCACACGGAGGATCCTCGCAAGGTCTCGCGCCATTCTGAGCCCGGCGGACAAAGTTGGTCAGCCCTACCCCCCAAGGCTATAGCCCACCCCTTTTTGTGGCCTTTTTCCGCTGGACGAACTTGGCGCCACGGCCTTCGGGCGGTTATTTTTGGGCGCGGCTGTGCCTGTGGCTTAGTTTTGGCACACGGAGGCCCCTCGCAAAGTCTTGCGCAATTTCGAGTCCGGCGGACGTAGTTGGCCAGCCCCACCCCCCAAGGCTATAGCCCACCCGTTTTTGTGGCCTTTTTCCGCTGGACGAACTTGGCGCCCCGGCCTTCGGGCGGTTATTTTTGGGCGCTGCTATTTCCGTGGCCTATTTTTGGTACACGGAGGCCCCTCACAAAGTCTCCCACCATTCCGAGTCCGGCGGACGAAGTTGGCCAGCCCCACCCCCCAAGGCTATAGCCCACCCGTTTTTGTGGCCTTTTTCCGCTGGACGAACTTGGCGCCCCGGCCTTCGGGCGGTTATTTTTGGGCGTAGCTGTGTCCGCGGCCTATTTTTGGAACACGGAGGATCCTCGCAAGGTCTCGCGCCATTCCGAGTCCGGCGGACGAAGTTGGCCAGCCCCACACCCCAAGGCTATAGGCCACCCCTTTTTGTGACCTTTTTCCGCTGGACGAACTTGGCGCCCCGGCCTTCGGGCGGTTATTTTTGGGCTCGGCTGTGCCCGCTGTCTATTTTTGGCACACGGAGGCCCCTCAAAAAGTCTCGTGCCATTCCGAGTCCGGCGGACGAAGTTGGCCAGCCCACCCCCCAAGGCTATGGCCCAACCGTTTTTGTGGCTTTTTTCCGCTGGACGAACTTCGCGCCCCGGCCTTCGGGCGGTTATTTTTGGGTGCGGCTGTGCCTGCGGCTTATTTTTGGCACACGAAGGCCCCTCGCAAAGTCTTGCGCCATTCCGAGCCCGGCGGACAAAGTTGGTCAGCCCCACCCCCCAAGGCTATAGCCCACCCGTTTTTGTGGCCTTTTTCCGCTGGACGAACTTGGCGCCACGGCCTTCGGGCGGTTATTTTTGGGCGCGGCTGTGCCTGTGGCTTAGTTTTGGCACTCGGAGGCCCCTCGCAAAGTCTTGCGCAATTTCGAGTCCGGCGGACGAAGTTGGCCAGCCCCACCCCCCAAGGCTATAGCCCACCCGTTTTTGTGGCCTTTTTCCGCTGGACGAACTTGGCTCCCCGGCCTTCGGGTGGTTATTTTTGGGCGCCGCTGTGCCCGCGGCCTATTTTTTGTACACGGAGACCCCTCGCAAATTCTCGCGCCATTCCGAGTCCGGCAGACGAAGTTGGCCAGCCCCACCCCCCAAGGCTATAGCCCACCCATTTTTGTGGCCTTTTTCCGCTGGACGAACTTGGCGCCCCGGCCATCGGGCGGTTATTTTTAGGCGCGGCTGTGCCCGCAGCCTATTTTTGGATTACGGAGGCCCCTCGCAAAGTCTCGCGCCATTCCGAGTCCGGCGGACGAAGTTGGCCAGCCCCACCCCCCAAGGCTATAGCCCATCCGTTTTTGTGGCCTTTTTCCGCTGGACGAACTTGGCGCCCCGGCCTTCGGGCGGTTATTTTTTAGCGCGGCTGTGTCCACGGCCTATTTTTGGCACACGGAGGCCGCTCGCAAAGTCTCGCGCCATTCCGAGTCCGGCGGACGAAGTTGGCCAGCCCCACCCCCCAAGGTTATAGCCCACCCGTTTTTGTGGCCATTTTCCGCTGGACGAACTTGGCGCCCCGGCCTTCGGGCGGTTATTTTTGGGCGCGGCTGTGCCCGCGACCTATTTTTGGCACACGGAGGCCCCTCGCATAGTCTCGTGCCATTCCGAGTCCGGCGGACGAAGTTGGCCAGCCCCACCCCCCAAGTCTATATAGCCCACCCGTTTTTGTGGCCTTTTTCCGCTGGACGAACTTGGCGCCCCGGCCTTCGGGAGGTTATTTTTGGGCGCGGCTGTGCCCATGGCGTATTTTAGGCACACGGAGGCCCCTTGTAAAGCCTCACGCCATTCCGAGTCCGGCCGACGAAGTTGGCCAGCCCCACCCGCCAAGGCTATAGCCCACCCGTTTTTGTGGCCTTTTTCCGATGGACGAACTTGGCGCCCCGGCCTTCGGGCGGTTATTTTTGGGCGTAGCTGCGTCCGCGGCCTATTTTTGGCACACGGAGGATCCTCGCAAGGTCTCGCGCCATTCCGAGTCCGGCGGACGAAGTTGGCCAGCCCCACACCCCAAGGCTATAGCCCACCCCTTTTTGTGGCCTTTTTCCGCTGGACGAACTTGGCGCCCCGGCCTTCGGGCGGTTATTTTTGGGCGCGGCTGTGCCCGCTGTCTATTTTTGGCACACGGAGGCCCCTCAAAAAGTCTCGTGCCATTCCGAGTCCGGCGGACGAAGTTGGCCAGCCCACCCCCCAAGGCTATAGCCCAACCGTTTTTGTGGCCTTTTTCCGCTGGACGAACTTGGCGCCCCGGCCTTCGGGCGGTTATTTTTGGGTGCGGCTGTGCCTGCGGCTTATTTTTGGCACACGAAGGCCCCTCGCAAAGTCTTGCGCCATTCCGAGCCCGGCGGACAAAGTTGGCCAGCCCCACCCCCCAAGGCTATAGCCCACCCGTTTTTGTGGCCTTTTTCCGCTGGACGAACTTGGCGCCCCGGCCTTCGGGCGGTTATTTTTGGGCGCTGCTATTTCCGTGGCCAATTTTTTTGGTACACGGAGGCCCCTCACAAAGTCTCCCACCATTCCGAGTCCGGCGGACGAAATTGGCCAGCCCCACCCCCCAAGGCTATAGCCCACCCGTTTTTGTGGCCTTTTTCCGCTGGACGAACTTGGCGCCCCGGCCTTCGGGCGGTTATTTTTGGGCGCGGCTGTGCCCGCGGCCTATTTTTGGCGCACGGAGGCCCCTCGTAAAGTCTCGCGCCATTCCGAGACCGGCGGAAGAAGTTGGCCAGCGCCTCCCCCCAAGGCTATAGCCCACCCGTTATTGTGGCCTTTTTCCGCTAGACGAACTTGGCGCCCCGGCCTTCGGGCGGTTCTTTTTGGGCGCGACTGTGCCCGCGGCTTATTTTTGGTACACGGACGCCCCTCGCAAAGTCTCGCGCCATTCCGAGTCCGGCGGACGAAGTTGGCCAGCCCCACCCCCCAAGGCTATAGCCCACCCGTTTTTGTGGCCTTTTTCCGCTGGACGAACTTGGCGCCCTGGCCTTCGGGCAGTTATTTTTGGGCGCGGCTGCGCCCGCGGCCTATTTTTGGCGCACCGAGGCCCCTCGCAAAGTCTCGCGCCATTCCGAGTCCGGCGGACGAAGTTGGCCAGCCCCACCCCACAAGGCTATAGCCCACCCGTTTTTGTGGCCTTTTTCCGCTGGACGAACTTGGCGCACCGGCCTTCGGGCGGTTATTTTTGGGCGCGGCTGTGCCCGCGGCCTATTTTTGGCACACGGAGGACCCTCGCAAAGTCTCGTGCCATTCCGAGTCCGGCAGACGAAGTTGGGCAGCCCCACCCCCCAAGGCTATATATCCCACCCGTTTTTGTGGCCTTTTTCCGCTGTACGAACTTGGCGCCCCGGCCTTCGGGTGGTTATTTTTGGGCGTAGCTGTGTCCGCGGCCTATTTTTGGCACACGGAGGATCCTCGCAAGGTCTCGCGCCATTCCGAGTCCGGCGGACGAAGTTGGCCAGCCCCACCCCCCAAGGCTATAGCCCACCCCTTTTTGTGGCCTTTTTCCGCTGGACGAACTTGGCGCCCCGGCCTTCGGGCGGTTATTTTTGGGCGCGGCTGTGCCCGCTGTCTATTTTTGGCACACGGAGGCCCCTCAAAAAGTCTCGTGCCATTCCGAGTCCGGCGGACGAAGTTGGCCAGCCCACCCCCCAAGGCTATAGCCCAACCGTTTTTGTGGCCTTTTTCCGCTGGACGAACTTGGCGCCCCGGCCTTCGGGCGGTTATTTTGGTGCGGCTGTGCCTGCGGCTTATTTTGCACACGAGGCCCCTCGCAAAGTCTTGCGCCATTCCGAGCCCGAGCGGACAAAGTTGGCGAGCCCCACCCCCAACGGCTATAGCCCACCCGTTTTTGTGGCCTTTTTCCGCTGGACGAACTTGGCGCCCCGGCCTTCGGGCGGTTATTTTTGGGCGCTGCTATTTCCGTGGCCAATTTTTTTGGTACACGGAGGCCCCTCACAAAGTCTCCCACCATTCCGAGTCCGGCGGACGAAGTTGGCCAGCCCCACCCCCCAAGGCTATAGCCCACCCGTTTTTGTGGCCTTTTTCCGCTGGACGAACTTGGCGCCCCGGCCTTCGGGCGGTTATTTTTCAGCGCGGCTGTGCCCGCGGCCTATTTTTGGCGCACGGAGGCCCCTCGTAAAGTCTCGCGCCATTCCGAGACCGGCGGAAGAAGTTGGCCAGCGCCTCCCCCCAAGGCTATAGCCCACCCGTTATTGTGGCCTTTTTCCGCTAGACGAACTTGGCGCCCCGGCCTTCGGGCGGTTCTTTTTGGGCGCGACTGTGCCCGCGGCTTATTTTTGGTACACGGACGCCCCTCGCAAAGTCTCGCGCCATTCCGAGTCCGGCGGACGAAGTTGGCCAGCCCCACCCCCCAAGGCTATAGCCCACCCGTTTTTGTGGCCTTTTTCCGCTGGACGAACTTGGCGGCCTGGCCTTCGGGCAGTTATTTTTGGGCGCGGCTGCGCCCGCGGCCTATTTTTGGCGCACCGAGGCCCCTCGCAAAGTCTCGCGCCATTCCGAGTCCGGCGGACGAAGTTGGCCAGCCCCACCCCTCAAGGCTATAGCCCACCCGTTTTTGTGGCCTTTTTCCGCTGGACGAACTTGGCGCACCGGCCTTCCGGCGGTTATTTTTGGGCGCGGCTGTGCCCGCGGCCTATTTTTGGCACACGGAGGACCCTCGCAAAGTCTCGCGCCATTCCGAGTCTGGCCGACGAAGTTGGCCAGCCCCACCCGCCAAGGCTATAGCCCACCCGTTTTTGTGGCCTTTTTCCGATGGACGAACTTGGCGCCCCGGCCTTCGGGCGGTTATTTTTGGGCGTAGCTGTGTCCGCGGCCTATTTTTGGCACACGGAGGATCCTCGCAAGGTCTCGCGCCATTCCGAGTCCGGCGGACGAAGTTGGCCAGCCCCACCCCCCAAGGCTATAGCCCACCCCTTTTTGTGGCCTTTTTCCGCTGGACGAACTTGGCGCCCCGGCCTTCGGGCGGTTATTTTTGGGCGCGGCTGTGCCCGCTGTCTATTTTTGGCACACGGAGGCCCCTCAAAAAGTCTCGTGCCATTCCGAGTCCGGCGGACGAAGTTGGCCAGCCCACCCCCCAAGGCTATAGCCCAACCGTTTTTGTGGCCTTTTTCCGCTGGACGAACTTGGCGCCCCGGCCTTCGGGCGGTTATTTTTGGGTGCGGCTGTGCCTGCGGCTTATTTTTGGCACACGAAGGCCCCTCGCAAAGTCTTGCGCCATTCCGAGCCCGGCGGACAAAGTTGGCCAGCCCCACCCCCCAAGGCTATAGCCCACCCGTTTTTGTGGCCTTTTTCCGCTGGACGAACTTGGCGCCCCGGCCTTCGGGCGGTTATTTTTGGGCGCTGCTATTTCCGTGGCCAATTTTTTTGGTACACGGAGGCCCCTCACAAAGTCTCCCACCATTCCGAGTCCGGCGGACGAAATTGGCCAGCCCCACCCCCCAAGGCTATAGCCCACCCGTTTTTGTGGCCTTTTTCCGCTGGACGAACTTGGCGCCCCGGCCTTCGGGCGGTTATTTTTGGGCGCGGCTGTGCCCGCGGCCTATTTTTGGCGCACGGAGGCCCCTCGTAAAGTCTCGCGCCATTCCGAGACCGGCGGAAGAAGTTGGCCAGCGCCTCCCCCCAAGGCTATAGCCCACCCGTTATTGTGGCCTTTTTCCGCTAGACGAACTTGGCGCCCCGGCCTTCGGGCGGTTCTTTTTGGGCGCGACTGTGCCCGCGGCTTATTTTTGGTACACGGACGCCCCTCGCAAAGTCTCGCGCCATTCCGAGTCCGGCGGACGAAGTTGGCCAGCCCCACCCCCCAAGGCTATAGCCCACCCGTTTTTGTGGCCTTTTTCCGCTGGACGAACTTGGCGCCCCGGCCTTCGGGCAGTTATTTTTGGGCGCGGCTGCGCCCGCGGCCTATTTTTGGCGCACCGAGGCCCCTCGCAAAGTCTCGCGCCATTCCGAGTCCGGCGGACGAAGTTGGCCAGCCCCACCCCTCAAGGCTATAGCCCACCCGTTTTTGTGGCCTTTTTCCGCTGGACGAACTTGGCGCACCGGCCTTCCGGCGGTTATTTTTGGGCGCGGCTGTGCCCGCGGCCTATTTTTGGCACACGGAGGACCCTCGCAAAGTCTCGCGCCATTCCGAGTCTGGCCGACGAAGTTGGCCAGCCCCACCCGCCAAGGCTATAGCCCACCCGTTTTTGTGGCCTTTTTCCGATGGACGAACTTGGCGCCCCGGCCTTCGGGCGGTTATTTTTGGGCGTAGCTGTGTCCGCGGCCTATTTTTGGCACACGGAGGATCCTCGCAAGGTCTCGCGCCATTCCGAGTCCGGCGGACGAAGTTGGCCAGCCCCACCCCCCAAGGCTATAGCCCACCCGTTTTTGTGGCCTTTTTCCGCTGGACGAACTTGGCGCCCCGGCCTTCGGGAGGTTATTTTTGGGCGCGGCTGTGCCCATGGCGTATTTTAGGCACACGGCGGCCCCTTGTAAAGCCTCACGCCATTCCGAGTCTGGCCGACGAAGTTGGCCAGCCCACCCCCCAAGGCTATAGCCCAACCGTTTTTGTGGCCTTTTTCCGCTGGACGAACTTGGCGCCCCGGCCTTCGGGCGGTTATTTTTGGGTGCGGCTGTGCCTGCGGCTTATTTTTGGCACACGAAGGCCCCTCGCAAAGTCTTGCGCCATTCCGAGCCCGGCGGACAAAGTTGGCCAGCCCCACCCCCCAAGGCTATAGCCCACCCGTTTTTGTGGCCTTTTTCCGCTGGACGAACTTGGCGCCCCGGCCTTCGGGCGGTTATTTTTGGGCGCTGCTATTTCCGTGGCCAATTTTTTTGGTACACGGAGGCCCCTCACAAAGTCTCCCACCATTCCGAGTCCGGCGGACGAAATTGGCCAGCCCCACCCCCCAAGGCTATAGCCCACCCGTTTTTGTGGCCTTTTTCCGCTGGACGAACTTGGCGCCCCGGCCTTCGGGCGGTTATTTTTGGGCGCGGCTGTGCCCGCGGCCTATTTTTGGCGCACGGAGGCCCCTCGTAAAGTCTCGCGCCATTCCGAGACCGGCGGAAGAAGTTGGCCAGCGCCTCCCCCCAAGGCTATAGCCCACCCGTTATTGTGGCCTTTTTCCGCTAGACGAACTTGGCGCCCCGGCCTTCGGGCGGTTCTTTTTGGGCGCGACTGTGCCCGCGGCTTATTTTTGGTACACGGACGCCCCTCGCAAAGTCTCGCGCCATTCCGAGTCCGGCGGACGAAGTTGGCCAGCCCCACCCCCCAAGGCTATAGCCCACCCGTTTTTGTGGCCTTTTTCCGCTGGACGAACTTGGCGCCCCGGCCTTCGGGCAGTTATTTTTGGGCGCGGCTGCGCCCGCGGCCTATTTTTGGCGCACCGAGGCCCCTCGCAAAGTCTCGCGCCATTCCGAGTCCGGCGGACGAAGTTGGCCAGCCCCACCCCCCAAGGCTATAGCCCACCCGTTTTTGTGGCCTTTTTCCGCTGGACGAACTTGGCGCCCCGGCCTTCGGGCGGTTATTTTTGGGCGCGGCTGTGCCCGCGGCCTATTTTTGGCACACGGAGGACCCTCGTAAAGTCTCGCGCCATTCCGAGTCCGGCGGACGAAGTTGGCCAGCCCCACCCCCCAAGGCTATAGCCCACCCGTTTTTGTGGCCTTTTTCCGCTGGATGAACTTGGCGCCCCGGCCTTCAGGCGGTTATTTTTGGGCGCGGCAGTGCCTGCGGCCTAATTTTGGCACACGGAGGCCCCTCGCAAAGTCTCGCGCTATTCTGAGTCCGGCGGACGAAGTTGAGCAGCCCCACCCTCCAAGGCTATATAGCCCACCCGTTTTTGTGGCCTTTTTCCGCTGGACGAACTTGGCGCCCCGGCCTTCGGGCGGTTAAATTTGGGCGCGGCTGTGCCCGCGGCCTATTTTTGGCACATGGAGGCCCCTCGCAAAGTCTCGCGCCATTCCGAGTCCGGCGGACGAAGTTGGGCAGCCCCACCCCCCAAGGCTATATAGCCCACCCGTTTTTGTGGCCTTTTTCCGCTGGGCGAACTTGGCGCCCCGGCCTTCGGGCGGTTAAATTTGGGCACGGCTGTGCCCGCGGCCTATTTTTGGCACACGGAGGCCCCTCGCAAAGTCTTGTGCCATTCCGAGTCCGGTGGACGAAGTTGGCCAGCCCCACCCCCCAAGGCCATAGCCCACCCGTTTTTGTGGCCTTTTTCCGCTGGATGAACTTGGCGCCCCGGCCTTCGGGCAGTTATTTTTGGGCGCGGCTGTGCCCGCGGCCTATTTTTGACGCACTGAGGCCCCTCGCAAAGTCTCGCGCCATTCCGAGTCCGGCGGACGAAGTTGGACAGCCCCACCCCACAAGGCTATAGCCCACCCGTTTTTGTGGCCTTTTTCCGCTGGACGAACTTGGCGCACCGGCCTTCGGGCGGTTATTTTTGGACGCGGCTGTGCCCGCGGCCTATTTTTGGCACATGGAGGACCCTCGCAAAGTCTCGCGCCATTCCGAGTCTGGCGGACGAAGTTGGCCAGCCCCACCCCCCAAGGCTATAGCCCACCCGTTTTTGTGGCCTTTTTCCGCTGGACGAACTTGGCGCCCCGGCCTTCGGGCGGTTATTTTTGGGCGCGGCTGTGCCTGCGGCCTAATTTTGGCACACGGAGGCCCCTCGCAAACTCTCGCGCTATTCCGAGTCCGGCGGACGAAGTTGGGCAGCCCCACCCTCCAAGGCTATATAGCCCACCCGTTTTTGTGGCCGTTTTCCGATGGACGAACTTGGCGCCCCGGCCTTCGGGCGGTTAAATTTGGGCGCGGCTGTGCCCGCGGCCTATTTTTGGCACACGGAGGCCCCTTGCAAAGTCTCGTGCCATTCCGAGTCCGGTGGACGAAGTTGGCCAGCCCCACCCCCCAAGGCTATAGCCCACCCGTTTTTGTGGCCTTTTTCCGCTGGACAACTTGGCGCCCCGGCCTTCGGGCAGTTGCGGCCTATTTTTGGCGCACCGAGGCCCCTCGCAAAGTCTCGCGCCATTCCGAGTCCGGCGGACGAAGTTGGACAGCCCCACCCCACAAGGCTATAGCCCACCCGTTTTTGTGGCCTTTTTCCGCTGGACGAACTTGACGCACCAGCCTTCGGGCGGTTATTTTTGGGCGCGGCTGTGCCCGCGGCCTATTTTTGGCACACGGAGGACCCTCGCAAAGTCTCGCGCCTTTCCGAGTCCGGCGGACGAAGTTGGGCAGCCCCACCCCCCAAGGCTATATAGCCCACCCGTTTTTGTGGCCTTTTTCCGCTGGACGAACTTGGCGCCCCTGCCTTCGGGCGGTTAAATTTGGGCGCGGCTGTACCCGCGGCCTATTTTTGGCACACGGAGGCCCCACGCAAAGTCTCGCGCCATTCCGAGTCCGGCGGACGAAGTTGGCCAGCCCCACCCCCCAAGGCTATAGCCCACCCGTTTTTGTGGCCTTTTTGCGCTGGACGAACTTGGCGCCCCGGCGTTCGGGCGGTTATTTTTGGGCGCGGCTGTGTCCGCGGCTTATTTTTGGCACACGGAGGCCCCTCGCAAAGTCTCGTGGCATTCCGAGTCCGGTGGACGAAGTTGGCCAGCCCCACCCCCCAAGGCTATAGCCCACCCGTTTTTGTGGCCTTTTTCCGCTGGACGAACTTGGCGCCCCGGCCTTCGGCAGTTATTTTTGGGCGCGGCTGCGCCCGCGGCCTATTTTTGGCACACGGAGGCCGCTCGCAAAGTCTCGCGCAATTCCGAGTCCGGTGGACGAAGTTGGCCAGCCCCACCCCCCAAGGCTATAGCCCACCCGTTTTTGTGGCCTTTTTCCGCTGGACGAACTTGGCGCCCCGGCCTTCGGGCAGTTATTTTTGGGCGCAGCTGCGCCCGCGGCCTATTTTTGGCGCACCGAGGCCCCTCGCAAAGTCTCGCGCCATTCCGAGTCCGGCGGACGAAGTTGGACAGCCCCACCCCACAAGGCTATAGCCCACCCGTTTTTGTGGCCTTTTTCCGCTGGACGAACTTGGCGCACCGGCCTTCGGGCGGTTATTTTTGGACGCGGCTGTGCCCGCGGCATCTTTTTTCACATGGAGGCCCCTCGCAAAGTCTCGCGCCATTCCGAGTCCGGGGGACGAAGTTGGCCAGCCCCACCCCCCAAGGCTATAGCCCACCCGTTTTTGTGGCCTTTTTCCGCTGGACGAACTTGGCGCCCTGGCCTTCGGGCAGTTATTTTTGGGCGCGGCTGCACCCGCGGCCTATTTTTGGCGCACCGAGGCCCCTCGCAAAGTCTCGCGCCATTCCGAGTCCGGCGGACGAAGTTGGCCAGCCCCACCCCTCAAGGCTATAGCCCACCCGTTTTTGTGGCCTTTTTCCGCTGGACGAACTTGGCGCACCGGCCTTCGGGCGGTTATTTTTGGGCGCGGCTGTGCCCGCGGCCTATTTTTGGCACACGGAGGACCCTCGCAAAGTCTCGCGCCATTCCGAGTCCGGCGGACGAAGTTGGGCAGCCCCACCCCCCAAGGCTATATAGCCCACCCGTTTTTGTGGCCTTTTTCCGCTGTACGAACTTGGCGCCCCGGCCTTCGGGTGGTTATTTTTGGGCGCGGCTGTGCCCGCGGCCTATTTTTTCACATGGAGGCCCCTCGTAAAGTCTCGCGCCATTCCGAGTCCGGCGGACGAAGTTGGCCAGCCCCACCCCCCAAGGCTATAGCCCACCCGTTTTTGTGGCCTTTTTCCGCTGGATGAACTTGGCGCCCCGGCCTTCAGGCGGTTATTTTTGGGCGCGGCAGTGCCTGCGGCCTAATTTTGGCACACGGAGGCCCCTCGCAAAGTCTCGCGCTATTCTGAGTCCGGCGGACGAAGTTGAGCAGCCCCACCCTCCAAGGCTATATAGCCCACCCGTTTTTGTGGCCTTTTTCCGCTGGACGAACTTGGCGCCCCGGCCTTCGGGCGGTTATTTTTGGGCGTGGCTGTTCCCGCGCCCTATTTTTGGCACACGGAGGCCCCTCGCAAAGTCTCGCGCCATTCCGAGTCCGGCGGACGAAGTTGGCCAGCCCCACCCCCCAAGGCTATAGCCCACCCGTTTTTGTGGCCATTTTCCGCTGGACGAACTTGGTGTCCCGGCCTTCGGGCGGTTATTTTTGGGCGCGGCTGTGCCCGCGGCCTATTTTTGGCACACGGAGGCCCCTCGCAAAGTCTCGCGGCATTCCGAGTCCGGCGGATGAAGTTGGCCAGCCCCACCCCCCAAGGCTATAGCCCACCCGTTTTTGTTGCTTTTTCCGCCGGACGAACTTGGCGCCCCGGCCTTCGGGCGGTTACTTTTGGGTGCGGCTGTACCCGCGGCCTATTTTTGGCACACGGAGACCCCTCGCAAAGTCTCGCGCCATTCCGAGTCCGGCGGACGACGTAGGCCAGCCCCACCCCCCAAGGCTATAGCCCACCCGTTTTTGTGGCCGTTTTCCGCTGGACGAACATGGCGCCCCGGCCTTTGGGCGGTTATTTTTGGGCGCGGCTGTGCCCGTGGCCTATTTTTGGCACATGGAGGCCCCTCGCAAAGTCTCGCGCCATTCCGAGTCCGGCGGACGAAGTTGGCCAGCCCCACCCCCCAAGGCTATAGCCCACCCGTTTTTGTCGCCTTTTTCCGCTGGACGAACTTGGCGCCCCGGCCTTCGGGCGGTTATTTTTTGGCGCAGCTGTGCCCGCGGCCTATTTTTCGCACACCGAGGCCCCTCCCAAAGTCTCGCGCCATTCCGAGTCCGGCGGACGAAGTTGGCCAGCCCCACCCCCCAAGGCTATAGCCCACCCGTTTTTGTGGCCTTTTTCCGCTAGACGAACTTGGCGCCCCGGCCTTCGGGCGGTTATTATTGGGCGCATCTGTGCCCGTGGCCTATATTTGTCACACGGAGGCCCCTCACAAAGTCACGCGCCATTCCGAGTCCGGCGGACGAAGTTGGCCAGCCCAACCCCCCAAGGCTATAGCCCACCCGTTTTTGTAGCCTTTTTCCGCTGGACGAACTTGGCGCCCCGGCCTTCGGATGGGTATTTTTAGGCGCGGCTGTGCCCGCGGCCTATTTTTGGCACGCGGAGGCGGCTCGCAATGTATCACGCCATTCCGAGTCCGGCGGACGAAGTTGGCCAGCCCCACCCCCCAAGGCTATAGCCCACCCGTTTTTGTGGCCTTTTTCCGCTGGACGAACTTGGCGCCCCGGCCTTTGTGCGGGTATTTTTGGACGCGGCTGTGCCCGCGGCCTACGTTTGGCATACGGAGGTGCCTCGCAAAGTCTCGCGCCATTCCGAGTCCGGCGGACGAAGTAGGCCAGCCCCACCCCCCAAGGCTATAGACCACCCGTTTTTGTGAACGTTTTCCGCTGGACGAACATGGCGCCCCGGCCTTTGGGAGGTTATTTTTGGGCACGGCTGTGCCCGCGGCCTATTTTTGGCACACGGTGGCCCCTCGCAAAGTCTCGCGCCATTCCGAGTCCGGCGGACGAAGTTGGCCAGCCCCACCCCCCAAGGCTATAGCCCACCCGTTTTTGTCGCCTTTTTCCGCTGGACGAACTTGGCGCCCCAGCCTTCGGGCGGTTATTTTTGGGCGCGGCTCTTCCCGCAGCCTATTTTTGGCACACGGAGGCCCCTCGCAAAGTCTCGCGTCATTCCGAGTCCGGCGGACGAAGTTGGCCAGCCCCACCCCCCAAGGCTATAGCCCACCCGTTTTTGTGGCCTTTTTCCGCTGGACGAACTTGGCGCCCCGGCCTTCGGGCGGGTATTTTTGGGCGCGGCTGTGCCCGCGGCCTATTTTTGGCACACGGAGGTGCCTCGCAAAGTCTCTTGCCATTCCGAGTCTGCCGGACGAAGTGGGCCAGCCCCACCCCCCAAGGCTATAGCCCACCCGTTTTTGTGGCCTTTTTCCGCTGGACGAACTTGGCGCCCCGGCCTTCAGGCGTTTATTTTTTGGCGCGGTTGTCCCCGCGGCCTATTTTTGGCACATGGAGGCGCCTCGCAAAGTCTCGCGCCATTCCGAGTCCGGCGGACGAAGTTGGCCAGCCCCACCCCCCAAGGCTATAGCCCACCCGTTTTTGTGGCCTTTTTCCGCTGGACGAACTTGGCGCACCGGCCTTCGGGCGGTTATTTTTGGGCGCGGCTGTGCCCGCGGCCTATTTTTGGCACACGGAGGACCCTCGCAAAGTCTCGCGCCATTCCGAGTCCGGCAGACGAAGTTGGGCAGCCCCACCCCCCAAGGCTATATATCCCACCCGTTTTTGTGGCCTTTTTCCGCTGTACGAACTTGGCGCCCCGGCCTTCGGGTGGTTATTTTTGGGCGCGGCTGTGCCCGCGGCCTATTTTTTTACATGGAGGCCCCTCGTAAAGTCTCGCGCCATTCCGAGTCCGGCGGACGAAGTTGGCCAGCCCCACCCCCCAAGGGTATAGCCCACCCGTTTTTGTGGACTTTTTCCGCTGGACGAACTTGGCGCCCCGGCCTTCGGGGGGTTATTTTTTGGCGCGGCTGTGCCCGCGGCCTATTTTTGGCACACGGAGGCCCCTCGCAAAGTCTCGCGCCATTCCGAGTCCGGCGGACCCAGTGGGCCGCCCCACCCCCAAGGCTACAGCCCACCCGTTTTGTGGCCTTTTTCCGCTGGACGAACTTGGCGCCCGGCATTCGGGCGGGTCTTTCTTTCTGTGGCTGTGCCCGCGGCCTATTTTTGGCACACGGAGGCCCCTCGCAAAGTCTCGCGCCATTCCGAGTCCGGCGGACGAAGTTGGCCAGCCCCACCCCCCAAGGCAATAGCCCACCCGGTTTTTTGGCCTTTTTACGCGGGACGAACATTGCGCCCCCGCCGTCGGGCGGGTATTTTTGGGGGCGGCGGTGCCCGCGGCCGATTTTTTGCACACGGCGGCGCCTCGCAAAGTCTCGCTCCATTCCGAGTCCGGCGGACGAAGTTGGCCATCCCCCCCCCCAAGGCTATAGCCCACCCGTTTTTGTGGCCTTTTTCCGCTGGACGAACTTGGCGCCCCGGCCTTCGCGCTGGTATTTTTGGGCGCGGCTGTGCCCGCGGCCTATTTTTGGCACACGGAGGCGCCTCGCAAAGTCTCGCGCCATTCCGAGTCCGGCGGACGAAGTTGGCCAGCCCCACCCCCCAAGGCTATAGCCCACCCGTTTTTGTGGCCTTTTTCCGCTGGACGAACTTGGCGCCCCGGCCTTCGGGCGGGAATTTTTGGGCGCGGCTGTGCCCGCGGCCTATTTTTGGCACACAGAGGTGCCTCGCAAAGTCTCGCACCGTTCCGAGTCCGGCGGACGAAGTTGGCCAGCCGCACCCCCCAAGGCTATAGCCCACCCGTTTTTTTGGCCTTTTTCCGCTGGACGAACTTGGCGCCCCGGCATTCCGGCGGGTATTTTTGGGCGCGGCTGTGCCCGCGGCCTATTTTTGGCACACGGAGGCACCTCGCAAACTCTCACGCCATTCCGAGTCCGGCGGACAAAGTTGGCCAGCCCCACCCCCCAAGGCTATAGCCCACCCGTTTTTATGGCCTTTTTCCGCTGGAGGAACTTGGCGCCCCGGCCTTCGGGCGGGTATTTTTGGGCGTGGCTGTGCCCGCGGCCTATTTTTGGCACACGGAGGTGGCTTGCAAAGTCTCACGCCATTCCGAGTCCGGCGGACGAAGTTGGCCAGCCCCACCCCCCAAGGCTATAGCCCACCCGTTTTTGTGGCCTTTTTCCGCTGGACGAACTAGGCGCCCCTGCCTTCGGGCGGGTATTTTTGGGCGCGGCTGTGCCCGCGGCCTATTTTTGGCACACGGAGGGGCCTCGCAAAGTATCGCGCCATTCCGAGTCCGGCGGACTAAGTTGGCCAGCCTCACCCCCCAAGGCTATAGCCCACCCGTTTTTGTGGCCTTTTTCCCGTGGACGAACTTGGCGCCCCGGCCTTCGTGCAGGTATTTTCGGGCGCGGCTGTGCCCGCGGCCTATTTTTGGCACACGGAGGCGCCTCGCAAAGTCTCGCGCCATTCCGAGTCCGGCGGACGAAGTTGGCCAGCCCCACCCCCCAAGGCTATATCCCACCCTTTTTGTGGCCTTTTTCCGCTGGACGAACTTGGCGCCCCGGCCTTCGGGCGGGTATTTTTGGGCGCGGCTGTGCCCGCGGCCTATTTTTGGCACACGGAGGTGCCTCGCAAAGTCTCTCGCCATTCCGAGTCCGGCGGATGAAGTTGGCCAGCCCCACCCCCCAAGGCTATAGCCCACCCGTTTTTGTGGCCTTTTTCCGCTGGACGAACTTGGCGCCCCGGCCTTCGGGAGGGTATTTTTGGGCGCGGCTGTGCCCGCGGCCTATTTTTGGCACACGGAGGCGCCTCGCAAAGGTTCGCGCCATTCCGAGTCCGGCGGACGAAGTTGGCCAGCCCCACCCCCCAAGGCTATAGCCCACCCGTTTTTGTGGCCTTTTTCCGCTGGACGAACTTGGCGCCCCGGCATTCGGGCGGGTATGTTTGGGCGCGGCTGTGCCCGCGGCCTATTTTTGGCACGCAGAGGCGCCTCGTAAAGTATCGCGCCATTCCGAGTCCGGCGGACGAAGTTGGCCAGCCCCACCCCCCAAGGCTATAGCCCACCCGTTTTTGTGGCCTTTTTCCGCTGGACGAACATGGCGCCCCGGCCTTCGGGCGGGTATTTATGGGCGCGGCTGTGCCCGCGGCCTATTTTTGGCACACGGAGGCGCCTCGCAAAGTATCGCGCCATTCCGAGTCCGGCGGACGAAGTTGGCCAACCCCACCCCCCAAGGCTATAGCCCACCCGTTTTTGTGGCCTTTTTCCGCTGGACGAACTTGGCGCCCCGGCCTTCGGGCGGGTATTTTGGGCGCGGCTGTGCCCGCTGCCTATTTTTGGCACTCGGAGGCGCCTCGCAAAGTCTCGCGCCATTCCGAGTCCGGCGGACGAAGTTGGCCAGCCCCACCCCCCAAGGCTATAGCCCACCCGTTTTTGTGGCCTTTTTCCGCTGGACGAACATGGCGCCCCGGCCTTCGGGCGGGTATTTTTGGGCGCGGCTGTTCCCACGGCCTATTTTTGGCACAAGGAGGCCTCGCAAAGTATCGCGCCATTCCGAGTCCGGCGGACGAAGTTGGCCAGCCCCACCCCCCAAGGCTCTAGCCCACCCGTTTTTGTGGCCTTTTTCCGCTGGACGAATTTGGCGCCCCGGCCTTCGGGCGTGTATTTTTGGGCGCGGCTGTGCCCGCGGCCTAGTTTTGGCACACGGAGGCGCCTCGCAAAGTCTCGCGTCATTCCGAGTCCGGCGGACGGAGTTGGCCAGCCCCACCCCCCAAGGCTATAGCCCACCCGTTTTTGTGGCCTTTTTCCGCTGGACGAACTTGGCGCCCCGTACTTCGGGCAGGTATTTTTTGGCGCGGTTGTGCCCGCGGCCTATTTTTGGTACACGGAGGCGCCTCGCAAAGTCTCGCGCCAATCCGAGTCCGGCGGACGAAGTTGGCCAGCCCCACCACCCAAGGCTATAGCCCACCCGTTTTTGTGGCCTTTTTCCGTTGGACGAACTTGGCGCCCCGGCCTTCGGGCGGGTATTTTTGGGCGCGGCTGTGCCCGCGGCCTATTTTTGGCACACGGAGGCGCCTCGCAAAGTCTCGCGCCATTCCGAGTCCGGGCGGATTAAGTCGCCAGCCCCACCCTCAAGGCTATAGCCCACCCGTTTTTGTGGCCTTTTTCCGCTGGACGAACTTGGCGCCCCGGCCTTCGGGCGGGTATTTTTGGGCGCGGCTGTGCCCGTGGCCTATTTTTGGCACACGGAGGCGCCTCGCAAAGTCTCGCGCCATTCCGAGTCCGGCGGACGAAGTTGGCCAGCCCCACCCCCCAAAGCTATAGCCCACCCGTTTTTGTGGCCCTTTTCCGCTGGACGAACTTGGCGCCCCGGCCTTCGGGCAGGTATTTTTGAGCGCGGCTGTGCCCGCGGCCTATTTTTGGCACACGGAGGCGCCTCGCAAAGTCTCGCGCCATTCCGAGTCCGGCGGACGAAGTTGGCCAGCCCCACACCCCAAGGCTATAGCCCACCCGTTTTTGTGGCCTTTTTCCGCTGGACGAACTTGGCGCCCCGGCCTTCGGGCGGGTATTTTTGGCACGGCTGTGCCCGCGGCCTATTTTTGGCACACGGAGGTGCCTCGCAAAGTCTCTCGCCATTCCGAGTCCGGCGGATGAAGTTGGCCAGCCCCACCCCCCAAGGCTATAGCCCACCCGTTTTTGTGGCCTTTTTCCGCTGGACGAACTTGGCGCCCCGGCCTTCGGGCGCGAAGGTTTGGGCGCTGCTGTGCCCTCGGCCTATTGTTTGCCCACGGAGGCGCCTCGCAAGAGTTCGCGCCATTCCGAGTCCGGCGGACGAAGTTGGCCAGCCCCACCCCCAAGGCTATAGCCCACCCGTTTTTTTGCCTTTTTCCGCTGGACGAAATTGGCGCCCCGGCCTTCGGGATGTTATTTTGGGTCGCGGCTGTTCCCGAGGCCTATTTTGGTCACTCTGAGGCGCCTCGCAAAGTATCGCGCCATTCCGAGTCAGGCGGACGAAGTTGGCCAGCCCCAACCCCCAAGGCTAAAGACAACCCTGGTTTGTGGCCTGTTTAAGCTGTACGAAATTGGCGGCCCGGCCTTCGGGCGGGTGTGTTTGGGCGCGGCTGTGCCCGCGGCCTATTTTTGGCACGCAGAGGCGCCTCGTAAAGTATCGCGCCAAACCGAGTCCGGCGGACGACGATGGCCAGCCCCACACCCCAAGGCTATAGCCCACCCGTTTTTGTGGCCTTTTTCCGCTGGACGAACATGGCGCCCCGGCCTTCGGGCGGGTATTTATGGGCGCGGCTGTGCCCGCGGCCTATTTTTGGCACACGGAGGCGCCTCGCAAGGTATCGCGCCATTCCGAGTCCGGCGGACGAAGTTGGCCAGCCCCACCCCCCAAGGCTATAGCCCACCCGTTTTTGTGGCCTTTTTCCGCTGGACGAACTTGGCGCCCCGTACTTCGGGCAGGTATTTTTTGGCGCGGTTGTGCCCGCGGCCTATTTTTGGTACACGGAGGCGCCTCGCAAAGTCTCGCGCCAATCCGAGTCCGGCGGACGAAGTTGGCCAGCCCCACCACCCAAGGCTATAGCCCACCCGTTTTTGTGGCCTTTTTCCGTTGGACGAACTTGGCGCCCCGGCCTTCGGGCGGGTATTTTTGGGCGCGGCTGTGCCCGCGGCCTATTTTTGGCACACGGAGGCGCCTCGCAAAGTCTCGCGCCATTCCGAGTCCGGCGGACGAAGTCGGCCAGCCCCACCCCCCAAGGCTATAGCCCACCCGTTTTTGTGGCCTTTTTCCGCTGGACGAACATGGCGCCCCGGCCTTCGGGCGGGTATTTATGGGCGCGGCTGTGCCCGTGGCCTATTTTTGGCACACGGAGGCGCCTCGCAAAGTATCGCGCCATTCCGAGTCCGGCGGACGAAGTTGGCCAGCCCCACACCCAAGGCTATAGCCCACCCGTTTTTGTGGCCTTTTTCCGCTGGACGAACTTGGCGCCCCGGCCTTCGGGCGGGTATTTTTGGGCGCGGCTGTGCCCGCAGCCTATTTTTGGCACTCGGAGGCGCCTCGCAAAGTCTCGCGCCATTCCGAGTCCGGCGGACGAAGTTGGCCAGCCCCACCCCCCAAGGCTATAGCCCACCCGTTTTTGTGGCCTTTTTCCGCTGGACGAACATGGCGCCCCGGCCTTCGGGCGGGTATTTTTGGGCGCGGCTGTGCCCACGGCCTATTTTTGGCACACGGAGGCGCCTCGCAAAGTATCGCGCCATTCCGAGTCCGGCGGACGAAGTTGGCCAGCCCCACCCCCCAAGGTTCTAGCCCACCCGTTTTTGTGGCCTTTTTCCGCTGGACGAATTTGGCGCCCCGGCCTTCGGGCGTGTATTTTTGGGCGCGGCTGTGCCCGCGGCCTAGTTTTGGCACACGGAGGTGCCTCGCAAAGTCTCGCCTCATTCCGAGTCCGGCGGACGGAGTTGGCCAGCCCCACCCCCCAAGGCTATAGCCCACCCGTTTTTGTGGCCTTTTTCCGCTGGACGAACTTGGCGCCCCGTACTTCGGGCAGGTATTTTTTGGCGCGGTTGTGCCCGCGGCCTATTTTTGGTACACGGAGGCGCCTCGCAAAGTCTCGCGCCAATCCGAGTCCGGCGGACGAAGTTGGCCAGCCCCACCACCCAAGGCTATAGCCCACCCGTTTTTGTGGCCTTTTTCCGTTGGACGAACTTGGCGCCCCGGCCTTCGGGCGGGTCTTATTTGACGAGGCTGTTGCCGCGGCCTATTTTTGGCACACGGAGGCGCCTCGCAAAGTCTCGCGCCATTCCGAGTCCGGCGGACGAAGTCGGCCAGCCCCACCCCCCAAGGCTATAGCCCACCCGTTTTTGTGGCCTTTTTCCGCTGGACGAACATGGCGCCCCGGCCTTCGGGCGGGTATTTATGGGCGCGGCTGTGCCCGCGGCCTATTTTTGGCACACGGAGGCGCCTCGCAAAGTATCGCGCCATTCCGAGTCCGGCGGACGAAGTTGGCCAGCCCCACCCCCCAAGGCTATAGCCCACCCGTTTTTGTGGCCTTTTTCCGCTGGACGAACTTGGCGCCCCGGCCTTCGGGCGGGTATTTTTGGGCGCGGCTGTGCCCGCAGCCTATTTTTGGCACTCGGAGGCGCCTCGCAAAGTCTCGCGCCATTCCGAGTCCGGCGGACGAAGTTGGCCAGCCCCACCCCCCAAGGCTATAGCCCACCCGTTTTTGTGGCCTTTTTCCGCTGGACGAACATGGCGCCCCGGCCTTCGGGCGGGTATTTTTGGGCGCGGCTGTGCCCACGGCCTATTTTTGGCACACGGAGGCGCCTCGCAAAGGTTCGCGCCATTCCGAGTCCGGCGGACGAAGTTGGCCAGCCCCACCCCCCAAGGCTATAGCCCACCCGTTTTTGTGGCCTTTTTCCGCTGGACGAACTTGGCGCCCCGGCATTCGGGCGGGTATGTTTGGGCGCGGCTGTGCCCGCGGCCTATTTTTGGCACGCAGAGGCGCCTCGTAAAGTATCGCGCCATTCCGAGTCCGGCGGACGAAGTTGGCCAGCCCCACACCCCAAGGCTATAGCCCACCCGTTTTTGTGGCCTTTTTCCGCTGGACGAACATGGCGCCCCGGCCTTCGGGCGGGTATTTATGGGCGCGGCTGTGCCCGCGGCCTATTTTTGGCACACGGAGGCGCCTCGCAAAGTATCGCGCCATTCCGAGTCCGGCGGACGAAGTTGGCCAACCCCACCCCCCAAGGCTATAGCCCACCCGTTTTTGTGGCCTTTTTCCGCTGGACGAACTTGGCGCCCCGGCCTTCGGGCGGGTATTTTTGGGCGCGGCTGTGCCCGCAGCCTATTTTTGGCACTCGGAGGCGCCTCGCAAAGTCTCGCGCCATTCCGAGTCCGGCGGACGAAGTTGGCCAGCCCCACCCCCCAAGGCTATAGCCCACCCGTTTTTGTGGCCTTTTTCCGCTGGACGAACATGGCGCCCCGGCCTTCGGGCGGGTATTTTTGGGCGCGGCTGTTCCCACGGCCTATTTTTGGCACACGGAGGCGCCTCGCAAAGTATCGCGCCATTCCGAGTCCGGCGGACGAAGTTGGCCAGCCCCACCCCCCAAGGTTCTAGCCCACCCGTTTTTGTGGCCTTTTTCCGCTGGACGAATTTGGCGCCCCGGCCTTCGGGCGTGTATTTTTGGGCGCGGCTGTGCCCGCGGCCTAGTTTTGGCACACGGAGGTGCCTCGCAAAGTCTCGCGTCATTCCGAGTCCGGCGGACGGAGTTGGCCAGCCCCACCCCCCAAGGCTATAGCCCACCCGTTTTTGTGGCCTTTTTCCGCTGGACGAACTTGGCGCCCCGTACTTCGGGCAGGTATTTTTTGGCGCGGTTGTGCCCGCGGCCTATTTTTGGTACACGGAGGCGCCTCGCAAAGTCTCGCGCCAATCCGAGTCCGGCGGACGAAGTTGGCCAGCCCCACCACCCAAGGCTATAGCCCACCCGTTTTTGTGGCCTTTTTCCGTTGGACGAACTTGGCGCCCCGGCCTTCGGGCGGGTATTTTTGGGCGCGGCTGTGCCCGCAGCCTATTTTTGGCACACGGAGGCGCCTCGCAAAGTCTCGCGCCATTCCGAGTCCGGCGGACGAAGTTGGCCAGCCCCACCCCCCAAGGCTATAGCCCACCCGTTTTTCTGGCCTTTTTCAGCTGGACGAACTTGGCGCCCCGGCCTTCGGGCGCGGCTGTGCCCGTGGCCTATTTTTGGCACACAGAGGCGCCTCTCAAAGTCTCGCGCCATTCCGAGTCCGGCGGACGATGTTGGCCAGCCCCACCCCCCAAGGCTATAGCCCACCCGTTTTTGTGGCCTTTTTCCGCTGGACGAACTTGGCGCCCCGGCCTTCGGGCAGGTATTTTTGGGCGCGGCTGTGCCCGCGGCCTATTTTTGGCACACGGAGGCGCCTCGCAAAGTCTCGCGCCATTCCGAGTCCGGCGGACGAAGTTGGCCAGCCCCACACCCCAAGGCTATAGCCCACCCGTTTTTGTGGCCTTTTTCCGCTGGACGAACTTGGCGCCCCGGCCTTCGGGCGGGTATTTTTGGGCGCGGCTGTGCCCGCGGCCTATTTTTGGCACACGGAGGTGCCTCGCAAAGTCTCTCGCCATTCCGAGTCCGGCGGATGAAGTTGGCCAGCCCCACCCCCCAAGGCTATAGCCCACCCGTTTTTGTGGCCTTTTTCCGCTGGACGAACTTGGCGCCCCGGCCTTCGGGAGGGTATTTTTGGGCGCGGCTGTGCCCGCGGCCTATTTTTGGCACACGGAGGCGCCTCGCAAAGGTTCGCGCCATTCCGAGTCCGGCGGACGAAGTTGGCCAGCCCCACCCCCCAAGGCTATAGCCCACCCGTTTTTGTGGCCTTTTTCCGCTGGACGAACTTGGCGCCCCGGCCTTCGGGCGGGTATTTTTGGGCGCGGCTGTGCCCGAGGCCTATTTTTGGCACGCAGAGGCGCCTCGCAAAGTATCGCGCCATTCCGAGTCCGGCGGACGAAGTTGGCCAGGCCCACCCCCCAAGGCGATAGCGCACCCATTTTTGTGGCCTTTTTCCGCTGGACGAACTTGGCGCCCCGGCCTTCGGGCGGGTATTTTTTGGCGAGGCTGGGCCCGCGGCCTATTTTTGGCACACGGAGGCGCCTCGCAAAGTCTCGCGCCATTCCGAGTCCGGCGGACGAAGTTGGCCAGCCCCACACCACAAGGCTATAGCCCACCCGTTTTTGTGGCCTTTTTCCGCTGGACGAACATGGCGCCCCGGCCTTCGGGCGGGTATTTATGGGCGCGGCTGTGCCCGCGGCCTATTTTTGGCACACGGAGGCGCCTCGCAAGGTATCGCGCCATTCCGAGTCCGGCGGACGAAGTTGGCCAGCCCCACCCCCCAAGGCTATAGCCCACCCGTTTTTGTGGCCTTTTTCCGCTGGACGAACTTGGCGCCCCGTACTTCGGGCAGGTATTTTTTGGCGCGGTTGTGCCCGTGGCCTATTTTTGGTACACGGAGGCGCCTCGCAAAGTCTCGCGCCAAT
The DNA here is from genome assembly GCA_030448935.1 of Citrus cavaleriei. NCBI lineage: Eukaryota > Viridiplantae > Streptophyta > Magnoliopsida > Sapindales > Rutaceae > Citrus > Citrus cavaleriei. The sequence continues at coordinate 23,144 of JAUJEM010000099.1, forward strand.
CCGAGTCCGGCGGACGAGTTGGCCAGCCCCCCCACCCAAGGCTATAGCCCACCCGTTTTTGTGGCCTTTTTCCGCTGGACGAACTTGGCGCCCCGGCCTTCGGGCGGGTATTTTGGGTGCGGCTGTGCCCGCGGCCTATTTTTGGCACACGGAGGCGCCTCGCAAAGTCTCGCGCCATTCCGAGTCCGGCGGACGAAGTCGGCCAGCCCCACCCCCCAAGGCTATAGCCCACCCGTTTTTGTGGCCTTTTTCCGCTGGACGAACATGGCGCCCCGGCCTTCGGGCGGGTATTTTTGGGCGCGGCTGTGCCCGCGGCCTATTTTTGGCACACGGAGGCCCCTCGCAAAGTCTCGCGCCATTCCGAGTCCGGCGGACGAAGTTGGCCAGCCCCACCCCCCAGGCAAAAGCCCACCCGGTTTTGTGGCCTTTTTACGCTGGACGAAGTTGGCGCCCCGGGCGTCGGGCGGGTATTTTTGGGCGCGGCTGTGCCCGCAGCCTATTTTTGGCACTCGGAGGCGCCTCGCAAAGTCTCGCGCCATTCCGAGTCCGGCGGACGAAGTTGGCCAGCCCCACCCCCCAAGGCTATAGCCCACCCGTTTTTGTGGCCTTTTTCCGCTGGACGAACATGGCGCCCCGGCCTTTGGGCTGGTATTTTGGGCGCGGCTGTGCCCCCCGCCTATTTTTGGCACACGGAGGCGCCTCGCCAAGTCTCGCGCCAGTCCGAGTCCGGCGGACGAAGTTGGCCAGCCCCACCCCCCAAGGTTCTAGCCCACCCGTGTTTGTGGCCTTTTTCCGCTGGACGAAGTTGGCGCCCGGCCTTCGGGCGTGTATTTTTGGGCGCGGCTGTGCCATGCCTAGTTTTGCACACGGAGGTGCCTCGCAAAGTCTCGCCTCATTCCGAGTCCGGCGGACGGAGATGGCCAGCCCCACACCCCAAGCCAATAGCCCAACCGGTTGTGTTGCCTATTTCCGCTGGTCGAACTTGGCGCCCCGTCCTTCGGGCCGGTCTTTTTTGGCGCGGGTGTGCCCGCGGCCTATTTTTGGTACACGGAGGCGCCTCGCAAAGTCTCGCGCCAATCCGAGTCCCGGCGGGACAGTTGGCCAGCACGAAGGCCGGGCGCCAAGTTCGTCCACGGGAAAAAGCCACAAAAGCGGGTGGGCTATAGCCTTGGGGGTGGGGCTGGCCAAGCCGTCCGCCGGACTCGGAATGGCGCGAGACTTTGCGGCGACTCCGTGTGCCAAAAATAGGCCTTGGGCACAGCCGCGCCCAAAAATACCCGCCGAAGGCCGGGCGCCAAGTTCGTCCAACGGAAAAGGCCACAAAAACGGGTGGGCTATAGCCTTGGGGGTGGGGCTGGCCGACTTCGTCCCGGACTCGGAATGGCGCGAGACTTTGCGAGGCGACTCCGTGTGCCAAAAATAGCCCGCGGGCACAGCCGCGCTAAAAATACCCGCCCAAGGCAGGGGGCGCCAAGTTCGTCCAACGGAAAAGGCCACAAAAACGGGTGGGGGTATTTTGGCGCGGCTGTGCCCGCGGCCTATTTTTGGCACACACGGAGGCGCCCGCAAAGTCTCGCGCCATTCCGAGTCCGGCGGACGAAGTCGGCCAGCCCCACCCCAAGGCTATAGCCCACCCGTTTTGTGGCCTTTTTCCGCTGGACGAACTTGGCGCCCGGCCTTCGGGCGGGTATTTTGGGCGCGGCTGTGTCCTCGGCCTATTTTTGGCAAACGGAGGTGCCTCGCAAAGTCTCTCGCCATTCCGAGTCCGGCGGATGAAGTTGGCCAGCCCCACCCCCCAAGGCTATAGCCCACCCGTTTTTGTGGCCTTTTTCCGCAGGACGAACTTGGCGCCCCGGCCTTCGGGAGGGTATTTTTGGCGCGGCTGTGCCCGCAGCCGATTTTTGGCACACGGAGGCGCCGCAAAGGTTCGCGCAATTCCGAGTCCGCGGACGGTTGGCCAGCCCCACCCCCCAAGGCTATAGCCCACCCGTTTTTGTGGCCTTTTTCCGCTGGACGAACTTGGCGCCCCGGCCTTCGGGCGGGTATTTTTGGGCGCGGCTGTGCCCGAGGCCTATTTTTGCACGCAGAGGCGCCTCGCAAAGTATCGCGCCATTCCGAGTCAGGCGGACGAAGTTGGCCAGCCCCACCCCCCAAGGCTATAGCCCACCCGTTTTTGTGGCCGTTTTCCGCTGGACGAACTTGGCGCCCCGGCATTCGGGCGGGTATGTTTGGGCGCGGCTGGGCCCATAGCCTATTTTTGGCGTGACGGAGGCGCCACGCAAAGTCTCACGCCATTCCGAGTCCGGCGGACGAAGTTGGCCAGCCCCACCCCCAAGGCTATAGCCCACCCGTTTTGTGGCCTTTTTCCGCTGGGACGAACTTGGCGCCCCGGCCTTCGGGCGGGTCTTTTTGGGCGCGGCTGTACCCGCGGCCTATTTTTGGCACACGGACACGCCTCGCAAAGTCTCGCGCCATTCCGAGTCCGGCGGACGAAGTTGGCCAGCCCCACCCCCCAAGGCTATAGCCCACCCGTTTTTGTGGCCTTTTTCCGCTGGACGAACTTGGCGTCCCGGCCTTCGGGCGGGTATTTTTGGGCGCGGCTGTGCCCGCAGCCTATTTTTGGTACACGGAGGCGCCTCGCAAAGTCTCGTGTCATTACGAGTCCGGCGGACGAAGTTGGCCAGCCCCACCACCCAAGGCTATAGCCCACCCGTTTTTGTGGCCTTTTTCCGTTGGATGAACTTGGCGCCCCGGCCTTCGGGCGGGTATTTTTGGGCGCGGCTGTGTCCGCGGCCTATTTTTAGCACACGGAGGCGCCTCGCAAAGTATCGCGCCATTCCGAGTCCGGCGGACGAAGTTGGCCAGCCCCACCCCCCAAGGCTATAGCCCACCCGTTTTTGTGGCCTTTTTCCGCTGGACGAACTTGGCGTCCCGGCCTTCGGGCGGGTATTTTTGGGCGCGGCTGTGCCCGCCGCCTATTTTTGGCACACGGAGGCGCCTCGCAAAGTCTCTCGCCATTCCGAGTCCGGCGGACGAAGTTGGCCAGCCCCACCCCCCAAGGCTATAGCCCACCCGTTTTTGTGGCCTTTTTCTGCTGGAAGAACTTGTCGCCCCGGCCTTCGGGCAGGTATTTTTGGGCGCGGCTGTGCCCGCGGCCTATTTTTGCCGCACGGAGGCGCCTCGCAAAGTCTCGCGTCATTCCGAGTCCGGCGGACGAAGTTGGCCAGCCCCACCCCCCAAGGCTATAGCCCACCCGTTTTTGTGGCCTTTTTCCGCTGGACGAACTTGTCGCCCCGGCCTTCGGGCGGGTATTTTTGGGCGCGGCTGTGCCCGCGGCCTATTTTTGGCGCACGGAGGCGCCTCGCAAAGTCTCGCGCCAATCCGAGTCCGGCGGACGAAGTTGGCCAGCCCCACCTCCCAAGGCTTTAGCCCACCCGTTTTTGTGGCCTTTTTCCGTTGGACGAACTTGGCGCCCTGGCCTTCGGGCTGGTATTTTTGGGCGCGGCTGTGCCCGCGGCCTATTTTTGGCACACGGAGGCGCCTCGCAAAGTATCGCGCCATTCCGAGTCCGGCGGACGAAGTTGGCCAGCCCCACCCCCCTAGGCTATAGCCCACCCGTTTTTGTGGACTTTTTCCGCTGGACGAACTTGGCGCCCCAGCCTTCGGGCGGGTATTTTTGGGCGCGGATGTGTCCGCGGCCTATTTTCGGCACACGGAGGTGCCTCGCAAAGTCTCGCGCCATTCCGAGTCCGGCGGACGAAGTTGGCCAGCCCCACCCCCCAAGGCTATAGCCCACCAGTTTTTGTGGCCTTTTTCCGCTGGACGAACTTGTCGCCCCGGCCTTCGGGCGGGTATTTTTGGCGCGGCTGTGCCCGCTGGCCTATTTTTTTGGCGCACGGAGGCGCCTCGCAAAGTCTCGCATCATTCCGAGTCTGGCGGACGAATTTGGCCAGCCCCACCCCCCAAGGCTATAGCCCACCCGTTTTTGTGGCCTTTTTCCGCTGGACGAACTTGGCGCCCCGTACTTCGGGCGGGTATTTTTGGGCGCGGCTGTGACCGCGGCCTATTTTTGGCACACGGACGCGCCTCGCAAAGTCTCGCGCCATTCCGAGTCCGGCGGACGAATTTGGCCAGCCCCACCCCCCAAGGCTATAGCCCACCCGTTTTTGTGGCCTTTTTCCGCTGGACGAACTTGGCGCCCCGGCCTTCGGGCGGGTATTTTTGTGCGCGGCTGTGCCCGCGGCCTACTTTTGGCACACGGAGGCGCCTCGCAAAGTCTCGCGCCATTCCGAGTCTGGCGGACGAAGTTGGCCAGCCCCACCCCCCAATATAGCCCACCCGTTTTTGTGGCCTTTTTCCGCTGGACGAACTTGGCGCCCCGGCCTTCGGGCGGGTATTTTTTGGCGCGGCTGTGCCCGTGGCGTATTTTTGGCACACGGATGCGCCTCACAAAGTCTCGCGCCATTCCGAGTCCGGCGGACGAAGTTGGCCAGCCCCACCCCCCAAGGCTATAGCCCACCCGTTTTTGTGGCCTTTTTCCGCTGGACGAACTTGTCGCCCCGGCCTTCGGGCGGGTATTTTTGGGCGCGGCTGTGCCCGCGGCCTATTTTTGGCGCACGGAGGTGCCTCGCAAAGTCTCGCATCATTCCGAGTCCGGCGGACGAATTTGGCCAGCCCCACCCCCCAAGGCTATAGCCCACCCGTTTTTGTGGCCTTTTTCCGCTGGACGAACTTGGCGCCCCGTACTTCGGTTGGGTATTTTTTCGCGCGGCTGTGCCCGCGGCCTATTTTTGTCGCACGGAGGCGCCTCGCAAAGTCTCGCGCCAATCCGAGTCCGGCGGACGAAGTTGGCCAGCCCCACCTCCCAAGGCTTTAGCCCACCCGTTTTTGTGGCCTTTTTCCGTTGGACGAACTTGGCGCCCCGGCCTTCGGGCGGGTATTTTTGGGCGCGGCTGTGCCCGCGGCCTATTTTTGGCACACGGAGGCGCCTCGCAAAGTATCGCGCCATTCCGAGTCCGGCGGACGAAGTTGGCCAGCCCCACCCCCCAAGGCTATAGCCCACCCGTTTTTGTGGACTTTTTCCGCTGGACGAACTTGGCGCCCCAGCCTTCGGGCGGGTATTTTTGGGCGCGGCTGTGTCCGCGGCCTATTTTCGGCACACGGAGGTGCCTCGCAAAGTCTCGCGCCATTCCGAGTCCGGTGGACGAAGTTGGCCAGCCCCACCCCCCAAGGCTATAGCCCACCCGTTTTTGTGGCCTTTTTCCGCTGGACGAACTTGTCGCCCCGGCCTTCGGGCGGGTATTTTTGGGCGCGGCTGTGCCCGCGGCCTATTTTTTAGCACGGAGGCGCCTCGCAAAGTCTCGCATCATTCCGAGTCCGGCGGACGAATTTGCCCAGCCCCACCCCCCAAGGCTATAGCCCACCCGTTTTTGTGGCCTTTTTCCGCTGGACGAACTTGGCGCCCCGGCCTTCGGGCGGGTATTTTTGTGCGCGGCTGTGCCCGCGGCCTACTTTTGGCACACGGAGGCGCCTCGCAAAGTCTCGCGCCATTCCGAGTCTGGCGGACGAAGTTGGCCAGCCCCACCCCCCAATATAGCCCACCCGTTTTTGTGGCATTTTTCCGCTGGACGAACTTGGCGCCCCGGCCTTCGGGCGGGTATTTTTGGGCGCGGCTGTGTCCGCGGCCTATTTTTGGCAAACGGAGGTGCCTCGCAAAGTCTCTCGCCATTCCGAGTCCGGCGGATGAAGTTGGCCAGCCCCACCCCCCAAGGCTATAGCCCACCCGTTTTTGTGGCCTTTTTCCGCTGGACGAACTTGGCGCCCCGGCCTTCGGGAGGGTATTTTTGGGCGCGGCTGTGCCCGCGGCCTATTTTTGGCACACGGAGGCGCCTCGCAAAGGTTCGCGCAATTCCGAGTCCGGCGGACGAAGTTGGCCAGCCCCACCCCCCAAGGCTATAGCCCACCCGTTTTTGTGGCCTTTTTCCGCTGGACGAACTTGGCGCCCCGGCCTTCGGGCGGGTATTTTTGGGCGCGGCTGTGCCCGAGGCCTATTTTTGGCACGCAGAGGCGCCTCGCAAAGTATCGCGCCATTCCGAGTCAGGCGGACGAAGTTGGCCAGCCCCACCCCCCAAGGCTATAGCCCACCCGTTTTTGTGGCCTTTTTCCGCTGGACGAACTTGGCGCCCCGGCATTCGGGCGGGTATGTTTGGGCGCGGCTGTGCCCGCGGCCTATTTTTGGCGTACGGAGGCGCCTCGCAAAGTCTCACGCCATTCCGAGTCCGGCGGACGAAGTTGGCCAGCCCCACCCCCCAAGGCTATAGCCCACCCGTTTTTGTGGCCTTTTTCCGCTGGACGAACTTGGCGCCCCGGCCTTCGGGCGGGTCTTTTTGGACGCGGCTGTACCCGCGGCCTATTTTTGGCACACGGACACGCCTCGCAAAGTCTCGCGCCATTCCGAGTCCGGCGGACGAAGTTGGCCAGCCCCACCCCCCAAGGCTATAGCCCACCCGTTTTTGTGGCCTTTTTCCGCTGGACGAACTTGGCGTCCCGGCCTTCGGGCGGGTATTTTTGGGCGCGGCTGTGCCCGCAGCCTATTTTTGGTACACGGAGGCGCCTCGCAAAGTCTCGTGTCATTACGAGTCCGGCGGACGAAGTTGGCCAGCCCCACCACCCAAGGCTATAGCCCACCCGTTTTTGTGACCTTTTTCCGTTGGATGAACTTGGCGCCCCGGCCTTCGGGCGGGTATTTTTGGGCGCGGCTGTGTCCGCGGCCTATTTTTAGCACACGGAGGCGCCTCGCAAAGTATCGCGCCATTCCGAGTCCGGCGGACGAAGTTGGCCAGCCCCACCCCCCAAGGCTATAGCCCACCCGTTTTTTGGGCTTTTTACGCGTGACGAACTTTGCGCCCCCGCCATAGGGCGGGTATTTTTGGGCGCGGCTGTGCCCGCCGCCTATTTTTGGCACACGGAGGCGCCTCGCAAAGTCTCTCGCCATTCCGAGTCCGGCGGACGAAGTTGGCCAGCCCCACCCCCCAAGGCTATAGCCCACCCGTTTTTGTGGCCTTTTTCCGCTGGACGAACTTGGCGCCCCGTACTTCGGGCAGGTATTTTTGGGCGCGGCTGTGGCCGCGGCCTATTTTTGCCGCACGGAGGCGCCTCGCAAAGTCTCGCGTCATTCCGAGTCCGGCGGACGAAGTTGGCCAGCCCCACCCCCCAAGGCTATAGCCCACCCGTTTTTGTGGCCTTTTTCCGCTGGACGAACTTGTCGCCCCGGCCTTCGGGCGGGTATTTTTGGGCGCGGCTGTGCCCGCGGCCTATTTTTGGCGCACGGAGGCGCCTCGCAAAGTCTCGCGCCAATCCGAGTCCGGCGGACGAAGTTGGCCAGCCCCACCTCCCAAGGCTTTAGCCCACCCGTTTTTGTGGCCTTTTTCCGTTGGACGAACTTGGCGCCCCGGCCTTCGGGCTGGTATTTTTGGGCGCGGCTGTGGCCGCGGCCTATTTTTGGCACACGGAGGCGCCTCGCAAAGTATCGCGCCATTCCGAGTCCGGCGGACGAAGTTGGCCAGCCCCACCCCCCTAGGCTATAGCCCACCCGTTTTTGTGGACTTTTTCCGCTGGACGAACTTGGCGCCCCAGCCTTCGGGCGGGTATTTTTGGGCGCGGATGTGTCCGCGGCCTATTTTCGGCACACGGAGGTGCCTCGCAAAGTCTCGCGCCATTCCGAGTCCGGCAGACGAAGTTGGCCAGCCCCACCCCCCAAGGCTATAGCCCACCAGTTTTTGTGGCCTTTTTCCGCTGGACAAACTTGACGCCCCGGCCTTCGGGCGGGTATTTTAGGCGCGGCTGTGCCTTTGCCTATTTTTGGCGCACGGAGGTGCCTCGCAAAGTCTCGCATCATTCCGAGTCCGGCGGACGAATTTGGCCAGCCCCACCCCCCAAGGCTATAGCCCACCCGTTTTTGTGGCCTTTTTCCGCTGGACGAACTTGGCGCCCCGTACTTCGGTTGGGTATTTTTTCGCGCGGCTGTGCCCGCGGCCTATTTTTGTCGCACGGAGGTGCCTCGCAAAGTCTCGCGCCAATCCGAGTCCGGCGGACGAAGTTGGCCAGCCCCACCTCCCAAGGCTTTAGCCCACCCGTTTTTGTGGCCTTTTTCCGTTGGACGAACTTGGCGCCCCGGCCTTCGGGCGGGTATTTTTGGGCGCGGCTGTGCCCGCGGCCTATTTTTGGCACACGGAGGCGCCTCGCAAAGTATCGCGCCATTCCGAGTCCGGCGGACGAAGTTGGCCAGCCCCACCCCCCAAGGCTATAGCCCACCCGTTTTTGTGGACTTTTTCCGCTGGACGAACTTGGCGCCCCTGCCATCCGGCGGGTATTTTAGGGAGCGGCTGTGACCGACGCATCAATTTGGCACACGGAGGTGCCTCTCAAAGACTCGCGCCATTCCGAGTCCGGTGGACGAAGTCGGCCAGCCCCACACCCCCATGATATTGTCCACCCCAGTTTGTGGACCTTTTCCGCTGGACGAACTTGTCGCCCCGGCCTTCGGGCGGGTATTTTTGGGCGCGGCTGTGCCCGCGGCCTATTTTTTAGCACGGAGGCGCCTCGCAAAGTCTCGCATCATTCCGAGTCCGGCGGACGAATTTGGCCAGCCCCACCCCCCAAGGCTATAGCCCACCCGTTTTTGTGGCCTTTTTCCGCTGGACGAACTTGGCGCCCCGGCCTTCGGGCGGGTATTTTTGTGCGCGGCTGTGCCCGCGGCCTACTTTTGGCACACGGAGGCGCCTCGCAAAGTCTCGCGCCATTCCGAGTCTGGCGGACGAAGTTGGCCAGCCCCACCCCCCAATATAGCCCACCCGTTTTTGTGGCATTTTTCCGCTGGACGAACTTGGCGCCCCGGCCTTCGGGCGGGTATTTTTGGGCGCGGCTGTGTCCGCGGCCTATTTTTGGCAAACGGAGGTGCCTCGCAAAGTCTCTCGCCATTCCGAGTCCGGCGGATGAAGTTGGCCAGCCCCACCCCCCAAGGCTATAGCCCACCCGTTTTTGTGGCCTTTTTCCGCTGGACGAACTTGGCGCCCCGGCCTTCGGGAGGGTATTTTTGGGCGCGGCTGTGCCCGCGGCCTATTTTTGGCACACGGAGGCGCCTCGCAAAGGTTCGCGCAATTCCGAGTCCGGCGGACGAAGTTGGCCAGCCCCACCCCCCAAGGCTATAGCCCACCCGTTTTTGTGGCCTTTTTCCGCTGCACGAACTTGGCGCCCCGGCCTTCGGGCGGGTATTTTTGGGCGCGGCTGTGCCCGAGGCCTATTTTTGGCACGCAGAGGCGCCTCGCAAAGTATCGCGCCATTCCGAGTCAGGCGGACGAAGTTGGCCAGCCCCACCCCCCAAGGCTATAGCCCACCCGTTTTTGTGGCCTTTTTCCGCTGGACGAACTTGGCGCCCCGGCATTCGGGCGGGTATGTTTGGGCGCGGCTGTGCCCGCGGCCTATTTTTGGCGTACGGAGGCGCCTCGCAAAGTCTCACGCCATTCCGAGTCCGGCGGACGAAGTTGGCCAGCCCCACCCCCCAAGGCTATAGCCCACCCGTTTTTGTGGCCTTTTTCCGCTGGACGAACTTGGCGCCCCGGCCTTCGGGCGGGTCTTTTTGGGCGCGGCTGTACCCGCGGCCTATTTTTGGCACACGGACACGCCTCGCAAAGTCTCGCGCCATTCCGAGTCCGGCGGACGAAGTTGGCCAGCCCCACCCCCCAAGGCTATAGCCCACCCGTTTTGTGGCCTTTTTCCGCTGGACGAACTTGGCGTCCCGGCCTTCGGGCGGGTATTTTTGGGCGCGGCTGTGCCCGCAGCCTATTTTTGGTACACGGAGGCGCCTCGCAAAGTCTCGTGTCATTACGAGTCCGGCGGACGAAGTTGGCCAGCCCCACCACCCAAGGCTATAGCCCACCCGTTTTTGTGACCTTTTTCCGTTGGATGAACTTGGCGCCCCGGCCTTCGGGCGGGTATTTTTGGGCGCGGCTGTGTCCGCGGCCTATTTTTAGCACACGGAGGCGCCTCGCAAAGTATCGCGCCATTCCGAGTCCGGCGGACGAAGTTGGCCAGCCCCACCCCCCAAGGCTATAGCCCACCCGTTTTTGTGGCCTTTTTCCGCTGGACGAACTTGGCGCCCCGGCCTTCGGGCGGGTATTTTTGGGCGCGGCTGTGCCCGCCGCCTATTTTTGGCACACGGAGGCGCCTCGCAAAGTCTCTCGCCATTCCGAGTCCGGCGGACGAAGTTGGCCAGCCCCACCCCCCAAGGCTATAGCCCACCCGTTTTTGTGGCCTTTTTCCGCTGGACGAACTTGGCGCCCCGTACTTCGGGCAGGTATTTTTGGGCGCGGCTGTGGCCGCGGCCTATTTTTGCCGCACGGAGGCGCCTCGCAAAGTCTCGCGTCATTCCGAGTCCGGCGGACGAAGTTGGCCAGCCCCACCCCCCAAGGCTATAGCCCACCCGTTTTTGTGGCCTTTTTCCGCTGGACGAACTTGTCGCCCCGGCCTTCGGGCGGGTATTTTTGGGCGCGGCTGTGCCCGCGGCCTATTTTTGGCGCACGGAGGCGCCTCGCAAAGTCTCGCGCCAATCCGAGTCCGGCGGACGAAGTTGGCCAGCCCCACCTCCCAAGGCTTTAGCCCACCCGTTTTTGTGGCCTTTTTCCGTTGGACGAACTTGGCGCCCTGGCCTTCGGGCTGGTATTTTTGGGCGCGGCTGTGCCCGCGGCCTATTTTTGGCACACGGAGGCGCCTCGCAAAGTATCGCGCCATTCCGAGTCCGGCGGACGAAGTTGGCCAGCCCCACCCCCCTAGGCTATAGCCCACCCGTTTTTGTGGACTTTTTCCGCTGGACGAACTTGGCGCCCCAGCCTTCGGGCGGGTATTTTTGGGCGCGGATGTGTCCGCGGCCTATTTTCGGCACACGGAGGTGCCTCGCAAAGTCTCGCGCCATTCCGAGTCCGGCGGACGAAGTTGGCCAGCCCCACCCCCCAAGGCTATAGCCCACCAGTTTTTGTGGCCTTTTTCCGCTGGACGAACTTGTCGCCCCGGCCTTCGGGCGGGTATTTTTGGGCGCGGCTGTGCCCGCGGCCTATTTTTGGCGCACGGAGGCGCCTCGCAAAGTCTCGCATCATTCCGAGTCTGGCGGACGAATTTGGCCAGCCCCACCCCCCAAGGCTATAGCCCACCCGTTTTTGTGGCCTTTTTCCGCTGGACGAACTTGGCGCCCCGTACTTCGGGCGGGTATTTTTGGGCGCGGCTGTGTCCGCGGCGTATTTTTGGCACACGGACGCGCCTCACAAAGTCTCGCGCCATTCCGAGTCCGGCGGACGAAGTTGGCCAGCCCCACCCCCCAAGGCTATAGCCCACCCGTTTTTGTGGCCTTTTTCCGCTGGACGAACTTGGCGCCCCGGCCTTCGGGCGGGTATTTTTGTGCGCGGCTGTGCCCGCGGCCTACTTTTGGCACACGGAGGCGCCTCGCAAAGTCTCGCGCCATTCCGAGTCTGGCGGACGAAGTTGGCCAGCCCCACCCCCCAATATAGCCCACCCGTTTTTGTGGCCTTTTTCCGCTGGATGAACTTGGCGCCCCGGCCTTCGGGCGGGTATTTTTGGGCGCGGCTGTGCCCGTGGCGTATTTTTGGCACACGGATGCGCCTCACAAAGTCTCGCGCCATTCCGAGTCCGGCGGACGAAGTTGGCCAGCCCCACCCCCCAAGGCTATAGCCCACCCGTTTTTGTGGCCTTTTTCCGCTGGACGAACTTGTCGCCCCGGCCTTCGGGCGGGTATTTTTGGGCGCGGCTGTGCCCGCGGCCTATTTTTGGCGCACGGAGGTGCCTCGCAAAGTCTCGCATCATTCCGAGTCCGGCGGACGAATTTGGCCAGCCCCACCCCCCAAGGCTATAGCCCACCCGTTTTTGTGGCCTTTTTCCGCTGGACGAACTTGGCGCCCCGTACTTCGGTTGGGTATTTTTTCGCGCGGCTGTGCCCGCGGCCTATTTTTGTCGCACGGAGGCGCCTCGCAAAGTCTCGCGCCATTCCGAGTCCGGCGGACGAAGTTGGCCAGCCCCACCTCCCAAGGCTTTAGCCCACCCGTTTTTGTGGCCTTTTTCCGTTGGACGAACTTGGCGCCCCGGCCTTCGGGCGGGTATTTTTGGGCGCGGCTGTGCCCGCGGCCTATTTTTGGCACACGGAGGCGCCTCGCAAAGTATCGCGCCATTCCGAGTCCGGCGGACGAAGTTGGCCAGCCCCACCCCCCAAGGCTATAGCCCACCCGTTTTTGTGGACTTTTTCCGCTGGACGAACTTGGCGCCCCAGCCTTCGGGCGGGTATTTTTGGGCGCGGCTGTGTCCGCGGCCTATTTTCGGCACACGGAGGTGCCTCGCAAAGTCTCGCGCCATTCCGAGTCCGGTGGACGAAGTTGGCCAGCCCCACCCCCCAAGGCTATAGCCCACCCGTTTTTGTGGCCTTTTTCCGCTGGACGAACTTGTCGCCCCGGCCTTCGGGCGGGTATTTTTGGGCGCGGCTGTGCCCGCGGCCTATTTTTTAGCACGGAGGCGCCTCGCAAAGTCTCGCATCATTCCGAGTCCGGCGGACGAATTTGCCCAGCCCCACCCCCCAAGGCTATAGCCCACCCGTTTTTGTGGCCTTTTTCCGCTGGACGAACTTGGCGCCCCGGCCTTCGGGCGGGTATTTTTGTGCGCGGCTGTGCCCGCGGCCTACTTTTGGCACACGGAGGCGCCTCGCAAAGTCTCGCGCCATTCCGAGTCTGGCGGACGAAGTTGGCCAGCCCCACCCCCCAATATAGCCCACCCGTTTTTGTGGCATTTTTCCGCTGGACGAACTTGGCGCCCCGGCCTTCGGGCGGGTATTTTTGGGCGCGGCTGTGCCCGTGGCGTATTTTTGGCACACGGATGCGCCTCACAAAGTTTCGCGCCATTCCGAGTCCGGCGGACGAAGTTGGCCAGCCCCACCCCCCAAGGCTATAGCCCACCCGTTTTTGTGGCCTTTTTCCGCTGGACGAACTTGGCGCCCCGGCCTTCGGGTGGGTATTTTTGGGCGCGGCTGTGCCCGCGGCCTATTTTTGGCACACGGAGGCGCCTCGCAAAGTCTCGCGCCATTCCGAGTCCGGCGGACGAAGTTGGCCAGCCCAACCCCCCAAGGCTATAGCCCACCCGTTTTTGTGGCCTTTTTCCGCTGGACGAACTTGGCGCCCCGGCCTTCGGGCGGGTATTTTTTGGCGCGGCTGTGCCCGCGGCCTATTTTTGGCACACGGAGGTGCCTCGCAAAGTCTCGCGCCATTCCGAGTCCGGCGGACGATGTTGGCCAGCCCCACCCCCCAAGGCTATAGCCCACCCGTTTTTTTGGCCTTTTTCCGCTGGACGAACTTGTCGCCCCGGCCTTCGGGCGGGTATTTTTGGGCGCGGATGTGTCCGCGGCCTATTTTTGGCACACGGAGGCGCCTCGCAAAGTATCGCGCCATTCCGAGTCCGGCGGACGAAATTGGCCAGCCCCACCCCGCAAGGCTATAGCCCACCCGTTTTTGTGGCCTTTTTCCGCTGGACGAACTTGGCGTCCCGGCCTTGGGGCGGGTATTTTTGGGCACGGCTGTGCCCGCGGCCTATATTTGTCACACAGAGAGGCCTCGAAAAGTCTCGCGCCATTCCGAGTCCGGCGGACGAAGTTGGCCAGCCCCACCCCCCAAGGATATAGCCCACCCGTTTTTGTGGCCTTTTTCCGCTGGACGAACTTGGCGCCCCGGCCTTCGGTCGGGTATTTTTGGGCGCGGCTGAGCCCGCGGCCTATTTTTGGCACGCGGAGGCGCCTCGCAAAGTCTCGCGCCATTACGAGTCCGGCGGACGAAGTTGGCCAGCCCCACCCCCCAAGGCTATAGCCCACCCGTTTTTGTGGCCTTTTTCCGCTGGACGAAGTTGGCGCCCCGTACTTCGACTGGGTATTTTTTGGCGCGGCTGTACCCGCGGCCTATTTTTGGTACACGGAGGTGCCTCGCAAAGTCTCGCGCCAATCCGAGTCCGGCGGACGAAGTTGGCCAGCCCCACCCCCCAAGGCTTTAGCCCACCCATTTTTGTGGCCTTTTTCCGTTGGACGAACTTGGCGCCCCGGACTTCGGGCGGGTATTTTTGGGCGCGGCTGTGCCCGCGGCCTATTTTTGGCACACGGAGGCGCCTCGCAAAGTCTCGCGCCATTGCGAGTCCGGCGGACGATGTTGGCAAGCCCCACCCCCACCCCCCTAGGCTATAGCCCACCCGTTTTTTTGGCCTTTTTCCGTTGGACGAACTTGGCGTCCCGGCCTTCGGGCGGGTATTTTTGGGCGCGGCTGTGCCCGCGGCCTATTTTTGGCACACGGAGGCGCCTCGCAAAGTCTCGCGCCATTCCGAGTCCGGCGGACGAAGTTGGCCAGCCCCACCCCCCAAGGCTATAGCCCACCCGTTTTTGTGGCTTTTTTCCGCTGGACGAACTTGTCGCCCCGGCCTTCGGGCAGGTATTTTTGGGCGCGGCTGTATCCGCGGCCTATTTTTGTCGCACTGAGGCGCCTCGCAAAGTCTCGCGTCATTCCGAGTCCGGCGGACGAAGTTGGCCAGCCCCACCCCCCAAGGCTATAGCCCACCCGTTTTTGTGGACTTTTTCCGCTGGACGAACTTGGCGCCCCGTACTTCGGGCAGGTATTTTATGGCGCGGCTGTGCCCGCGGCCTATTTTTGGCACACGGAGGCGCCTCGCAAAGTCTCGCGCCAATCCGAGTCCGGCGGACGAAGTTGGCCAGCCCCACCCCCCAAGGCTATAGCCCACCCGTTTTTGTGGCCTTTTTCCGCTGGACGAACTTGGCGCCCCGTACTTCGGGCGGGTATTTTTGGGCGCGGCTGTGCCCGTGGCCTATTTTTGGCACACGGATGCGCCTCGCAAACTCTCGCGCCATTCCGAGTCCGGCGGACAAAGTTGGCCAGCCCCACCCCCCAAGGCTATAGCCCACCCTTTTTGGTGGCCTTTTTCCGCTGGACGAACTTGTCGCCCCGGCCTTCGGGCGGGTATTTTTGGGCGCGGCTGTGCCCGCGGCCTATTTTTGGCGCACGGAGGCGCCTCGCAAAGTCTCGCATCATTCCGAGTCCGGCGGACGAAGTTGGCCAGCCCCACCCCCCAAGGCTATAGCCCACCCGTTTTTGTGGCCTTTTTCCGCTGGACGAACTTGGCGCCCCGGCCTTCGGGCGGGTATTTTTGGGCGCGGCTGTGCCCGTGGCCTATTTTTGGCACACAGATGCGCCTCGCAAAGTCACACGCCATTCCGAGTCCGGCGGACGAAGTTGGCCAGCCCCACCCCCCAAGGCTATAGCCCACCCGTTTTTGTGGCCTTTTTCCGCTGGACGAACTTGGCGCCCCGTACTTCGGGTGGGTATTTTTTGGCGCAGCTGTGCCCGCGGCCTATTTTTGGCACACGGAGGCGCCTCGCAAAGTCTCGCGCCAATCCGAGTCCGGCGGACGAAGTTGGCCAGCCCCACCCCCCAAGGCTTTAGCCCACCCGTTTTTGTGGCCTTTTTCCGTTGGACGAACTTGGCGCCCCGGCCTTCGGGCGGGTATTTTTGGGCGCGGCTGTGCCCGCGGCCTATTTTTGGCACACGGAGGGCCCTCGGAAAGTCTCGCGCCATTCCGAGTCCGGCGGACGAAGTTGGCCAGCCCCACCCCCCAAGGCTATAGCCCACCCGTTTTTGTGGCCTTTTTCCGCTGGACGAACTTGGCGCCCCGTACTTCGGCTGGGTATTTTTTGGCGCGGCTGTGCCCGCGGCCTATTTTTGGTACACGGAGGTGCCTCGCAAAGTCTCGCGCCAATCCGAGTCCGGCGGACGAAGTTGGCCAGCCCCACCCCCCAAGGCTTTAGCCCACCCATTTTTGTGGCCTTTTTCCGTTGGACGAACTTGGCGCCCCGGACTTCGGGCGGGTATTTTTGGGCGCGGCTGTGCCCGCGGCCTATTTTTGGCACACGGAGGCGCCTCGCAAAGTCTCGCGCCATTGCGAGTCCGGCGGACGAAGTTGGCCAGCCCCACCCCCCAAGGCTATAGCCCACCCGTTTTTGTGGCCTTTTTCCGTTGGACGAACCTGGCGTCCCGGACTTCGGGCGGGTATTTTTGGGCGCGGCTGTGCCCGCGGCCTATTTTTGGCACATGGAGGCGCCTCGCAAAGTCTCGCGCCATTCCGAGTCCGGCGGACGAAGTTGGCCAGCCCCACCCCCCAAGGCTATAGCCCACCCGTTTTTGTGGCTTTTTTCCGTTGGACGAACTTGCCGCCCCGGCCTTCGGGCAGGTATTTTTGGGCGCGGCTGTGTCCGCGGCCTATTTTTGTCGCACGGAGGCACCTCGGAAAGTCTCGCGTCATTCCGAGTCCGGCGGACGAAGTTGGCCAGCCCCACCCCCCAAGGCTATAGCCCACCCGTTTTTGTGGACTTTTTCCGCGGGACGAACTTGGCGCCCCGTAATTCGGTCAGGTATTTTATGGCGCGGCTGTGCCCGCGGCCTATTTTTGGCACACGGAGGCGCCTCGCAAAGTCTCGCGCCAATCCGAGTCCGGCGGACGAAGTTGGCCAGCCCCACCCCCCAAGGCTATAGCCCACCCGTTTTTGTGGCCTTTTTCCGCTGGACGAACTTGGCGCCCCGGCCTTCGGGCGGGTATTTTTGGGCGCGGCTGTGCCCGTGGCCTATTTTTGGCACACGGATGCGCCTCGCAAAGTCACACGCCATTCCGAGTCCGGCGGACGAAGTTGGCCAGCCCCACCCCCCAAGGCTATAGCCCACCCGTTTTTGTGGCCTTTTTCCGCTGGACGAACTTGTCGCCCCGGCCTTCGGGCGGGTATTTTTGGGCGCGGCTGTGCCCGCGGCCTATTTTTGGCGCACGGAGGTGCCTCGCAAAGTCTCGCATCATTCCGAGTCCGGCGGACGAAGTTGGCCAGCCCCACCCCCCAAGGCTATAGCCCACCCGTTTTTGTGGCCTTTTTCCGCTGGACGAACTAGGCGCCCCGTACTTCGGGTGGGTATTTTTTGGCGCGGCAGTGCCCGCGGCTTATTTTTGGCACACGGAGGTGCCTCGCAAAGTCTCGCGCCAATCCGAGTCCGACGGACGAAGTTGGCCAGCCCCACCCCCCAAGGCTATAGCCCACCTGTTTTTGTGGACTTTTTCCGCTGGACGAACTTGGCGCCCCGTACTTCGGGCAGGTATTTTATGGCGCGGCTGTGCCCGCGGCCTATTTTTGGCACACGGAGGCGCCTCGCAAAGTCTCGCGCCAATCCGAGTCCGGCGGACGAAGTTGGCCAGCCCCACCCCCCAAGGCTATAGCCCACCCGTTTTTGTGGCCTTTTTCCGCTGGACGAACTTGGCGCCCCGTACTTCGGGCGGGTATTTTTGGGCGCGGCTGTGCCCGTGGCCTATTTTTGGCACACGGATGCGCCTCGCAAAGTCTCGCGCCATTCCGAGTCCGGCGGACGAAGTTGGCCAGCCCCACCCCCCAAGGCTATAGCCCACCCGTTTTTGTGGCCTTTTTCCGCTGGACGAACTTGTCGCCCCGGCCTTCGGGCGGGTATTTTTGGGCGCGGCTGTGCCCGCGGCCTATTTTTGGGGCACGGAGGCGCCTCGCAAAGTCTCGCATCATTCCGAGTCCGGCGGACGAAGTTGGCCAGCCCCACCCCCCAAGGCTATAGCCCACCCGTTTTTGTGGCCTTTTTCCGTTGGACGAACTTGGCGTCCCGGACTTCGGGCGGGTATTTTTGGGCGCGGCTGTGCCCGCGGCCTATTTTTGGCACACGGAGGCGCCTCGCAAAGTCTCGCGCCATTCCGAGTCCGGCGGACGAAGTTGGCCCGCCCCACCCCCCAAGGCTATAGCCCACCCGTTTTTGTGGCTTTTTTCCGCTGGACGAACTTGTCGCCCCGGCCTTCGGGCTGGTATTTTTGGGCGCGGCTGTGTCCGCGGCCTATTTTTGTCGCACGGAGGCGCCTCGCAAAGTCTCGCATCATTCCGAGTCCGGCGGACGAAGTTGGCCAGCCCCACCCCCCAAGGCTATAGCCCACCCGTTTTTGTGGACTTTTTCCGCGGGACGAACTTGGCGCCCCGTACTTCGGGCAGGTATTTTATGGCGCGGCTGTGCCCGCGGCCTATTTTTGGCACACGGAGGCGCCTCGCAAAGTCTCGCGCCAATCCGAGTCCGGCGGACGAAGTTGGCCAGCCCCACCCCCCAAGGCTATAGCCCCCCCGGTTTTGTGGCCTTTTTCCGCTGGACGAACTTGGCGCCCCGGCCTTCGGGCGGGTATTTTTGGGCGCGGCTGTGCCCGTGGCCTATTTTTGGCACACGGATGCGCCTCGCAAAGTCACACGCCATTCCGAGTCCGGCGGACGAAGTTGGCCAGCCCCACCCCCCAAGGCTATAGCCCACTCGTTTTTGTGGCCTTTTTCCGTTGGACGAACTTGGCGCCCCGGCCTTCGGGCGGGTATTTTTGGGCGCGGCTGTGCCCGCGGCCTATTTTTGGCACACGGAGGTGCCTCGCAAAGTATCGCGCCATTCCGAGTCCGGCGGACGAAGTTGGCCAGCCCCACCCCCCAAGGCTATAGCCCACCCGTTTTTGTGGCCTTTTTCCGCTGGACGAACTTGGCGCCCCGTACTTCGGGTGGGTATTTTTTGGCGCGGCTGTACCCGTGGCCTATTTTTGGCACGCGGAGGCGCCTCGCAAAGTCTCGCGCCAATCCGAGTCCGGCGGACGAAGTTGGCCAGCCCCACCCCCCAAGGCTTTAGCCCACCCGTTTTTGTGGCCTTTTTCCGTTGGACGAACTTGGCGCCCCGGCCTTCGGGCGGGTATTTTTGGGCGCGGCTGTGCCCGCGGCCTATTTTTGTCGCACGGAGGCGCCTCGCAAAGTCTCGCGCCATTCCGAGTCCGGCGGACGAAGTTGGCCAGCCCCACCCCCCAAGGCTATAGCCCACCCGTTTTTGTGGCCTTTTTCCGCTGGACGAACTTGGCGCCCCGGCCTTCGGGCGGGTATTTTTGGGCGCGGCTGTGCCCGCAGCCTATTTTTGGCACACGGAGGCGCCTCGCAAAGTCTCGCGCCATTCCGAGTCCGGCGGACGAAGTTGGCCAGCCCCACCCCCCAAGGCTATAGCCCACCCGTTTTTGTGGCCTTTTTCCGCTGGACGAACTTGGCGCCCCGTACTTCGGGTGGGTATTTTTTGGCGCGGCTGTACCCGCGGCCTATTTTTGGCACACGGAGGCGCCTCGCAAAGTCTCGCGCCAATCCGAGTCCGGCGGACGAAGATGGCCAGCCCCACCCCCCAAGGCTTTAGCCCACCCGTTGTTGTGGCCTTTTTCCGTTGGACGAACTTGGCGCCCCGGCCTTCGGGCGGGTATTTTTGGGCGCGGCTGTGCCCGCGGCCTATTTTTGGCACACGGAGGCGCCTCGCAAAGTCTCGCGCCATTCCGAGTCCGGCGGACGAAGTTGGCCAGCCCCACCCCCAAGGCTATAGCCCACCCGTTTTTGTGGCCTTTTTCCGCTGGACGAACTTGGCGCCCCGGCCTTCGGGCGGGTATTTTTGGGCGCGGCTGTGCCCGCAGCCTATTTTTGGCACACGGAGGCGCCTCGCAAAGTCTCGCGCTATTCCGAGTCCGGCGGACGAAGTTGGCCAGCCCCACCCCCCAAGGCTATAGCCCACCCGTTTTTGTGGCCTTTTTCCGCCGGAGGAACTTGGCGCAGCGGCCTTCGGGCAGGTATTTTTGGGCGCGGCTGTGCCCGCGGCCTATTTTTGGCACACGGATGCGCCTCGCAAATTCTCGCGCCAATCCGAGTCCGGCGGACGAAGTTGGCCAGCCCCACCCCCCAAGGCTATAGCCCACCCGTTTTTGTGGCCTTTTTCCGCTGGACGAACTTGTCGCCCCGGCCTTCGGGCGGGTATTTTTGGGCGCGGCTGTGCCCGCGGCCTATTTTTGGCGCACGGAGGTGCCTCGCAATCTCTCGCATCATTCCGAGTCCGGCGGACGAAGTTGGCCAGCCCCACCCCCCAAGGCTATAGCCCACCCGTTTTTGTGGCCTTTTTCCGCTGGACGACCTTGGCGCCCCGTACTTCGGGTGGGTATTTTATGGCGCGGCTGTGCCCGCGGCCTATTTTTGGCACACGGAGGCGCCTCACAAAGTCTCGCGCCATTCCGAGTCCGGCGGACGAAGTTGGCCAGCCCCACCCCCCAAGGCTATAGCCCACCCGTTTTTGTGGCCTTTTTCCGCTGGACGAACTTGGCGCCCCGGCCTTCGGGCCGGTATTTATGGGTGCGGCTGTGCCCGCGGCCTATTTTTGGCACACGGAGGTGCCTCGCAAAGTCTCGCGCCATTCCGAGTCCAGCGGACGAAGTTGGCCAGCCCCACCCCCCAAGGATATAGCCCACCCGTTTTTGTGGCCTTTTTCCGCTGGACGAACTTGGCGCCACGGCCTTCGGGCGGGTTTTTTTGGGCGCGGCTGTGCCCGCGGCCTATTTTTGGCACACGGAGGCGCCTCGCAAAGTCTCGCGCCATTGCGAGTCCGGCGGACGAAGTTGGCCAGCCCCACCCCCCAAGGCTATAGCCCACCCGTTTTTGTGGCCTTTTTCCGTTGGACGAACTTGGCGCCCCGGCCTTCGGGCGGGTATTTTTGGGCGCGGCTGTGTCCGCGGCCTATTTTTGGCACACGGAGGCGCCTCGCAAAGTCTCGCGCCATTCCGAGTCCGGCGGACGAAGTTGGCCAGCCCCACCCCCCAAGGCTATAGCCCACCCGTTTTGTGGCCTTTTTCCGCTGGACGAACTTGGCGCCCCGGCCTTCGGGCGGGTATTTTTGGGCGCGGCTGTGTCCGCGGCCTATTTTTGGCACACGGAGGCGCCTCGCAAAGTCTCGCGCCATTCCGAGTCCGGCGGACGAAGTTGGCCAGCCCCATCCCCCAAGGCTATAGCCCACCCGTTTTTGTGGCCTTTTTCCGCTGGACGAACTTGGCGCCCCGGCCTTCGGGCGGGTATTTTTGGGCGCGGCTGTGCCCGCGGCCTATTTTTGGCACACGGATGCGCCTCGTAAAGTCTGGCGCCATTCCGCGTCCGGCGGACGAAGTTGGCCAGCCCCACCCCCCAAGGCTGTAGCCCACCCGTTTTTGTGGCCTTTTTCCGCTGGACGAACTTGGCGCCACGGCCTTCGGGCGGGTATTTTTGGGCGCGGCTGTACCCGCGGCCTATTTTTGGCACACGGAGGCGCCTCGCAAAGTCTCGCGCCATTGCGCGTCCGGCGGACGAAGTTGGCCAGCCCCACCCCCCAAGGCTATAGCCCACCCGTTTTTGTGGCCTTTTTCCGCTGGACGAACTTGGCGCCCCGGCCTTCGGGCCGGTATTTATGGGTGCGGCTGTGCCCGCGGCCTATTTTTGGCACACGGAGGTGCCTCACAAAGTCTCGCGCCATTCCGAGTCCAGCGGACGAAGTTGGCCAGCCCCACCCTCCAAGGATATAGCCCACCCGTTTTTGTGGCCTTTTTCCGCTGGACGAACTTGGCGCCACGGCCTTCGGGCGGGTATTTTTGGGCGCGGCTGTGCCCGCGGCCTATTTTTGGCACACGGAGGCGCCTCGCAAAGTCTCGCGCCATTGCGAGTCCGGCGGACGAAGTTGGCCAGCCCCTCCCCCCAAGGCTATAGCCCACCCGTTTTTGTGGCCTTTTTCCGTTGGACGAACTTGGCGCCCCGGCCTTCGGGCGGGTATTTTTGGGCGCGGCTGTGTCCGCGGCCTATTTTTGGCACACGGAGGCGCCTCGCAAAGTCTCGCGCCATTCCGAGTCCGGCGGACGAAGTTGGCCAGCCCCACCCCCCAAGGCTATATAGCCCACCCGTTTTTGTGGCCTTTTTCCGCTGGGCCGAACTTGGCGCCCGGCCTTCGGGCCGGTATTTATGGGTGCGGCTGTGCCCATGGCCTATTTTTGGCACACGGAGGTGCCTCGAAAAGTCTCGCGCCATTCCGAGTCCAGCGGACGAAGTTGGCCAGCCCCACCCCCAAGGATATAGCCCACCCGTTTTGTGGCCTTTTTCCGCTGGACGAACTTGGCGCCCCGGCCTTCGGGGCGTAAGTTGTGGGAGGGGCTGAGCACGAGGGCTATTTTTGGCACACGGAGGGGCCTCGCAAAGTCTCGCGCCATTCCGAGTCCGGCAGACGATGTTGGCCAGCCCCACCCCCCAAGGCTATAGCCCACCCGTTTTTGTGGCCTTTTTCCGCTGGACGAACTTGGCGCCCCGGCCTTCGGGCGGGTATTTTTGGGCGCGGCAGTGTCCGCGGCCTATTTTTGTCACGCGGAGGCGCCTCACAAAGTCTCGCGCCATTCCGAGTCCGGCAGACGATGTTGGCCAGCCCCACCCCCCAAGGCTATAGCCCACCCGTTTTTGTGGCCTTTTACCGCTGGACGAACTTGGCGCCCCGGCCTTCGAGCGGGTATTTTTGGGCGCGGCTGTGCCCGCGGCCTATTTTTGGAACACGGAGGCACCTCGTAAAGTATCGCGCCATTCCGAGTCCGGCGGACGAAGTTGGCCAGCCCCATCCCCCAAGGCTATAGCCCACCCGTTTTTGTGGCCATTTACCGCTGGACGAACTTGGCGCCCCGGCCTTCGGGCGGGAATTTTTGGGCGCGTATGTGCCCGCGGCCTATTTTTGGCACACGGATGCGCCTCGTAAAGTCTGGCGCCATTCCGCGTCCGGCGGACGAAGTTGGCCAGCCCCACCCCCCAAGGCTGTAGCCCACCCGTTTTTGTGGCCTTTTTCCGCTGGACGAACTTGGCGCCACGGCCTTCGGGCGGGTATTTTTGGGCGCGGCTGTGTCCGCGGCCTATTTTTGGCACACGGAGGCGCCTCGCAAAGTCTCGCGCCATTGCGCGTCCGGCGGACGAAGTTGGCCAGCCCCACCCCCCAAGGCTATAGCCCACCCGTTTTTGTGGCCTTTTTCCGCTGGACGAACTTGGCGCCCCGGCCTTCGGGCCGGTATTTATGGGTGCGGCTGTGCCCGCGGCCTATTTTTGGCACACGGAGGTGCCTCGCAAAGTCTCGCGCCATTCCGAGTCCAGCGGACGAAGTTGGCCAGCCCCACCCCCCAAGGATATAGCCCACCCGTTTTTGTGGCCTTTTTCCGCTGGACGAACTTGGCGCCACGGCCTTCGGGCGGGTATTTTTGGGCGCGGCTGTGCCCGCGGCCCTGGCCCACAGCACACGGATGAGCCTCGCAAATTCTCGCGCCATTGCGAGTCCGGCGGACAAAGTTGGCCAGCCCCTCCCCCAAGGCTATAGCCCTCCCTTTTTGTGGCCTTTTTCCGTTGGGACGAACTTGGCGCCCGGCCTTCGGGCGGGTATTTTTTGGCGCGGCTGTGTCCGCGGCCTATTTTTGGCACACGGAGGCGCCTCGCAAAGTCTCGCGCCATTCCGAGTCCGGCGGACGAAGTTGGCCAGCCCCACCCCCCAAGGCTATAGCCCACCCGTTTTTGTGGCCTTTTTCTGCTGGACGAACTTGGCGCCCCGGCCTTCGGGCGGGTATTTTTGGGCGCGGCTGTGTCCGCGGCCTATTTTTGGCACACGGAGGCGCCTCGCAAAGTCTCGCACCATTCCGAGTCCGGCGGACGAAGTTGGCCAGCCCCACCCCCCAAGGCTATAGCCCACCCGTTTTTGTGGCCTTTTTCGGCTGGACGAACTTGGCGCCCCGGCCTTCGGGAAGTTATTTTTGGGTGCGGTTGTGCCCACGGTGTATTTTTGGGACACCGAGGCCCCTTGTAAAGCCTCGCGACATTCCGAGTCCGGCGGACGAAGTTGGCCAGCCCCACCCCCCAAGGCTATAGCCCACCCGTTTTTGTGGCCTTTTTCCGCTGGACGAACATGGCGCCCCGTACTTCGGGTGGGTATTTTTTGACGCGGCTGTGCCCGCGGCCTATTTTTGGCTCACGGAGGTGCCTCGCAAAGTCTCGCGCCATTCCGAGTCCGGCGGACGAAGTTGGCCAGCCCCACCCCCCAAGGCTATAGCCCACCCGTTTTTGTGGTCTTTTTCCGCTGGACGAACTTGGCGCCCTGGCCTTCGGGCTGGTATTTTTGGGCGCGGCTGTGCCCGCGGCCTATTTTTGGCACACGGAGGTGCCTCGCAAAGTCTCGCGCCATTCCGAGTCCGGCGGACGAAGTTGGCCAGCCCCACCCCCCAAGGCTATAGCCCACCCGTTTTTGTGGCCTTTTTCCGCTGGACGAACTTGGCGCCCCGACCTTCGGGCGGTTATTTTTTGGCGCGGCAGTGCCTGTGGCTTAGTTTTGGCACACGGAGGCCCCTCGCAAAGTCTCGCGCAATTCCGAGTCCGGCGGACGAAGTTGGCCAGCCCCACCCCCCAAGGCTATAGCCCACCCGTTTTTGTGGCCTTTTTCCGCTGGACGAACTTGGCACCCTGGCCTTCGGGCGGTTATTTTTGGGCGCGGCTGTGCCCGCGGCCTATTTTTGGCACTCGGAGGCCCCTCACAAAGTCTCCTGCCATTCCGAGTCCGGCGGACGAAGTTGGCCAGCCCCACCCCCCAAGGCTATAGCCCACCCGTTTGTGTGGCCTTTTTCGGCTGGACGAACTTGGCGCCCCGGCCTTCGGGAGGTTATTTTTGGGCGCGGCTGTGCCCACGGCGTATTTTTGGCACACGGAGGCCACTTGTAAAGCCTCGCGCCATTCCGAGTCCGGCCGACGAAGTTGGCCAGCCCCTCCCCCCAAGGCTATAGCCAACCCGTTTTTGTCGCCTTTATTTTTGGGCGCGGCTGGGCCCACGGTGTATTTTTGGGACACCGAGGCCCCTTGTAAAGCCTCGCGCCATTCCGAGTCCGGCCGACGAAGTTGGCCAGCCCCACCCCCCAAGGCTATAGCCCACCCGTTTTTGTGGCCTTTTTCCGCTGGACGAACTTGGCGCCCTGGCCTTCGGGCTGTTATTTTTGGGCGCCGTTGTGCCCGCGGGTTATTTTTGGCACACGAAGGCCCCTCGCAAAGTCTTGCGCCATTCCGAGTCCGGCGGACGAAGTCGGCCAGCCCCACCCCCCAAGGCTATAGCCCACCCGTTTTTGTGGCCTTTTTCCGCTGGACGAACTTGCCTCCCCGGCCTTCGGGCGGTTATTTTTGGGCGCCGCTGTGTCCGCGGCCTATTTTTGGCACACGGAGGCCCCTCGCAAAGTCTCGCGCCATTCCGAGTACGGTGGACGAAGTTGGCCAGCCCCACACCCCAAGGCTATAGCCACCCGTTTTTGTGGCCTTTTTCCGCT
The DNA here is from genome assembly GCA_030448935.1 of Citrus cavaleriei. Lineage (NCBI taxonomy): Eukaryota > Viridiplantae > Streptophyta > Magnoliopsida > Sapindales > Rutaceae > Citrus > Citrus cavaleriei. Next base: position 48,446 of record JAUJEM010000099.1, read on the forward strand.
GGACGAACTTGGCGCCCCGGCCTTCGAGCGGTTATTTTTGGGCGCGGCTGTGCCCGCGGCCTATTTTTGGGAAACGGAGGCCCCTCGCAAATTCTCGCGCCATTCCGAGTCCGGCGGACGAAGTTGGCCAGCCCCACACCCCAAGGCTATAGCCCACCCCTTTTTGTGGACTTTTTCCGATGAAAGAACTTGGCGCCCCGGCCTTCGGGAGGTTATTTTTGGGCGCGGCTGTGCCCGCGGCCTATTTTTGGCACATGGAGGCCCCTCGCAAAGTCTCGTGCCATTCCAAGTCCGGCGGACGAAGTTGGCCAGCCCCACCCCCCAAGGCTATAGCCCAACCGTTTTTGTGGCCTTTTTCCGCTGGACGAACTTGGCGCCCCGGCCATCGGACGGGTATTTTTGGGCGCGGCTGTGTCCGCGGCCTATTTTTGGCACACGGAGGCGCCTCGCAAAGTCTCGCGCCATTCCGAGTCCGGCGGACGAAGTTGGCCAGCCCCACCCCCCAAGGCTATAGCCCACCCGTTTTTGTGGCCTTTTTCCGCTGGACGAACTTGTCGCCCCGGCCTTCGGGCGGGTACTTTTGGGCGCGGCTGTGCCCGCGGCCTATTTTTGGCGCACGGAGGCACCTCGCAAAGTCTCGCATCATTCCGAGTCCGGCGGACAATGTTGGCCAGCCGCACCCCCCAAGGCTATAGCCCACCCGTTTTTGTGGCCTTTTTCCGCTGGACGAACTTGGCACCCCGGCCTTCGGGTGGGTATTTTTGGGCGCGGCTGTGCCCGCGGCCTATTTTTGGCACTCGGAGGCCCCTCACAAAGTCTCCTGCCATTCCGAGTCCGGCGGACGAAGTTGGCCAGCCCCACCCCCCAAGGCTATAGCCCACCCGTTTGTGTGGCCTTTTTCGGCTGGACGAACTTGGCGCCCCGGCCTTCGGGAGGTTATTTTTGGGCGCGGCTGTGCCCACGGCGTATTTTTGGCACACGGAGGCCACTTGTAAAGCCTCGCGCCATTCCGAGTCCGGCCGACGAAGTTGGCCAGCCCCTCCCCCCAAGGCTATAGCCAACCCGTTTTTGTCGCCTTTATTTTTGGGCGCGGCTGGGCCCACGGTGTATTTTTGGGACACCGAGGCCCCTTGTAAAGCCTCGCGCCATTCCGAGTCCGGCCGACGAAGTTGGCCAGCCCCACCCCCCAAGGCTATAGCCCACCCGTTTTTGTGGCCTTTTTCCGCTGGACGAACTTGGCGCCCTGGCCTTCGGGCTGTTATTTTTGGGCGCCGTTGTGCCCGCGGCTTATTTTTGGCACACGAAGGCCCCTCGCAAAGTCTTGCGCCATTCCGAGTCCGGCGGACGAAGTTGGCCAGCCCCACCCCCCAAGGCTATAGCCCACCCGTTTTTGTGGCCTTTTTCCGCTGGACGAACTTGCCTCCCCGGCCTTCGGGCGGTTATTTTTGGGCGCCGCTGTGTCCGCGGCCTATTTTTGGCACACGGAGGCCCCTCGCAAAGTCTCGCGCCATTCCGAGTACGGTGGACGAAGTTGGCCAGCCCCACACCCCAAGGCTATAGCCACCCGTTTTTGTGGCCTTTTTCCGCTGGACGAACTTGGCGCCCCGGCCTTCGAGCGGTTATTTTTGGGCGCGGCTGTGCCCGCGGCCTATTTTTGGGAAACAGAGGCCCCTCGCAAATTCTCGCGCCATTCCGAGTCCGGCGGACGAAGTTGGCCAGCCCCACACCCCAAGGCTATAGCCCACCCCTTTTTGTGGACTTTTTCCGATGAAAGAACTTGGCGACCCGGCCTTCGGGAGGTTATTTTTGGGCGCGGCTGTGCCCGCGGCCTATTTTTGGCACATGGAGGCCCCTCGCAAAGTCTCGTGCCATTCCGAGTCCGGCGGACGAAGTTGGCCAGCCCCACCCCCCAAGGCTATAGCCCAACCGTTTTTGTGGCCTTTTTCCGCTGGACGAACTTGGCGCCCCGGCCATCGGACGGGTATTTTTGGGCGCGGCTGTGTCCGCGGCCTATTTTTGGCACACGGAGGCGCCTCGCAAAGTCTCGCGCCATTCCGAGTCCGGCGGACGAAGTTGGCCAGCCCCACCCCCCAAGGCTATAGCCCACCCGTTTTTGTGGCTTTTTTCCGCTGGACGAACTTGTCGCCCCGGCCTTCGGGCGGGTATTTTTGGGCGCGGCTGTGCCCGCGGCCTATTTTTGGCGCACGGAGGCACCTCGCAAAGTCTCGCATCATTCCGAGTCCGGCGGACAATGTTGGCCAGCCGCACCCCCCAAGGCTATAACCCACCCGTTTTTGTGGCCTTTTTCCGCTGGACGAACTTGGCGCCCCGGCCTTCGGGTGGGTATTTTTGGACGCGGCTGTGCCCGCGGCCTATTTTTGGCTCACGGAGGTGCCTCGCAAAGTCTCGCGCCATTCCGAGTCCGGCGGAAGAAGTTGGCCAGCCCCACCCCCCAAGGCTATAGCCCACCCGTTTTTGTGGTCTTTTTCCGCTGGACGAACTTGGCGCCCTGGCCTTCGGGCTGGTATTTTTGGGCGCGGCTGTGCCCGCGGCCTATTTTTGGCACACGGAGGTGCCTCGCAAAGTCTCGCGCCATTCCGAGTCCGGCGGACGAAGTTGGCAAGCCCCACCCCCCAAGGCTATAGCCCACCCGTTTTTGTGGCCTTTTTCCGCTGGACGAACTTGGCGCCCCGGCCTTCGGGCGGGTATTTTTGGGCGCGGCTGTGCCCGCGGCCTATTTTTGGCACACTGAGGTGCCTCGCAAAGTCTCGCGCCATTCCGAGTCCGGCGGACGAAGTTGGCCAGCCCCACCCCCCAAGGCTATAGCCCACCCGTTTTTGTGGCCTTTTTCCGCTGGACGAACTTGGCTCCCCGGCCTTCGGGCGGTTATTTTTGGGCGCCGCTGTGTCCGCGGCCTATTTTTGGCACACGGAGGCCCCTCGCAAAGTCTCGCGCCATTCCGAGTACGGTGGACGAAGTTGGCCAGCCCCACACCCCAAGGCTATAGCCCACCCATTTTTGTGGCCTTTTTCCGCTGGACGAACTTGGCGCCCCGGCCTTCGAGCGGTTATTTTTGGGCGCGGCTGTGCCCGCGGCCTATTTTTGGGAAACGGAGGCCCCTCGCAAATTCTCGCGCCATTCCGAGTCCGGCGGACGAAGTTGGCCAGCCCCACACCCCAAGGCTATAGCCCACCCCTTTTTGTGGACTTTTTCCGATGAAAGAACTTGGCGCCCCGGCCTTCGGGAGGTTATTTTTGGGCGCGGCTGTGCCCGCGGCCTATTTTTGGCACATGGAGGCCCCTCGCAAAGTCTCGTGCCATTCCGAGTCCGGCGGACGAAGTTGGCCAGCCCCACCCCCCAAGGCTATAGCCCAACCGTTTTTGTGGCCTTTTTCCGCTGGACGAACTTGGCGCCCCGGCCATCGGACGGTTATTTTTGGGCGCGGCTGTACCCGCGGCCTATTTTATGCACACGGAGGCCCCTCGCAAAGTCTTGCGCCATTCCGAGTCCGGCGGACGAAGTTGGTCAGCCCCACCCCCCAAGGCTATAGCCCACCCGTTTTTGTGGCCTTTTTCCGCTGGACGAACTTGGCGCCATGGCCTTCGGGCGGTTATTTTTGGGCGCGGCGGCGCCCGCGGCCTATTTTTGGCACACGGAGGCCCCTCGCAAATTCTCACTCCATTCCGAGTCCGGCGGATGAAGTTGGCCAGCCCCACCCCCCAAGGCTATAGCCCACCCGTTTTTGTGGCCTTTTTCCGCTGGACGAACTTGGAGCCCCGGCCTTCGGGCGGTTATTTTTGGGCGCGGCTGTGCCCGCGGCTTATTTTTGGCACACGAAGGCCCCTCGCAAAGTCTTGCGCCATTCCGAGTCCGGCGGACGAAGTTGGCCAGCCCCACACCCCAAGGCTATAGCCCACCCGTTTTTGTGGCCTTTTTCCACTGGACGAACATGGCGCCCCGGCCTTCGAGTGGTTATTTTTGGGCACGGCTGTGCCCGCGGCCTATTTTTGGGACACGAAGGCCCCTCGCAAATTCTAGCGCCATTCCGAGTCCGGCGGACGAAGTTGGCCAGCCCCACCCCCCAAGGCTATAGCCCAACCGTTTTTGTGGCCTTTTTCCGATGGACGAACTTGGCGCCCCGGCCTTCGGGCGGTTATTTTTGGGCGCGGCTGTGCCCGCGGCCTATTTTTGGCACACGGAGGCCCCTCACAAAGTCTCGTGCCATTCCGAGTCCGGCGGACGAAGTTGGCCAGCCCCACCCCCCAAGGCTATAGCCCACCCGTTTTTGTGGCCTTTTTCGGCTGGACGAACTTGGCGCCCCGACCTTCGTGCGGTTATTTTTGGGCGCAGCTGTGTCCGCGGCCTATTTTTAGCACACAGAGGCTCCTCGCAAAGTATCGCGCCATTCCGAGTCCGGCGGACGAAGTTGGCCAGCCCCACACCCCAAGGCTATAGCCCATCCCTTTTTGTGGCCTTTTTCCGCTGGACGAACTCGGCGCCCCGGCCTTCGGGCCGTTATTTTTGGGCGCGGCTGTGCCCGCGGCCTATTTTTGGCACACGGAGGCCCCTCACAAAGTCTCGTGCCATTCCGAGTCCGGCGGACGAAGTTGGCCAGCCCCACCCCCCAAGGCTATAGGCCAACCGTTTGTGTGGCGTTTTTCCGCTGGACGAACTTGGTGCCCCGGCCTTCGGGTGGTTATTTTTGGGCGCGGCTGTGCCCGCGGCTTATTTTTGGCACACGAAGGCCCCTCGCAAAGTCTTGCGCCATTCCGAGTCCGGCGGACGAAGTTGGTCAGCCCCACCCCCCAAGGCTATAGCCCACCCGTTTTTGTGGACGTTTTCCGCTGGACGAACTTGGCGCCACGGCCTTCGGGCGGTTATTTTTGGGCGCGGCTGTACCTGTGGCTTAGTTTTGGCACACGGAGGCCCCTCGCAAAGTCTTGCGCAATTTCGAGTCCGGCGGACGAAGTTGGCCAGCCCAACCCCCCAAGGCTATAGCCCACCCGTTTTTGTGGCCTTTTTCCGCTGGACGAACTTGGCTCCCCGACCTTCGGGCGGTTATTTTTGGGCGCCGCTGTGCCCGCGGCCTATTTTTGGCACACAGAGGCCCCTCGCAAATTCTCGTGCCATTCCGAGTCCGGCGGATCAAGTTGGCCAGCCCCACCCCCCAAGGCTATAGCCCACCCGTTTTTGTGGCCTTTTTCCGCTGGACGAACTTGGCGCCCCGTCCTTCGGGCTGTTATTTTTGGGCGCGGCTGTGCCTGTGGCTTAGTTTTGGCACACGGAGGCCCCTCGCAAAGTCTCGCGCAATTCCGTGTCCGGCGGACGAAGTTGGCCAGCCCCACCCCCCAAGGCTATAGCCCACCCGTTTTTGTGGCCTTTTTCCGCTGGACGAACTTGGCGCCCCGGCCTTCGGGCGGTTATTTTTGGGCGCTGCTGTGCCCGCAGCCTATTTTTGGCACACGGACACCCCTCACAAAGTCTCGCGCCATTCCGAGTCCGGTGGACGAAGTTGGCCAGCCCCACACCCCAAGGCTATAGCCCACCCGTTTTTGTGGCCTTTTTCCGCTGGACGAACTTGGCGCCCCGGCCTTCGGGCGGTTATTTTTGGGCGCGGCTGTGCCTGTGGCTTAGTTTTGGCACACGGAGGCCCCTCGCAAAGTCTCGCGCAATTCCGAGTCCGGCGGACGAAGTTGGCCAGCCCCACCCCCCAAGGCTATAGCCCACCCGTTTTTGTGGCCTTTTTCCGCTGGACGAACTTGGCGCCCCGTCCTTCGGGCAGTTATTTTTGGGCGCGGCTGTGCCTGCGGCCAACTTTTGGGGCACGGAGGCCAGTCGCAAATTCTCGCGCCATTCCGAGTCCGGCGGACGAAGTTGGCCGGCCCCACACCCCAAGGCTATAGCCCACCCGTTTTTGTGGCCTTTTTCCGCTGGACGAACTTGGCGCCCCTGCCTTCGGGCGGTTATTTTATGGCGCGGCTGTACCCGCAGCCTATTTTTGTTACACGGATGCCCCTCGCAAATTCTCGCGCCATTCCGAGTCCGGCGGATGAAGTTGGCCAGCCCCACCCCCCAAGGCTATAGCCCACCCGTTTTTGTGGCCTTTTTCCGCTGGACGAACTTGGCGCCCCGGCCTTCGGGCGGTTATTTTTGGGCGCGGCTGTGCCTGTGGCTTAGTTTTGGCACACGGAGGCCCCTCGCAAAGTCTCGCGCAATTCCGAGTCCGGCGGACGAAGTTGGCCAGCCCCACCCCCCAAGGCTATAGCCCACCCGTTTTTGTGGCCTTTTTCCGCTGGACGAACTTGGCGCCCCATCCTTCGGGTGGTTATTTTTGGGCGTGGCTGTGCCTGCGGCCTATTTTTGGCACACGAAGGCCACTCGCAAATTCTCGCGCCATTCCGAGTCCGGCGGATGAAGTTGGCCAGCCCCACCGCCCAAGGCTATAGCCCACCCGTTTTTGTGGCCTTTTTCCGCTGTATGAACTTGGCGGCCCGGCCTTCGGGCGGTTATTTTTGGGTCCGGCTGTGCCTGTGGCTTAGTTTTGGCACACGGAGGCCCCTCGCAAAATCTAGCGCAATTCCGAGTCCGGCGGACGAAGTTGGCCAGCCCCACCCCCCAAGGCTATAGCCCACCCGTTTTTGTGGCCTTTTTCCGCTGGACGAACTTGGCGCCCCGGCCTTCGGGCGGTTATTTTTGGGTGCCTCTGTGCCCGCAGCCTATTTTTGGCACACGGACACCCCTCACAAAGTCTCGCGCCATTCCGAGTCCGGTGGACGAAGTTGGCCAGCCACACACCCCAAGGCTATAGCCCACCCGTTTTTGTGGCCTTTTTCCGCTGGACGAACTTGGCGCCCCGGCCTTCGGGCGGTTATTTTTGGGCGCGGCTGTGCCTGTGGCTTAGTTTTGGCACACGGAGGCCCCTCGCAAAGTCTCGCGCAATTCCGAGTCCGGCGGACGAAGTTGGCCAGCCCCACCCCCCAAGGCTATAGCCCACCCGTTTTTGTGGCCTTTTTCCGCTGGACGAACTTGGCGCCCCGTCCTTCGGGCGGTTATTTTTGGGCGCGGCTGTGCCTGCGGCCAATTTTTGACGCACGGACGCCACTCGCAAATTCTCGCACCATTCCGAGTCTGGCGGACGAAGTTGGCCGGCCCCACACCCCAAGGCTATAGCCCACCCGTTTTTGTGGCCTTTTTCCGCTGGACGAACTTGGCGCCCCTGCCTTCGGGCGGTTATTTTATGGCGCGGCTGTACCCGCAGCCTATTTTTGTTACACGGATGGCCCTCGCAAATTCTCGAGCCATTCCGAGTCCGGCGGATGAAGTTGGCCAGCCCCACCCCCCAAGGCTATAGCCCACCCGTTTTTGTGGCCTTTTTCCGCTGGACGAACTTGGCGCCCCGGCCTTCGGGCGGTTATTTTTGGGCGCGGCTGTGCCTGTGGCTTAGTTTTGGCACACGGAGGCCCCTCGCAAAGTCTCGCGCAATTCCGAGTCCGGCGGACGAAGTTGGCCAGCCCCACCCCCCAAGGCTATAGCCCACCCGTTTTTGTGGCCTTTTTCCGGTGGACGAACTTGGCGCCCCATCCTTCGGGTGGTTATTTTTGGGTGTGGCTGTGCCTGCGGCCTATTTTTGGCACACGGAGGCCACTCGCAAATTCTCGCGCCATTCCGAGTCCGGCGGATGAAGTTGGCCAGCCCCACCGCCCAAGGCTATAGCCCACCCGTTTTTGTGGCCTTTTTCCGCTGGACGAACTTGGCGCCCCGTCCTTCGGGCGGTTATTTTTGGGCGCGGCTGTGGCTGTGGCTTAGTTATGGTACATGGAGACCCCTCACAAAGTCTCGCGCAATTCCGAGTCCGGCGGACGAAGTTGGCCAGCCCCACCCCCCAAGGCTATAGCCCACCCGTTTTTGTGGCCTTTTTCCGCTGTATGAACTTGGCGCCCCGGCCTTCGGGCGGTTATTTTTGGGTGCGGCTGTGCCTGTGGCTTAGTTTTGGCACACGGAGGCCCCTCGCAAAATCTCGCGCAATTCCGAGTCCGGCGGACGAAGTTGGCCAGCCCCACCCCCCAAGGCTATAGCCCACCCGTTTTTGTGGCCTTTTTCCGCTGGACGAACTTGGCGCCCCTGCCTTCGGGCGGTTATTTTATGGCGCGGCTGTACCAGCAGCCTATTTTTGTTACACGGGTGCCCCTCGCAAATTCTCGCGCCATTCCGAGTCCGGCGGATGAAGTTGGCCAGCCCCACCCCCCAAGGCTATAGCCCACCCGTTTTTGTGGCCTTTTTCCGCTGGACGAACTTGGCGCCCCGGCCTTCGGGCGGTTATTTTTGGGCGCGGCTGTGCCTGTGGCTTAGTTTTGGCACACGGAGGCCCCTCGCAAAGTCTCGCGCAATTCCGAGTCCGGCGGACGAAGTTGGCCAGCCCCACCCCCCAAGGCTATAGCCCACCCGTTTTTGTGGCCTTTTTCCGCTGGACGAACTTGGCGCCCCATCCTTCGGGTGGTTATTTTTGGGCGTGGCTGTGCCTGCGGCCTATTTTTGGCACACGAAGGCCACTCGCAAATTCTCGCGCCATTCCGAGTCCGGCGGATGAAGTTGGCCAGCCCCACCCCCCAAGGCTATAGCCCACCCGTTTTTGTGGCCTTTTTCCGCTGGACGAACTTGGCGCCCCGTCCTTCGGGCGGTTATTTTTGGGCGCGGCTGTGGCTGTGGCTTAGTTATGGTACATGGAGACCCCTCACAAAGTCTCGCGCAATTCCGAGTCCGGCGGACGAAGTTGGCCAGCCCCACCCCCCAAGGCTATAGCCCACCCGTTTTTGTGGCCTTTTTCCGCTGGACGAACTTGGCGCCCCGGCCTTCGGGCGGTTATTTTTGGGCGCGGCTGTGCCTGTGGCTTAGTTTTGGCACACGGAGGCCCCTCGCAAAGTCTCGCGCAATTCCGAGTCCGGCGGACGAAGTTGGCCAGCCCCACCCCCCAAGGCTATAGCCCACCCTTTTTTGTGGCCGTTTTCCGCTGGACGAACTTGGCGCCCCATCCTTCGGGTGGTTATTTTTGGGCGTGGCTGTGCCTGCGGCCTATTTTTGGCACACGAAGGCCACTCGCAAATTCTCGCGCCATTCCGAGTCCGGCGGATGAAGTTGGCCAGCCCCACCGCCCAAGGCTATAGCCCACCCGTTTTTGTGGCCTTTTTCCGCTGGACGAACTTGGCGCCCCGGCCTTCGGGCGGTTATTTTTGCGCGCGGCTGTGCCTGTGGCTTAGTTTTGGCACACGGAGGCCCCTCGCAAAGTCTCGCGCAATTCCGAGTCCGGCGGACGAAGTTGGCCAGCCCCACCCCCCAAGGCTATAGCCCACCCGTTTTTGTGGCATTTTTCCGCTGGACGAACTTGGCGCCCCGTCCTTCGGGCGGTTATTTTTGGGCGCGGCTGTGCCTGCGGCCAATTTTTGACGCACGGAGGCCACTCACAAATTCTCGCGCCATTCCGAGTCTGGCGGACGAAGTTGGCCGGCCCCACACCCCAAGGCTATAGCCCACCCGTTTTTGTGGCCTTTTTCCGCTGGACGAACTTGGCGCCCCGGCCTTCGGGCGGTTATTTTTGCGCGCGGCTGTGCCTGTGGCTTAGTTTTGGCACACGGAGGCCCCTCGCAAAGTCTCGCGCAATTCCGAGTCCGGCGGACGAAGTTGGCCAGCCCCACCCCCCAAGGCTATAGCCCACCCGTTTTATTGGCCTTTTTCCGCTGGACGAACTTGGCGCCCCGTCCTTCGGGCGGTTATTTTTGGGCGCGGCTGTGCCTGCGGCCAATTTTTGACGCACGGAGGCCACTCGCAAATTCTCGCGCCATTCCGAGTCTGGCGGACGAAGTTGGCCGGCCCCACACCCCAAGGCTATAGCCCACCCGTTTTTGTGGCCTTTTTCCGCTGGACGAACTTGGCGCCCCTGCCTTCGGGCGGTTATTTTATGGCGCGGCTGTACCCGCAGCCTATTTTTGTTACACGGATGGCCCTCGCAAATTCTCGAGCCATTCCGAGTCCGGCGGATGAAGTTGGCCAGCCCCACCCCCCAAGGCTATAGCCCACCCGTTTTTGTGGCCTTTTTCCGCTGGACGAACTTGGCGCCCCGGCCTTCGGGCGGTTATTTTTGGGCGCGGCTGTGCCTGTGGCTTAGTTTTGGCACACGGAGGCCCCTCGCAAAGTCTCGCGCAATTCCGAGTCCGGCGGACGAAGTTGGCCAGCCCCACCCCCCAAGGCTATAGCCCACCCGTTTTTGTGGCCTTTTTCCGGTGGACGAACTTGGCGCCCCATCCTTCGGGTGGTTATTTTTGGGTGTGGCTGTGCCTGCGGCCTATTTTTGGCACACGGAGGCCACTCGCAAATTCTCGCGCCATTCCGAGTCCGGCGGATGAAGTTGGCCAGCCCCACCGCCCAAGGCTATAGCCCACCCGTTTTTGTGGCCTTTTTCCGCTGGACGAACTTGGCGCCCCGGCCTTCGGGCAGTTATTTTTGGGCGCGGCTGTGGCCACGGCCTATTTTTGGCACACGGACGCCCCTCGCAAAGTCTCGCGCCATTCCGAGTCCGGCGGACGAGGTTGGCCAGCCCCACCCCCCAAGGCTATAGCCCACCCGTTTTTGTGGCCTTTTTCCGCTGGACGAACTTGGCGCCCCGGCATTTGGGCGGTTATTTTCGGGCGCGGCTGTGCCTGCGGCCTATTCTTGGCACACGGAGGCCCCTCCCAAAGTCTCGCGCCATTCCGAGTCCGGCGGACGAAGTTGGCCAGCCCCACCCCCCAAGACTATAGCCCACCCTTTTTGGTGGCCTTTTTCCGCTGGACGAACTTGGCGCCCCGGCCTTCGGGCGGTTATTTTTGGGCGCCTCTGTGCCCGCAGCCTATTTTTGGCACCCGGACACCCCTCACAAAGTCTCGCGCCATTCCGAGTCCGGTGGACGAAGTTGGCCAGCCCCACACCCCAAGGCTATAGCCCACCCGTTTTTGTGGCCTTTTTCCGCTGGACGAACTTGGCCCCCCGGCCTTCGGGCGGTTATTTTTGGGCGCGGCTGTGCCTGTGGCTTAGTTTTGGCACACGGAGGCCCCTCGCAAAGTCTCGCGCAATTCCGAGTCCGGCGGAAGAAGTTGGCCAGCCCCACCCCCCAAGGCTATAGCCCACCCGTTTTTGTGGCCTTTTTCCGCTGGACGAACTTGGCGCCCCATCCTTCGGGTGGTTATTTTTGGGCGTGGCTGTGCCTGCGGCCTATTTTTGGCACACGAAGGCCACTCGCAAATTCTCGCGCCATTCCGAGTCCGGCGGATGAAGTTGGCCAGCCCCACCGCCCAAGGCTATAGCCCACCCGTTTTTGTGGCCTTTTTCCGCTGGACGAACTTGGCGCCCCGTCCTTCGGGCGGTTATTTTTGGGCGCGGCTGTGGCTGTGGCTTAGTTATGGTACACGGAGACCCCTCGCAAAGTCTCGCGCAATTCCGAGTCCGGCGGACGAAGTTGGCCAGCCCCACCCCCCAAGGCTATAGCCCACCCGTTTTTGTGGCCTTTTTCCGCTGTATGAACTTGGCACCCCGGCCTTCGGGCGGTTATTTTTGGGTGCGGCTGTGCCTGTGGCTTAGTTTTGGCACACGGAGGCCCCTCGCAAAATCTCGCGCAATTCCGAGTCTGGCGGAAGAAGTTGGCCAGCCCCACCCCCCAAGGCTATAGCCCCCCCGTTTTTGTGGCCTTTTTCCGCTTGACGAACTTGGCGCCCCGGCCTTCGGGCGGTTGTTTTTGGGCGCCGCTGTACCCGCGGCCTATTTTTGGGACACGGAGGCCCCTCACAAATTCTCGTGCCATTCCGAGTCCGGCGGACGAAGTCGGCCAGCCGCACACCCCAAGGCTATAGCCCACCCCTTTTTGTGTCCTTTTTCCGCTGGACGAACTTGGCGCCCCGGCCTTCGGGCGGTTATTTTTGGGTACGGCTGTGCCCACGGCCTATATTTGGCACACGGAGGCCCCTCGCTAAGTCTCGTGCCATTCCGAGTCCGGCGGACGAAGTTGGCCAGCCCCACCCCCCAAGGCTATAGCCCACCCGTTTTTCTGGCCTTTTTCGGATGGACGAACTTGGCGCCCCGGCCTTCGGGAGGTTATTTTTGGGCGCGGCTGAGCCCACGGCGTATTTTTGGCACACGGAGGCCCCTTGTAAAGCCTCGCGCCATTCCGAGTCCGGCCGACGAAGTTGGCCAGCCCCACCCCCCAAGGCTATAGCCCACCCGTTTTTGTGGCCTTTTTCCGCTGGACGAACTTGGCGCCCCGGCCTTCGGGCGGTTATTTTTTGGCGCAGCTGTGTCCGCGGCCTATGTTTGGCACACGGAGGCTCCTCGCAAAGTCTCGCTCCATTCCGAGTCCGGCGGACGAAGTTGGCCAGCCCCACCCCCATAGGCTATAGCCCAACCGTTTTTGTGGCCTTTTTCCGCTGGACGAACTTGGCGCCCCGGCCTTCGGGTGGTTATTTTTGGGCGCGGCTGTGCCCGCGGCCTATTTTTGGCACACGGAGGCCCCTCGCAAAGTCTCGCGCCATTCCGAGTCCGGCGGACGAAGTTGGCCAGCCCCACCCCCCAAGGCTATAGCCCACCCGTTTTTGTGGCCTTTTTCCGCTGGACGAACTTGGCGCCCCGGCCTTCGGGTGGTTATTTTTGGGCGCGGCTGTGCCCGCGGCCTATTTTTGGCACACGGAGGCCCCTCGCAAAGTCTCGCGCCATTCCGAGTCCGGCGGACGAAGTTGGCCAGCCCCACCCCCCAAGGCTATAGCCCACCCGTTTTTGTGGCCTTTTTCCGCTGGACGAACTGGGCGCCACGGCCTTCGGGCGGTTATTTTTGGGCGCAGCTGTGCCCGCGGCCTATTTTTGGCACACAGAGGCCCCTCGCAAAGTCTCGCGCCACTCCGAGTCCGGCGGACGAAGTTGGCCAGCCCCACCCCCCAAGGCTATAGCCCACCCGTTTTTGTGGCCTTTTTCCGCTGGACGAACCTGGCGCCCCGGCCTTCGAGCGGTTATTTTTGGGCGCAGCTGTGCCCGCGGCCTATTTTTGGTACACGGAGGCCACTCGCAAAGTCTCGCACCATTCCGAGTCCGGCGGACAAAGTTGGCCAGCCCCACCCCCCAAGGCAATAGCCCACCCGTTTTTGTGGCCTTTTTCCGCTGGACGAACTCGGTACCCGGGCCCTCGGGCGGTTATTTTTGGGCGCGGCTGTGCCCGCGGCCAATTTTTGGCACACGGAGGCCCCTCGCAAAGTCTCGCGCCATTCCGAGTCCGGCGGACGAAGTTGGCCAGCCCCACCCCCCATGGCTATAGCCCACCCATTTTTGTGGCCTTTTTCCGCTGTACGAATTTGGCGCCCCGGCCTTCGGGCAGTTATTTTTGGGCGCGGCTGTGGCCACGGCCTATTTTTGGCACACGGACGCCCCTCGCAAAGTCTCGCGCCATTCCGAGTCCGGCGGACGAGGTTGGCCAGCCCCACCCCCCAAGGCTATAGCCCACCCGTTTTTGTGGCCTTTTTCCGCTGGACGAACTTGGCGCCCCGGCATTTGGGCGGTTATTTTCGGGCGCGGCTGTGCCTGCGGCCTATTCTTGGCACACGGAGGCCCCTCCCAAAGTCTCGCGCCATTCCGAGTCCGGCGGACGAAGTTGGCCAGCCCCACCCCCCAAGACTATAGCCCACCCGTTTTGGTGGCCTTTTTCCGCTGGACGAACTTGGCGCCCCGGCCTTCGGGCGGTTATTTTTGGGCGCGGTGGTGCCCGCGGCCTATTTTGGGTACAAGGAGTCCCCTCGCAAAGTCTCGCACCATTCCAAGTCCGGCGGACGAAGTTGGCCAGCCCCACCCCCCAAGGCTATAGCCCACCCGTTTTTGTGGCCTTTTTCCGCTGGACGAACTTGGCGCCCCGGCCTTCGGGCGGGTATTTTTGGGCGCGGCTGTGTCCGCGGCCTATTTTTGGCACACTGAGGCACCTCGCAAAGTCTCGCGCCATTCCGAGTCCGGCGGACGAAGTTGGCCAGCCCCACCCCCCAAGGCTAATGCCCACCCGTTTTTGTGGCCTTTTACCGCTGGACGAACTTGGCGCCCCGCCCTTCGGGCGGGTATTTTTGGGCGCGGCTGTGCCCGCGGCCTATTTTTGGCACACAGAGGCCCCTCGCAAAGTCTCGCGCCACTCCGAGTCCGGCGGACGAAGTTGGCCAGCCCCACCCCCCAAGGCTATAGCCCACCAGTTTTTGTGGCCTTTTTCCGCTGGACGAACTTGGCGCCCCGGCCTTCGGGCGGTTATTTTTGGGCGCGGCTGTGCCCGTGGCCTAATTTTGGCACACGGAGGCCCGACGTAAAGTCTCGCGCCATTCCGAGTCCGGCGGACGAAGTTGGCCAGCCCCACCCCCCAAGGCTATAGCCCACCCGTTTTTGTGGCCTTTTTCCGCTGGACGAACTTCGCGCCCCGGCCTTCGGGCCGTTATTTTAAGGCGCGGCTGTGCCCGCGGCCTATTTTTGGCACACGGAGGCCCCTCGCAAAGTCTCACGCCATTCCGAGTCCGGCGGACGAAGTTGGCCAGCCCCACCCCCCAAGGCTATAGCCCACACGTTTTTGTGGCCTTTTTCCGCTGGACGAACCTGGCGCCCCGGCCTTCGAGCGGTTATTTTTGGGCGCAGCTGTGCCCGCGGCCTATTTTTGGCACACGGAGGCCACTCGCAAAGTCTCGCACCATTCCGAGTCCGGCGGACAAAGTTGGCCAGCCCCACCCCCCAAGGCAATAGCCCACCCGTTTTTGTGGCCTTTTTCCGCTGGACGAACTTGGTGCCCGGGCCCTCGGGCGGTTATTTTTGGGCGCGGCTGTGCCCGCGGCCAATTTTTGGCACACGGAGGCCCCTCGCAAAGTCTCGCGCCATTCCGAGTCCGGCGGACGAAGTTGGCCAGCCCCACCCCCCATGGCTATAGCCCACCCATTTTTGTGGCCTTTTTCCGCTGTACGAACTTGGCGCCCCGGCCTTCGGGCAGTTATTTTTGGGCGCGGCTGTGGCCACGGCCTATTTTTGGCACACGGAGGCCCCTCGCAAAGTCTCGCGCCATTCCGAGTCCGGCGGACGAGGTTGGCCAGCCCCACCCCCCAAGGCTATAGCCCACCCGTTTTTGTGGCCTTTTTCCGCTGGACGTACTTGGCGCCCCGACATTCGGGTGGTTATTTTTGGGCGCGGCTGTGCCTACGGCCTATTCTTGGCACACGGAGGCCCCTCCCAAAGTCTCGCGCCATTCCGAGTCCGGCGGACGAAGTTGGCCAGCCCCACCCCCCAAGACGATAGCCCACCCGTTTTGGTGGCCTTTTTCCGCTGGACGAACTTGGCGCCCCGGCCTTCGGGCGGTTATTTTTGGCCGCGGTGGTGCCCGCGGCCTATTTTTGGTACAAGGACTCCCCTCGCAAAGTCTCGCACCATTCCAAGTCCGGCGGACGAAGTTGGCCAGCCCCACCCCCCATGGCTATAGCCCACCCATTTTTGTGGCCTTTTTCCGCTGTACGAACTTGGCGCCCCGGCCTTCGGGCAGTTATTTTTGGGCGCGGCTGTGGCCACGGCCTATTTTTGGCACACGGACGCCCCTCGCAAAGTCTCGCGCCATTCCGAGTCCGGCGGACGAGGTTGGCCAGCCCCACCCCCCAAGGCTATAGCCCACCCGTTTTTGTGGCCTTTTTCCGCTGGACGTACTTGGCGCCCCGACCTTCGGGTGGTTATTTTTGGGCGCGGCTGTGCCTGCGGCCTATTCTTGGCACACGGAGGCCCCTCCCAAAGTCTCGCGCCATTCCGAGTCCGGCGGACGAAGTTGGCCAGCCCCACCCCCCAAGACTATAGCCCACCCGTTTTTGTGGCCTTTTTCCGCTGGACGAACTTGGCGCCCCGGCCTTCGGGCGGGTATTTTTGGGCGCGGCTGTGTGCGCGGCCTATTTTTGGCACACTGAGGCGCCTCGCAAAGTCTCGCGCCATTCCGAGTCCGGCGGACGAAGTTGGCCAGCCCCACCCCCCAAGGCTAATGCCCACCCGTTTTTGTGGCCTTTTACCGCTGGACGAACTTGGCGCCCCGCCCTTCGGGCGGGTATTTTTGGGCGCGGCTGTGCCCGCGGCCTATTTTTGGCACACAGAGGCCCCTCGCAAAGTCTCGCGCCACTCCGAGTCCGGCGGACGAAGTTGGCCTGCCCCACCCCCCATGGCTATAGCCCACCCGTTTTTGTGGCCTTTTTCCGCTGTACGAACTTGGCGCCCCAGCCTTCGGGCAGTTATTTTTGGGCGCGGCTGTGGCCACGGCCTATTTTTGGCACACGGAGGCCCCTCGCAAAGTCTCGCGCCATTCCGAGTCCGGCGGACGAGGTTGGCCAGCCCCACCCCCCAAGGCTAATGCCCACCCGTTTTTGTGGCCTTTTACCGCTGGACGAACTTGGCGCCCCGCCCTTCGGGCGGGTATTTTTGGGCGCGGCTGTGCCCGCGGCCTATTTTTGGCACACAGAGGCCCCTCGCAAAGTCTCGCGCCACTCCGAGTCCGGCGGACGAAGTTGGCCAGCCCCACCCCCCAAGGCTATAGCCCACCAATTTTTGTGGCCTTTTTCCGCTGGACGAACTTGGCGCCCCGGCCTTCGGGCGGGTATTTTTGGGCGCGGCTGTGCCCGCGGCCTATTTTTGGCACACTGAGGCGCCTCGGAAAGTCTCGCGCCATTCCGAGTCCGGCGGACGAAGTTGGCCAGCCCCACCCCCCAAGGCTATAGCCCACCCGTTTTTGTGGCCTTTTTCCGCTGGACGAACTTGGCGCCCCGACCGTCGGGCGGGTATTTTTGGGCGCGGCTGTGCCTGCGGCCTATTCTTGGCACACGGAGGCCCCTCCCAAAGTCTCGCGCCATTCCGAGTCCGGCGGACGAGGTTGGCCAGCCCCACCCCCAAGGCTATAGCCCACCCGTTTTTGTGGCCTTTTTCCGCTGGACGAACTTGGCGCCCCGGCTTTTGGGCGGTTATTTTCGGGCGCGGCTGTCCCCGCGGCCTATTTTTGGCACACGGAGGCCCCTCGTAAAGTCTCGCGCCATTCCGAGTCCGGCGGACGAAGTTGGCCAGCCCCACCCCCCAAGGCTATAGCCCACCCGTTTTTGTGGCCTTTTTCCGCTGGACGAACTTGGCGCCCCGACCTTCGGGCGGTTATTTTTGGGCGCGGCTGTGCCTGCGGCCTATTCTTGGCACACGGAGGCCCCTCCCAAAGTCTCGCGCCATTCCGAGTCCGGCGGACGAAGTTGGCCAGCCCCACCCCCCAAGACTATAGCCCACCCGTTTTGGTGGCCTTTTTCCGCTGGACGAACTTGGCGCCCCGGCCTTCGGGCGGTTATTTTTGGGCGCGGCGGTCCCCGCGGCCTATTTTTGGTACAAGGATTCCCCTCGCAAAGTCTCGCACCATTCCAAGTCCGGCGGACGAAGTTGGCCAGCCCCACCCCCCAAGGCTATAGCCCACCCGTTTTTGTGGCGATTTTCCGCTGGACGAACTTGGCGCCCCGGCCATCGGGCGGGTATTTTTGGACGCGGCTGTGCCCGCGGGCTATTTTTGGCACACTGAGGCGCCTCGCAAAGTCTCGCGCCATTCCCAGTCCGGCGGACGAAGTTGGCCAGCCCCACCCCCCAAGGCTATAGCCCACCCATTTTTGTGGCCTTTTACCGCTGGACGAACTTGGCGCCCCGGCCTTCGGGCGGGTATTTTTGGGCGCGGCTGTGCCCGCGGCCTATTTTTGGCACACGGAGGTGCCTCGCAAAGTCTCGCGCCATTCCGAGTCCGGCGGACGAAGTTAGCCAGCCCACCCCCAAGGCTATAGCCCACCCGTTTTTGTGGCCTTTTTCCGCTGGACGAACTTGGCGCCCCGGCCTTCGGGGGGGTATTTTTGGGCGCGGCTGTGCCCGCGGCCTATTTTTGGCACACGGAGGCGCCTCGCAAAGTCTCGCGCCATTCCGAGTCCGGCGGACGAAGTTGGCCAGCCCCACCCCCCAAGGCTATAGCCCACCCGTTTTTGTGGCCTTTTACCGCTGGACGAACTTGGCGCCCCGGCCTTCGGCCGGGTATTTTTGGGCGCGGCTGTGCCCGTGGCCTATTTTTGGCACACGGAGGCGCCTCGCAACTTCTCGCGCCATTCCGAGTCCGGCGGACAAAGTCGGCCCGCCCCACCCCCCAAGGCTATAGCCCACCAGTTTTCGTGGCCTTTTTCCGCTGGACGAACTTGGCGCCCCGGCCTTCGGACGGGTATTTTTGGGCGCGCCTGTGCCCGCGGCCTATTTTTGGCACACGGAGGCACCTTGGAAAGTCTCGGGCCATTCCGAGTCCGGCGGACGAAGTTGTCCCGCCCCACCCCCCAAGGCTATAGCCCACCCGTTTTTGTGGCCTTTTTCCGCTGGACGAACTTGGCGTCCCGGCCTTCGAGCGGGTATTTTTGGGCGCGGCTGTGCCCGCGGCCTATTTTTGGCGCACGGAGGCGCGTCGCAAAGTCTCGCGCCATTCCGAGTCCGGCGGACGAAGTTGGCCAGCCCCACCCCCCAAGGCTATAGCCCACCCGTTTTCGTGGCCTTTTTCCGCTGGACGAACTTGGCGCCCCGGCTTTTGGGCGGTTATTTTCGGGCGCGGCTGTCCCCGCGGCCTATTTTTGGCACACATAGGCCCCTCGTAAAGTCTCGCGCCATTCCGAGTCCGGCGGACGAAGTTGGCCAGCCCCACCCCCCAAGGCTATAGCCCACCCGTTTTTGTGGCCTTTTTCCGCTGGACGAACTTGGCGCCCCGGCCTTCGGGCGGTTATTTTTGGGCGCGGCTGTGCCCGCGGCCTATGTTTGGTACAAGGAGGCCCCTTGCAAAGTCTCACACCATTCCGAGTCCGGCGGACGAAGTTGGCCAGCCCCACCGCCCAAGGCTATAGCCCACCTGTTTTTGTGGCCTTGTTCCGCTGGACGTACTTGGCGCCCCGACCTTCGGGCGGTTATTTTTGGGCGCGGCTGTGCCTGCGGCCTATTCTTGGCACACGGAGGCCCCTCCCAAAGTCTCGCGCCATTCCGAGTCCGGCGGACGAAGTTGGCCAGCCCCACCCCCCAAGACTATAGCCCACCCGTTTTGGTGGCCTTTTTCCGCTGGACGAACTTGGCGCCCCGGCCTTCGGGCAGTTATTTTTGGGCGCGGCGGTGCCCGCGGCCTATTTTTGGTACAAGGAGTCCCCTCGCAAAGTCTCGCACCATTCCAAGTCCGGCGGACGAAGTTGGCCAGCCCCACCCCCCAAGGCTATAGCCCACCCGTTTTTGTGGCGATTTTCCGCTGGACGAACTTGGCGCCCCGGCCATCGGGCGGGTATTTTTGGACGCGGCTGTGCCCGCGGGCTATTTTTGGCACACTGAGGCGCCTCGCAAAGTCTCGCGCCATTCCGAGTCCGGCGGACGAAGTCGGCCAACCCCACCCCCCAAGGCTAATGCCCACCCGTTTTTGTGGCCTTTTACCGCTGGACGAACTTGGCGCCCCGGCCTTCGGGCGGGTATTTTTGGGCACGGCTGTGCCCGCTGCCTATTTTTGGCACACGGTGGCGCCTCGCAAAGTCTCGCCCCATTCCGAGTCCGGCGGACGAAGTTGCCCAGCCCCACCCCCCAAGGCTATAGCCCACCCGTTTTTGTGGCCTTTTAGCGCTGGACGAACTTGGCGCCTCGGCCGTCGGGCGGGTATTTTTGGGCGCGGCTGTGCCCGCGGCCTATTTTTGGCACACGGAGGAGCCTCGCAAAGTCTCGCGCCATTCCGAATCCGGCGGATGAAGTTGGCCAGCCCGACCCCCCAAGGCTATAGCCCACCCGTTTTTGTGGCCTTTTACCGCTGGACGAACTTGGCGCTCCGGCCTTCGGGTGGGTATTTTTGGGCGCGGCTGTGCCCGCGGCCTATTTTTGGCACACGGAGGTGCCTCGCAAAGTCTCGCGCCATTCCGAGTCCGGCGGACGAAGTTGGCCAGCCCCCCCCCCCCCCAAGGCTATAGCCCACCCATTTTTGTGGCCTTTTACCGCTGGACGAACTTGGCGCCCCGGCCTTCGGGCGGGTATTTTTGGGCGCGGCTGTGCCCGCGGCCTATTTTTGGCACACGGAGGTGCCTCGCAAAGTCTCGCGCCATTCCGAGTCCGGCGGACGAAGTTGGGCAGCCCACCCCCAAGGCTATAGCCCACCCGTTTTTGTGGCCTTGTTCCGCTGGACGAACTTGGCGCCCCGGCCTTCGGGGGGGTATTTTTGGGCGCGGCTGTGCCCGCGGCCTATTTTTGGCACACGGAGGCGCCTCGCAAAGTCTCGCGCCATTCCGAGTCCGGCGGACGAAGTTGTCCCGCCCCACCCGCCAAGGCTATAGCCCACCCGTTTTTGTGGCCTATTTCCGCTGGACGAACTTGGCGCCCCGGCCTTCGGGGGGGTATTTTTGGGCGCGGCTGTGCCCGCGGCCTATTTTTGTCACACGGAGGCACCTCGCAAAGTCTCGGGCCATTCCGAGTCCGGCGGACGAAGTTGTCCCGCCCCACCCCCCAAGGCTATAGCCCACCCGTTTTTGTGGCCTTTTACCGCTGGACGAACTTGGCGCCCCGGCCTTCGGCCGGGTATTTTTGGGCGCGGCTGTGCCCGTGGCCTATTTTTGGCACACGGAGGCGCCTCGCAACGTCTCGCGCCATTCCGAGTCCGGCGGACGAAGTCGGCCCGCCCCACCCCCCAAGGCTATAGCCCACCAGTTTTCGTGGCCTTTTTCCGCTGGACGAACTTGGCGCCCTGGCCTTCGGGCGGGTATTTTTTGGCGCGGCTGTGCCCGCGGCCTATTTTTGGCACACGGAGGTGCCTCGCAAAGTCTCGCGCCATTCCGAGTCCGGCGGACGAAGTTGGCCAGCCTCACCCCCCAAGGCTATAGCCCACCCGTTTTTGTGGCCTTTTTCCGCTGGACGAACTTGGCGCCCCGGCCTTCGGGCTGGTATTTTTGGGCGCGGCTGTGCCCGCGGCCTATTTTTGGTGCACGGAAGCGCCTCGCAAAGTCTCGCGCCATTCCGAGTCCGGCGTACGATGTTGGCCAGCCCCACCCCCCAAGGCTATAGCCCACCCGTTTTTGTGGCCTTTTTCCGCTGGACGAACTTGGCGCCCCGGCCTTCGGGCGGGTATTTTTGGGCGCGGCTGTGCCCAATGGCCAATTTTGGCCCACGGAGGCGCCTCGCAAAGTCTCGCGCCATTCCGAGTCCGGCGGACGAAGTTGGCCAGCCCCACCCCCCAAGGCTATAGCCCACCCGTTTTTGTGGCCTTTTTCCGCTGGACGAACTAGGCGCCCCGGCCTTCGGGCCGGTATTTTTCGGCGCGGCTGTGCCCGCGGCCTATTTTTTGCACACGGAGGTGCCTCGCAAAGTCTCGCGCCTTTCCGAGTCCGGCGGACGAAGTTGGCCAGCCCACCCCCCAAGGCTATAGCTCACCCGTTTTTGTGGCCTTTTTCCGCTGGACTAACCGGGCGCCCCGGCCTTCGGGAGGGTATTTATGGGCGCGGCTGTGCCTGCGGACTATTTTTGGCACACGGAGGTGCCTCGCAAAGTCTCGCGCCATTCCGAGTCCGGCGGACGAAGTTGGCCAGCCCCACCCCCCAAGGCTATAGCCCACCCGTTTTTGTGGCCTTTTTCCGCTGGACGAACTTGGCGCCCCGGCCTTCGGGCCGGTATTTTTCGGCGCGGCTGTGCCCGCGGCCTATTTTTTGCACACGGAGGTGCCTCGCAAAGTCTCGCGCCTTTCCAAGTCCGGCGGACGAAGTTGGCCAGCCCACCCCCCAAGGCTATAGCTCACCCGTTTTTGTGGCCTTTTTCCGCTGGACTAACCGGGCGCCCCGGCCTTCGGGAGGGTATTTATGGGCGCGGCTGTGCCTGCGGCCTATTTTTGGCACACGGAGGTGCCTCGCAAAGTCTCGCGCCATTCCGAGTCCGGCGGACGAAGTTGGCCAGCCCCACCCCCCAAGGCTATAGCCCACCCGTTTTTGTGGCCTTTTTCCGCTGGACTAACCTGGCGCCCCGGCCTTCGGGAGGGTATTTTTGGGCGCGGATGTGCCTGCGGCCTATTTTTGGCACACGAAGGCGCCTCGCAAAGTCTCGCGCCATTCCGAGTCCGGCGGACGAAGTCGGCCAGCCCCACCCCCCAAGGCTATAGCCCACCCGTTTTTGTGGCCTTTTTCCGCTAGACGAACTTGGCGCCCCGGCCTTCGGGTGGGTATTTTTGGGCGCGGCTGTGCCCGCGGCCTATTTTTTGTACACGGAGGCGCCTCGGAAAGTCTCGCGCCTTTCCGAGTCCGGCGGACGAAGTTGGCCAGCCCCACCCCCCAAGGCTATAGCCCACCCGTTTTTGTGGCCTTTTTCCGCTGGACTAACCTGGCGACCCGGCCTTCGGGAGGGTATTTTTGGGCGCGGCTGTACCTGCGGCCTATTTTTGGCACACAGAGGTGCCTTGCAAAGTCTCGCGCCATTCCGAGTCCGGCGGACGAAGTTTTCCAGCCCCACCCCCCAAGGCTATAGCCCACCCGTTTTTGTGGCCTTTTTCCGCTGGACGAACCTGGCGCCCCGGCCTTCGGGAGGGTATTTTTGGGCGCGGATGTGCCTGCGGCCAATTTTTGGCACACGGAGGTGCCTCGCAAAGTCTCGCGCCATTCCGAATCCGGCGGACGAAGTTGGCCAGCCCAACCCCCCAAGGCTATAGCCCACCCGTTTTTGTGGCCTTTTTCCGCTAGACGAACTTGGCGCCCCGGCCTTCGGGGCGGGTATTTTTGGGCGCGGCTGTGCCCACGGCCTATTTTTGGCACACGGAGGCGCCTCGCAAAGTCTCGCGCCATTCCGAGTCCGGCGGACGAAGTTGGCCAGCCCCACCCCCCAAGGCTATTGCCCACCCGTTTTTGTGGCCTTTTTCCGCTGGACTAACCTGGCGCCCCGGCCTTCGGGAGGGTATTTTTGGGCGCGGATGTGCCTGCGGCCTATTTTTGGCACACGAAGGCGCCTCGTAAAGTCTCGCGCCGGACTCGGGCCTATTTTTGGCACACGGAGGTGCCTCGCAAAGTCTCACGCCATTCCAAGGCCAGCGGACGAAGTTGGCCAGCCCCACCCCCCAAGGCTATAGCCCACCCGTTTTTGTGGCCTTTTTCCGCTGGACGAACTTGGCGCCCCGGCCTTCGGGCGGGTATTTTTGGGCGCGGCTGTACCCGCGGCCTATTTTTGGCACACGGAGGTGCCTCGCAAAGTCTCGCGCCATTCCGAGTCCGTCGGACGAAGTTGGCCAGCCCCACCCCCCAAGGCTATAGCCCACCCGTTTTTGTGGCCTTTTTCCGCTGGATGAACTTGGCGCCCCGGCCTTCGGGCGGGTATTTTTGGACGCGGCTGTACCCGCGGCCTATATTTGGCACATGGAGGCGCCTCGTAAAGTCTCCCGCCGGACTCGGGCCTATTTTTGCCACACGGAGGTGCCTCGGAAAGTCTCGCGCCATTCCGAGTCCGGCGGACGAAGTTGGCCAGCCCCACCCCCCAAGGCTATAGCCCACCCGTTTTTGTGGCCTTTTTCCGCTGGACGAACTGGCGCCCCGGCCTTCGGGCGGGTATTTTTGGGCTCCGCTGTGGCCGCGGCCTATTTTTGGCACACGGAGGCGCCTCGTAAAGTCTCACGCCATTCCGAGTCCGGCAGATGAAGTTGGCCAGCCCCACCCCCCAAGGTTATAGCCCACCCGTTTTTGTGGCCTTTTTCCGCTGGACGAACTTGGCGCCCCGGCCTTTGGGCGGATATTTTTGGGCGCGGCTGTGCCCGCGGCCTATTATTGGCACACGGAGGCGCCTTGTAAAGTCTCGCGCCATTCCGAGTCCGGCGGACGAAGTTGGCCAGCCCCACCCCCCAAGGCTATAGCCCACCCGTTTTTGTGCCCTTTTTCCGCTGGACGAAGTTGGCGCCCCGGCCTTCGGGCGGGTATTTTTGGACGCGGCTGCGGCCGCGGCCTATTTTTGGCACACGGAGGCGCCTCGTAAAGTCTCGCGCCGGACTCGGGCCTATTTTTGGCATACGGAGGCGCCTCGCAAAGTCTCACGCCATTCCGAGTCCGGCGGACGAAGTTGGCCTGCCCCACCCCCCAAGGCTATAGCCCACCCGTTTTTGTGACCTTTTTCCGCTGGACGAACTTGGCGCCCCGGCCTTCGGGCGGGTATTTTTGGACGCGGCTGTACCCGCGGCCTATATTTGGCACATGGAGGCGCCTCGTAAAGTCTCCCGCCGGACTCGGGCCTATTTTTGCCACACGGAGGTGCCTCGGAAAGTCTCGCGCCATTCCGAGTCCGGCGGACGAAGTTGGCCAGCCCCACCCCCCAAGGCTATAGCCCACCCGTTTTTGTGGCCTTTTTCCGCTGGACGAACTGGCGCCCCGGCCTTCGGGCGGGTATTTTTGGGCTCCGCTGTGGCCGCGGCCTATTTTTGGCACACGGAGGCGCCTCGTAAAGTCTCACGCCATTCCGAGTCCGGCAGATGAAGTTGGCCAGCCCCACCCCCCAAGGTTATAGCCCACCCGTTTTTGTGGCCTTTTTCCGCTGGACGAACTTGGCGCCCCGGCCTTTGGGCGGATATTTTTGGGCGCGGCTGTGCCCGCGGCCTATTATTGGCACACGGAGGCGCCTTGTAAAGCCTCGCGCCATTCCGAGTCCGGCGGACGAAGTTGGCCAGCCCCACCCCCCAAGGCTATAGCCCACCCGTTTTTGTGGCCTTTTTCCGCTGGACGAACTTGGCGCCCCGGCCTTCGGGCGGGTATTTATGGGCGCGGCTGTGCCCGCGGCCTATTTTTGGCACACGGAGTTGCCTCGCAAAGTCTCGCGCCATTCCGAGTCCGGCGGACGAAGTTGGCCAGCCCCACCCCCCAAGGCTATAGCCCACCCGTTTTTGTGGCTATTTTCCGCTGGACGAACTTGGCGCCCCGGCCTTTGGGTGGGTATTTTTGGGCGCGGCCTATTTTTGGCACACGGAGGCGCCTTGCAAAGTCTAGCGCCATTCCGAGTCCTGCCGACGAAGTTGGCCAGCCCCACCCCCCAAGGCTATAGCCCACCCGTTTTTGTGGCCTTTTTCCGCTGGACGAACTTGGCGCCCCGGCCTTCGGGCTGGTATTTTTGGGCGCGGCTGTGCATGCGGCCTATTTTTGGCACACGGAGGCGCCTCGTAAAGTCTCGCGCCATTCCGAGTACGGCGGACGAAGTTGGCCAGCCCCACCCCCCAAGGCTATAGCCCACCCGTTTTTGTGGCCTTTTTCCGCTGGACGAACTTGGCGCCCTGGCCTTCGGGTGGGTATTTTTGGGCGCGGCTGTGCCCACGGCCTATTTTATTGCACACGGAGGCGCCTCGCAAAGTCTCGCACCATTCCGAGTCCGGCGGACGAAGTTGGCCAGCCCCACCCCCCAAGGCTATAGCCCACCCGTTTTGGTGGCGTTTTTCCGCTGGACGAACTTGGCGCCCCGGCATTCGGACCAGTATTTTTGGACGCGGCTGTGCCCGCGTCCTATTTTTGGCACAAGGAGGCGCCTCGCAAAGTCTCGCGCTATTCCGAGTCCGGCGGACGAAGTTGGCCAGCCCCACCCCCCAAGGCTATAGCCCACCCGTTTTTGTGGCCTTTTTCCGCTGGACGAACTTGGCGCCCCGGCCTTCGGGGGGGTATTTTTGGACGCGGTTGTGCCCGCGGCCTATTTTTGGCACACGGAGGTGCCTCGCAAAGTCTCGCGCCATTCCGAGTCCGGCGGACGAAGTTGGCCAGCCCCACCCCCCAAGGCTATAGCCCACCCGTTTTTGTGGCCTTTTTCCGCTGGACGAACTTGGCGCCCCGGCCTTCGGGCGGGTATTTTTGGGCGCGGCTGTGCCCACGGCCTATTTTTGGCACACGGAGGCACCTCGCAAAGTCTCGCGCCATTCCGAGTCCGGCGGACGAAGTTGGCCTGCCCCACCCCCCAAGGCTATAGCCCACCCGTTTTTGTGGCCTTTTTCCGCTGGACGAACTTGGCGTCCCGGCCTTCGGGGGGGTATTTTTGGACGCGGCTGTGCCCGCGGCCTATTTTTCGCACACGGAGGTGCCTCGCAAAGTCTCGCGCCATTCCGAGTCCGGCGGACGAAGTTGGCCAGCCCCACCCCCCAAGGCTATAGCCCACCCGTTTTTGTGGCCTTTTTCCGCTGGACGAACTTGGCGCCCCGGCCTTCGGGCGGGGATTTTTGACGCGGCTGTGCCCTTTGCCTATTTTTGGCACACGGAGGTGCCTCGCAAAGTCTCGCGCCATTCCGAGTCCGGCAGACGAAGTTGGCCAGCCCCACCCCCCAAGGCTATAGCCCACCCGTTTTTGTGGCCTTTTTCCGCTGGACGAACTTGGCGCCCCGGCCTTCGGGCAGGTATTTTTGGGCGCGGCTGTGCCCGTGGCCTATTTTTGGCACACGGAGGCGCCTCGCAAAGTCATGCGCCATTACGAGTCCGGCAGACGAAGTTGGCCAGCCCCACCCACCAAGGCTATAGCCCACCCGTTTTTGTGGCCTTTTTCCACTGGACGAACTTGGCGCCCCGGCCTTCGGGCTGGTATTTTTGGACGCGGCTGTGCCTGCGGCCTATTTTTGCCACACGGACGCGCCTCGCAAAGTCCTACGCCATTCCGAGTCCGGGGGACGAAGATGGCCAGCCCCACCCCCCAAGGCTATAGCCCACCCGTTTTTGTGGCCTTTTTCCGCCGGACGAACTTGGCGCCCCGGCCTTCGGGCGGGTATTTTTGGGCGCGGCTGTGCCCGCGGCGTATTTTTGGCACACGGAGGCGCCTCCCAAAGTCTCGCGCCATTCCGAGTCTAGCGGACGAAGTTGGCCAGCCCAACCCCCCAAGCCTATAGCCCACCCGTTTTTGTGGCCTTTTTTCGCTGGACGAACTTGGCGCCCCGGCCTTCGGGCGGGTATTTTTCGGCGCGGCTGTGCCCGCGGCCTATTTTTGGCACACGGAGGTGCCTCGCAAAGTCTCGCGCCATTCCGAGTCCGGCGGACGAAGTTGGCCAGCCCCACCCCCCAAGGCTATAGTAGTTCAAGATCCATTACGTGTCCAAGGCCTTTTGTTCTTTTTGGCATCTGTTGTTTTGGCACAAATATTTTTGGTTCTTAAAAAGAAACAGTTTGAGAAGGTTCAATTGTCCGAAATGAATTTCTAGATCCGCGGATTTATCAACATCAAGTTTGTAAAAAGAATCAAATTTTTCTTGGCAATTATAATTATATTATGTAGGAGCACAAAACTTACGAAAAGCCTTTTGCTTATTTCGATTCTGTTTCTACCGGATGTCGGGAATTTCTTGTACTGCATTCCTAAAGCACAGTATATATATTGTGAAGAAGACTATTGAACTTTCCCCCTTCTTTGTTTTTTCAATACAAACTGGAGAATGTCACTATTACCATATTTAAATATCATAGAATGTGTCCATATAATCCATACGAAGTTTTACCATGAGCAGATTGTATCCATTGGGCAAATATCGGTTCGATCAAGATTTGTTTCTCCGGAGTACCAAAAGCAAGCATGACATCATTATGAACATAAAGTCCCAAAGTATGGAACCCCAGAAACAAGCTGGCCCAACTTAAATGGGATATAATAGCTTCCTTATGGTCTAACATTCATGCCAATACATTGTCCTCATTCTGTTCCGGATTGTAATCTCTAATAAAAAAGATAGCTCCGTGAGCAAAAGCTCCTGTCATGATGAATCCCGCGATGTATTGGTGATGAGTATATAATAGCCCACCCGTTTTTGTGGCCTTTTTCCGCTGGACGAACTTCGCGCCCCGGCCTTCGGGCGGGTATTTTTGGACGCGGCTGTGACCGCGGCCTATTTTTGGCACACGGAGGCGCCTCGCAAAGTCTCGCGCCATTCCGAGTCAGGCGGACGAAGTGGGCCAGCCCAACCCCCCAAGGCTATAGCCCACCCGTTTTTCTGGCCTTTTTCCGCTGGACGAACTTGGCGCCCCGGCCTTCGGGCGGGTATTTTTGGGCGCGGTTGTGTCCGCGGCCTATTTTTGGCACACGGAGGCACCTCGCAAAGTCTCGCGCCATTCCGAGTCCGGCGGACGAAGTCGGCCAGCCCCACCCCCCAAGGCTATAGCCCACCCGTTTTTGTGGCCTTTTTCCGCTGGACGAACTTGGCGCCCCGGCCTTCGGGCGGGTATTTTTGGGCGCGGCTGTGTCCGCGGACTATTTTTGGCACACGGAGGCACCTCGCAAAGTCTCGCGCCATTCCGAGTCCGGCGGACGAAGTTGGCCAGCCCCACCCCCCAAGGCTATCCCACCCGTTTTTGTGGCCTTTTTCCGCTGGACGAACTTGGCGCCCCGGCCTTCGGGAGGGTATTTTTGGGCGCGGCTGTGCCCGCGGCCTATTTTTGGCACACGGAGGTGCCTCGCAAAGTCTCACGCCATTCCGAGTTTGGCGGACGAAGTTGGCCAGCCCCACCCCCCAAGGCTATAGCCCACCTGTTTTTGTGGCCTTTTTCCGCTGGATGAACATGGCGCCCCGGCCTTCGGGCGGGTATTTTTGGGCGCGGCTGTGTCCACGGCCTATTTTTGGCACACGGAGGCACCTCGCAAAGTCTCGCGCCATTCCGGGTCCGGCGGACGAAGTTGGCCAGCCCCACCCCCCAAGGCTATAGCCCACCCGTTTTTGTGGCCTTTTTCCGCTGCACGAACTTGGCGCCCCGGCCTTCGGGCGGGTATTTTTGGGCGTGGCTGTGCCCGCGGCCTATTTTTGGCACACTGAGGTGCCTCGCAAAGTCTCGCGCCATTCCGAGTCCGGCGGACGAAGTTGGCCAGCCCCACCCCCCAAGGCTACAGCCCACCCGTTTTTGTGGCCTTTTTCCGCTGGACGAACTTGGCGCCCCGGCCTTCGGGCGGGTATTTTTGGGCACGGCTGTGCCCGCGGCCTATTTTTGGCACACGGATGCGCCTCGCAAAGTCTCGCGCCATTCCGAATCCGGCGGACGAAGTTGGCCAGCCCCACCCCCCAAGGCTATAGCCCACCCGTTTTTCTGCCCTTTTTCCGCTGGACGAACTTGGCGCCCCGGCCTTCGGGCGGGTATTTTTGGGCGCGGCTGTGCCCGCGGCCTATTTTTGGCACACGGAGGGGCCTCCCAAGGTCTCGCGCCATTCCGAGTTTGGCGGACGAAGTCGGCCAGCCCCACCCCCCAAGGCTATAGCCCACCCGTTTTTGTGGACTTTTTCCGCTGGACGAACTTGGCGCCCCGGCCTTCGGGCGGGTATTTTTGGGCGCGGCTGTGCCCGCGGCCTATTTTTGGCACACGGAGGCGCCTCGCAAAGTCTCGCGCCATTCCGAGTCTGGCGGACGAAGTGGGCCAGCCCAACCCCCCAAGGCTATAGCCCACCCGTTTTTGTGGCCTTTTTCCGCTGGACGAACTTGGCGCCCCGGCCTTCGGGCGGGTATTTTTGGGCGGGACTGTGCCCGCGGCCTATTTTTGGCACACGAAGTTGCCTCGCTAAGTCTCGCGCCATTCCGAGTCCGGCGGACGAAGTTGGCCAGCCCCACCCCCCAAGGCTATAGCCCACCCGTTTTTGTGGCCTTTTTCCGCTGGACGAACTTGGCGCCCCGGCCTTCGGGCGGGTATTTTTGGGCGCGGCTGTGCCCGCGGCCTATTTTTGGCACACGGAGGCGCCTCGCAAAGTCTCGCGCCATTCCGAGTCCGGCGGACGAAGTTGGCCAGCCCCACCCCCCAAGGCTATAGCCCACCCGTTTTTGTAGCCTTTTTCCGCTGGACGAACTTGGCGCCCCAGCCTTCGGGCGGGTATTTTTGGGCGCGGCTGTGTCCGCGGCCTATTTTTGGTACACGGAGGCGCCTCGCAAAGTCTCGCGCCATTCCGAGTCTGGCGGACGAAGTGGGCCAGCTCAACCCCCCAAGGCTATAGCCCACCCGTTTTTGTGGCCTTTTTTCGCTGGACGAACTTGGCGCCCCGGCCTTCGGGCGGGTATTATTGGGCGCGGCTGTGACCGCGGCCTATTTTTGGCACACGGAGGCGCCTCGTAAAGTCTCGCGCCATTCCGAGTCTGGCGGACGAAGTTGGCCAGCCCAACCCCCCAAGGCTATAGCCCACCCGTTTTTGTGGCCTTTTTCCGCTAGACGAACTTGGCGCCCTGGCCTTCGGGCGGGTATTTTTGGGCGCGGCTGTGCCCGCGGCCTATTTTTGGCACACGAAGTTGCCTCGCTAAGTCTCGCGCCATTCCGAGTCCGGCGGACGAAGTTGGCCAGCCCCACCCCCCAAGGCTATAGCCCACCCGTTTTTGTGGCCTTTTTCCGCTGGACGAACTTGGCGCCCCGGCCTTCGGGCGGGTATTTTTGGGCGCGGCTGTGCCCGCGGCCTATTTTTGGCACACGGAGGCGCGTCGCAAAGTCTCGCGCCATTCCGAGTCCGGCGGACGAAGTTGGCCAGCCCCACCCCCCAAGGCTATAGCCCACCCGTTTTTGTAGCCTTTTTCCGCTGGACGAACTTGGCGCCCCAGCCTTCGGGCGGGTATTTTTGGGCGCGGCTGTGCCCGCGGCCTATTTTTGGTACACGGAGGCACCTCGCAAAGTCTCGCGCCATTCCGAGTCTGGCGGACGAAGTGGGCCAGCTCAACCCCCCAAGGCTATAGCCCACCCGTTTTTGTGGCCTTTTTTCGCTGGACGAACTTGGCGCCCCGGCCTTCGGGCGGGTATTATTGGGCGCGGCTGTGCCCGCGGCCTATTTTTCGCACACGGAGGCGCCTCGCAAAGTCTCGCGCCATTCCGAGTCTGGCGGACGAAGTGGGCCAGCCCAACCCCCCAAGGCTATAGCCCACCCGTTTTTGTGGCCTTTTTCCGCTGGACGAACTTGGCGCCCTGGCCTTCGGGCGGGTATTTTTGGGCGCGGCTGTGGCCGCGGCCTATTTTTGGCACACGAAGTTGCCTCGCTAAGTCTCGCGCCATTCCGTGTCCAGCGGACGAAGTTGGCCAGCCCCACCCCCCAAGGCTATAGCCCACCCGTTTTTGTGGCCTTTTTCCGCTGGACGAACTTGGCGCCCGGCCTTCGGGCGGGTATTTTTGGGCGCGGCTGTGTCCGCGGCCTATTTTTGGCACACGGAGGGGCCTCCCAAGGTCTCGCGCCATTCCGAGTCTGGCGGACGAAGTTGGCCAGCCCCACCCCCCAAGGCTATAGCCCACCCGTTTTTGTGGCCTTTTTCCGCTGGACGAACTTGGCGCCCGGCCTTCGGGCGGGTATTTTTGGGCGCGGCTGTGCCCGCGGCCTATTTTTGGCACACGGAGGGGCCTCCCAAGGTCTCGCGCCATTCCGAGTCTGGCGGACGAAGTTGGCCAGTCCAACCCCCCAAGGCTATAGCCCACCCGTTTTTGTGGCCTTTTTCCGCTGGACGAACTTGGCGCCCCGCCCTTCGGGCGGGTATTTTTGGGCGCGACTGTGCCCGCGGCCTATTTTTGGCACACGAAGTTGCCTCGCTAAGTCTAACGCCATTCCGAGTCCGGCGGACGAAGTTGGCCAGCCCCACCCCCCAAGGCTATAGCCCACCCGTTTTTGTGGCCTTTTTCCGCTGGACGAACTTGGCGCCCCGGCCTTCGGGCGGGTATTTTTGGGCGCGGCTGTGCCCGCGGTCTATTTTTGGTACACGGAGGCGAGTCTCAAAGTCTCACGCCATTCCGAGTCCGGCGGACGTAGTTTGCCAGCCCCACCCCCCAAGGCTATAGCCCACCCGTTTTTGTGGCCTTTTTCCGCTGGACGAACTTGGCGCCCCGGCCTTCGGGCGGGAATTTATTGGAGCGGCTGTGCCCGCTGGCTATTTTTGGCACACGGAGGTGCCTCGCAAAGTCTCGCGCCATTCCGAGTCCGGCGGACGAAGTTGGCCAGCCCCACCCCCCAAGGCTATAGCCCACCCGTTTTTGTGGCCTTTTTCCGCTGGACGAACTTGGCGCCCCGGCCTTCGGGCGGGTATTTTTGGGCGCGGCTGTGCCCACGGTCTATTTTTGGTACACGGAGGCGAGTCGTAAAGTCTCGCGCCATTCCGAGTCCGGCGGACGAAGTTGGCCAGCCCCACCCCCCAAGGCTATAGCCCACCCGTTTTTGTGGCCTTTTTCCGCTGGACGAACTTGGCGACCCAGCCTTCGGGCGGGTATTTTTGGGCGCGGCTGCGCCCACGGCCTATTTTTGGCACACGGAGTCGCCTCACAAAGTCTCGCGCCATTCCGAGTCTGGCGGACGAAGTTGGCCAGCCCAACCCCCCAAGGCTATAGCCCACCCGTTTTTGTGGCCTTTTTCCGCTGGACGAACTTGGCGCCCTGGCCTTCGGGCGGGTATTTTTGGGCGCGGCTGTGCCCGCGGCCTATTTTTGGCACACGGAGGCACCTCGCAAAAGTCTCGCGCCATTCCGAGTCCGGCGGACGATGTTGGCCAGCCCCACCCCCCAAGGCTATAGCCCACCCGTTTTTGTACCCTTTTTCCGCTGGACGAACTTGGCGCCCCAGCCTTCGGGCGGGTATTTTTGGGCGCGGCTGTGCCCGCGGCCTATTTTTGGCACACGGAGGGGCCTCGCAAAGTCTCGCGCCATTCCGAGTCCGGCGGACGAAGTTGGCCAGCCCCACCCCCCAAGGCGATAGCCCACCCGTTTTTGTAGCCTTTTTCCGCTGGACGAACTTGGCGCCCCAGCCTTCGGGCGGGTATTTTTGGGCGCGGCTGTGCCCGCGGCCTATTTTTGGTACACGGAGGCGCCTCGCAAAGTCTCGCGCCATTCCGAGTCTGGCGGACGAAGTTGGCCAGCTCAACTCCCCAAGGCTATAGCCCACCCGTTTTTGTGGCCTTTTTTCGCTGGACGAACTTGGCGCCCCGGCCTTCGTGCGTGTATTATTGGGCGCGGCTGTGCCCGCGGCCTATTTTTGGCACACGGAGGCGCCTCGCAAAGTCTCGCGCCATTCCGAGTCTGGCGGACGAAGTTGGCCAGCCCAACCCCCCAAGGCAATAGCCCACCCGTTTTTGTGGCCTTTTTCCGCTGGACGAACTTGGCGCCCCGGCCTTCGGGCGTGTATTATTGGGCGCGGCTGTGCCCGCGGCCTATTTTTGGCACACGGAGGCGCCTCGCAAAGTCTCGCGCGATTCCGAGTCTGGCGGACGAAGTTGGCCAGCCCCACCCCCCAAGGCTATAGCCCACCCGTTTTTGTGGCCTTTTTCCACTGGACGTACTTGGCGCCCCGGCCTTCGGGCGGGTATTTTTTGGCGCGGCTGTGCCCGTGGCCTATTTTTGGCACACGGAGGCGCCTCGCAAAGTCTCGCGCCAGTCCGAGTCCGGCGGACGAAGTTGGCCACCCCCACCCCCCAAGGCTATAGCCCACCCGTTTTTGTGGCATTTTTACGCTGGACGAACTTGGCGCCCCGGCCTTCGGGGGGGTATTTTTGGGCGCGGCTGTGCCCGCGGCCTATTTTTTGCACACGGAGGCGCCTCGCAAAGTCTCGCGCCATTCCGAGTCCGGCGGACGAAGTTGGCCAGCCCCACCCCCCAAGGCTATAGCCCACCCGTTTTTGTGGCCTTTTTACGCTGGACGAACTTGGCGCCCCGGCCTTCGGGCGGGTAATTTTGGGCGCGGCTGTGCCCGCGGCCTATTTTTGGCACACAGAGGCGCCTCGCAAAGTCTCGCGCCATTCCGAGTCTGGCGGACGAAGTTGGCCAGCCGAACCCCCCAAGGCTATAGCCCACCCGTTTTTGTGGCCTTTTTTCGCTGGACGAACTTGGCGCCCCAGCCTTCGGGCGGGTATTTTTGGGCGCGGCTGTGCCCGCGGCCTATTTTTGGCACACGAAGTTGCCTCCCTAAGTCTCGCGCCATTCCGTGTCCAGCGGACGAAGTTGGCCAGCCCCACCCCCCAAGGCTATAGCCCACCCGTTTTTGTGGCCTTTTTCCGCTGGACGAACTTGGCGCCCCAGCCTTCGGGCGGGTATTTTTGGGCACGGCTGTGCCCGCGGCCTATTTTTGGCACACGAAGGCGAGTCGTAAAGTCTCGCGCCATTCCGAGTCCGGCGGACGAAGTTGGCCAGCCCCACCCCCCAAGGCTATAGCCCACCCGTTTTTGTGGCCTTTTTCCGCTGGACGAACTTGGCGACCCAGCCTTCGGGCGGGTATTTTTGGGCGCGGCTGCGCCCACGGCCTATTTTTGGCACACGGAGTCGCCTCACAAAGTCTCGCGCCATTCCGAGTCTGGCGGACGAAGTTGGCCAGCCCAACCCCCCAAGGCTATAGCCCACCCGTTTTTGTGGCCTTTTTCCGCTGGACGAACTTGGCGCCCTGGCCTTCGGGCGGGTATTTTTGGGCGCGGCTGTGCCCGCGGCCTATTTTTGGCACACGGAGGCACCTCGCAAAAGTCTCGCGCCATTCCGAGTCCGGCGGACGATGTTGGCCAGCCCCACCCCCCAAGGCTATAGCCCACCCGTTTTTGTACCCTTTTTCCGCTGGACGAACTTGGCGCCCCAGCCTTCGGGCGGGTATTTTTGGGCGCGGCTGTGCCCGCGGCCTATTTTTGGCACACGGAGGGGCCTCGCAAAGTCTCGCGCCATTCCGAGTCCGGCGGACGAAGTTGGCCAGCCCCACCCCCCAAGGCGATAGCCCACCCGTTTTTGTAGCCTTTTTACGCTGGACGAACTTGGCGCCCCAGCCTTCGGGCGGGTATTTTTGGGCGCGGCTGTGCCCGCGGCCTATTTTTGGTACACGGAGGCGCCTCGCAAAGTCTCGCGCCATTCCGAGTCTGGCGGACGAAGTTGGCCAGCTCAACTCCCCAAGGCTATAGCCCACCCGTTTTTGTGGCCTTTTTTCGCTGGACGAACTTGGCGCCCCGGCCTTCGTGCGTGTATTATTGGGCGCGGCTGTGCCCGCGGCCTATTTTTGGCACACGGAGGCACCTCGCAAAAGTCTCGCGCCATTCCGAGTCCGGCGGACGATGTTGGCCAGCCCCACCCCCCAAGGCTATAGCCCACCCGTTTTTGTACCCTTTTTCCGCTGGACGAACTTGGCGCCCCAGCCTTCGGGCGGGTATTTTTGGGCGCGGCTGTGCCCGCGGCCTATTTTTGGCACACGGAGGGGCCTCGCAAAGTCTCGCGCCATTCCGAGTCCGGCGGACGAAGTTGGCCAGCCCCACCCCCCAAGGCTATAGCCCACCCGTTTTTGTGGCCTTTTTCCACTGGACGTACTTGGCGCCCCGGCCTTCGGGCGGGTATTTTTTGGCGCGGCTGTGCCCGTGGCCTATTTTTGGCACACGGAGGCGCCTCGCAAAGTCTCGCGCCAGTCCGAGTCCGGCGGACGAAGTTGGCCACCCCCACCCCCCAAGGCTATAGCCCACCCGTTTTTGTGGCATTTTTACGCTGGACGAACTTGGCGCCCCAGCCTTCGGGCGGGTATTTTTGGGCGCGGCTGAGCCCGCGGCCTATTTTTGGCACACGGAGGCGCCTCGCAAAGTCTCGCGCCATTCCGAGTCCGGCGGACGAAGTTGGCCAGCCCCACCTCCCAAGGCTATAGCCCACCCGTTTTTGTGGCCTTTTTACGCTGGACGAACTTGGCGCCCCAGCCTTCGGGCGGGTAATTTTGGGCGCGGCTGTGCCCGCGGCCTATTTTTGGCACACAGAGGCGCCTCGCAAAGTCTCGCGCCATTCCGAGTCTGGCGGACGAAGTTGGCCAGCCGAACCCCCCAAGGCTATAGCCCACCCGTTTTTGTGGCCTTTTTTCGCTGGACGAACTTGGCGCCCCAGCCTTCGGGCGGGTATTTTTGGGCGCGGCTGTGCCCGCGGCCTATTTTTGGCACACGAAGTTGCCTCCCTAAGTCTCGCGCCATTCCGTGTCCAGCGGACGAAGTTGGCCAGCCCCACCCCCCAAGGCTATAGCCCACCCGTTTTTGTGGCCTTTTTCCGCTGGACGAACTTGGCGCCCCAGCCTTCGGGCGGGTATTTTTGGGCACGGCTGTGCCCGCGGCCTATTTTTGGCACACGAAGTTGCCTCCCTAATTCTCGCGCCATTCCGAGTCCGGCGGACGAAGTTGGCCAGCCCCACCCCCCAAGGCTATAGCCCACCCGTTTTTGTGGCCTTTTTCCGCTGGACGAACTTGGCGCCCCGGCCTTCGGGCGGGTATTTTTGGGCGCGGCTGTGCCCGCGGTCTATTTTTGGTACACGGAGGCGAGTCGAAAAGTCTCGCGCCATTCCGAGTCCGGCGGACGTAGTAGGCCAGCCCCACGCCCCAAGGCTATAGCCCACCCGTTTTTGTGGCCTTTTTCCGCTGGACGAACTTCGCGCCCCGGCCTTCGGGCGGGTATTTTTGGGCGCGGCTGTGCCCGCGGCCTATTTTTGGCACACGGAGGTGCCTCGCAAAGTCTCGCGCCATTCCGAGTCCGGCGGACGAAGTTGGCCAGCCCCACCCCCCAAGGCTATAGCCCACCCGTTTTTGTGGCCTTTTTCCGCTGGATGAACTTGGCGCCCCGGCCTTCGGGCGGGTATTTTTGGGCGCGGCTGTGCCCGCGGCCTATTTTTGGCACACGGAGGCGAGTCGCAAAGTCTCGCGCCATTCCGAGTCCGGCGGACGAAGTTGGCCAGCCCCACCCCCCAAGGCTATAGCCCACCCGTTTTTGTGGCCTTTTTACGCTGGACGAACGTGGCGCCCCGGCCTTCGGGCGGGTATTTTTGGGGGCGGCTGTGCCCGCGGCCTATTTTTGGCACACGGAGGCGCCTCGCAAAGTCTCGCGCCATTCCGAGTCCGGCGGACGAAGTTGGCCAGCCCCACCCCCCAAGGCTATAGCCCACCCGTTTTTGTGGCCTTTTTACGCTGGACGAACTTGGCGCCCCAGCCTTCGGGCGGGTATTTTTGGGCGCGGCTGTGTCCGCGGCCTATTTTTGGCACACGAAGTTGCCTCCCTAAGTCTCGCGCCATTCCGAGTCCGGCGGACGAAGTTGGCCAGCCCCACCCCCCAAGGCTATAGCCCACCCGTTTTTGTGGCCTTTTTCCGCTGGACGAACTTGGCGCCCCGGCCTTCGGGCCGGTATTTTTGGATGCGGCTGTGCCCGCGGTCTATTTTTGGTACATGGAGGCGAGTCGCAAAGTCTCGCGCCATTCCGAGTCCGGCGGACGAAGTTGGCCAGCCCCACCCCCCAAGGCTATAGCCCACCCGTTTTTGTGGCCTTTATCCGCTGGACAAACTTGGCGCCCCGGCCTTCGGGCAGGTATTTTTGGGCGCGGCTGTGCCCGCGGCCTATTTTTGGCACACGGAGGCGCCTCGCAAAGTCTCACGCCATTCCGAGTCCGGCGGACGAAGTTGGCCAGCCCCACCCCCCAAGGCTATAGCCCACCCGATTTTGTGGCCTTTTTCCGCTGGACGTACTTGGCGCCCCGGCCTTCGGGCGGGTATTTTTTGGCGCGGCTGTGCCCGCGGCCTATTTTTGGCGCACGGAGGTGCCTCGCAAAGTCTCGCACCATTCCGAGTCCGGCGGACGAATTTGGCCAGCCCCACCCCCCAAGGCTATACCCCACCCGTTTTTGTGGCCTTTTTCCGCTGGACGAACTTGGCGCCCCGGCCTTCGGGCAGGTATTTTTGGGCGCGGCTGAGCCCGCGGCCTATTTTTGGCACACGGAGGCGCCTCGCAAAGTCTCGCGCTATTCCGATTCCGGCGGACGAAGTTGGCCAGCCCCACCCCCCAAGGCTATAGCCCACCTGTTTTTGTGGCCTTTTTCCGCTGGACGAACTTGGCGCCCCGGCCTTCGGGCGGGTATTTTTGGGCGCGGCTGTGCCCGCGGCCTATTTTTGGCACACGGAGGCGCCTCGCAAAGTCTCGCGCCATTCCGAGTCCGGCGGACGAAGTGGGCCAGCCCCACCCCCCAAGGCTATAGCCCACCCGTTTTTGTGGCCTTTTTCCGTTGGACGAACTTGGCGCCCCGGCCTTCGGGCGGGTATTTTTGGGCGCGGCTGTGCCCGCGGCCTATTTTTGGCACACGGAGGTGCCTCGCAAAGTCTCGCGCCATTCTGAGTTTGGCGGACGAAGTTGGCCAGCCCCACCCCCCAAGGCTATAGCCCACCCGTTTTTGTGGCCTTTTTCCGCTGGACGAACTTGGCGCCCCGGCCTTCGGGCGGGTAGTTTTGGGCGCGGCTGTGCCCGTGGCCTATTTTTGGCACACGGAGGCGCCTCGCAAAGTCTCGCGCCATTCCGATTCCGGCGGACGAAGTTGGCGAGCCCCACCCCCCAAGGCTATAGCCCACCCGTTTTTTTGGCCTTTTTCCGTTGGACGAACTTGGCGCCCCGGCCTTCGGGCGGGTATTTTTGGGCGCGGCTGTGCCCGCGGCCTATTTTTGGAACACGGAGGCGCCTCGCAAAGTCTCGCGCCAGTCCGAGTCCGGCGGACGAAGTTGGCCACCCCCACCCCCCAAGGCTATAGCCCACCCGTTTTTGTGGCCTTTTTACGCTGGACGAACTTGGCGCCCCGGCCTTCGGGCGGGTATTTTGGCGCGCGGCTGTGCCGCGGCCTATTTTTGGCACACGGAGGTGCCTCACAAAGTCTCGCGCCATTCTTGGTTTGGCGGACGAAGTTGGCCAGCCCCACCCCCCAAGGCTATAGCCCACCCGTTTTTGTGGCCTTTTTCCGCTGGACGAACTTGGCGCCCCGGCCTTCGGGCGGGTAGTTTTGGGCGCGGCTGTGCCCGTGGCCTATTTTTGGCACACGGAGGCGCCTCGCAAAGGCTCGCGCCATTCCGATTCCGGCGGACGAAGTTGGCGAGCCCCACCCCCCAAGGCCATAGCCCACCCGTTTTTGGCCTTTTCCGTTGGGACGAACTTGGCGCCCGGCCTTCGGGCGGGTATTTTGGGCGCGGCTGTGCCCGTGGCCTATTTTTGGCACACGGAGGCGCCTCGCAAAGTCTCGCGCCAGTCCGAGTCCGCGGACGAAGTTGGCCACCCCCACCCCCCAAGGCTATAGCCCACCCGTTTTTGTGGCATTTTTACGCTGGACGAACTTGGCGCCCCAGCCTTCGGGCGGGTATTTTTGGGCGCGGCTGAGCCCGCGGCCTATTTTTGGCACACGGAGGCGCCTCGAAAAGTCTCGCGCCATTCCGAGTCCGGCGGACGAAGTTGGCCAGCCCCACCTCCCAAGGCTATAGCCCACCCGTTTTTGTGGCCTTTTTACGCTGGACGAACTTGGCGCCCCAGCCTTCGGGCGGGTATTTTTGGGCGCGGCTGTGCCCGCGGCCT
This sequence comes from Citrus cavaleriei, assembly GCA_030448935.1. NCBI lineage: Eukaryota > Viridiplantae > Streptophyta > Magnoliopsida > Sapindales > Rutaceae > Citrus > Citrus cavaleriei. The sequence continues at coordinate 87,736 of JAUJEM010000099.1, forward strand.
ATTTTTGGCACACAGAGACGCCTCGCAAAGTCTCGCGCCATTCCGAGTCTGGCGGACGAAGTTGGCCAGCCGAACCCCCCAAGGCTATAGCCCACCCGTTTTTGTGGCCTTTTTTCGCTGGACGAACTTGGCGCCCCAGCCTTCGGGCGGGTATTTTTGGGCGCGGCTGTGCCCGCGGCCTATTTTTGGCACACGGAGGCGCCTCGCAATGTCTCGCGCCATTCCGAGTCTCGCGGACGAAGTTCGCCAGCCCCACCCCCCAAGGCTATAGCCCACCCGTTTTTGTGGCCTTTTTCCGCTGGACGAACTTGGCGTCCCGGCCTTCGGGCGGTTATTTTTGGGCGCGGCTGTGCCCGCGGCCTATTTTTGGCACACGGAGGCCCCTCCTAAAGTCTCGCGCCATTCCGAGTCCGGCGGACGAAGTTGGCCAGCCCCACCTCCCAAGGCTACAGCCCACCCGTTTTTGTAGCCTTTTTCCGCTGGACGAACTTGGCGCCCCGGCCTTGGGCGGTTACTTTTGGCGCGGCTGTGCCCACGGCCTATTTTTGGCACACGGAGGCCCCTCGCAAAGTCTCGCGCCATTCCGAGTCCGGCGGACGAAGTTGGCCAGCCCCACCCCCCAAGGCTATAGCCCACCCGTTTTTGTGGCCTTTTTCCGCTGGACGAACTTGGCGCCCCGGCCTTCGGGTGGTTATTTTTGGGCGCGGTTGTGCCCGCGGCCTATTTTTGGCACACGGAGACCCCTCGCAAAGTCGAGCGCCATTCCGAGTCCGGTGGACGAAGTGGGCCAGCCCCACCTCCCAAGGCTATAGCCCACCCGTTTTTGTCGCCTTTTTCCGCTGGACGAACTTGGCTCCCCGGCCTTCGGGCGGTTATTTTTGGGTGCGGCTGTGCCCGCGGCCTATTTTTGGCACACGGAGGCCCCTCGCAATGTCTCGCGCCATTCCGAGTCTCGCGGACGAAGTGGGCCAGCCCCACCCCCCAAGGCTATAGCCCACCCGTTTTTGTGGCCTTTTTCCGTTGGACGAACTTGGCGCCCCAGCCTTCGGGCGGGTAGTTTTGGGCGCGGCTGTGCCCGTGGCCTATTTTTGGCACACGGAGGCGCCTCGCAAAGGCTCGCGCCATTCCGATTCCGGCGGACGAAGTTGGCGAGCCCCACCCCCCAAGGCCATAGCCCACCCGTTTTTTTGGCCTTTTTCCGTTGGACGAACTTGGCGCCCCGGCCTTCGGGTGGTTATTTTTGGGCGCGGTTGTGCCCGCGGCCTATTTTTGGCACACGGAGACCCCTCGCAAAGTCGAGCGCCATTCCGAGTCCGGTGGACGAAGTGGGCCAGCCCCACCTCCCAAGGCTATAGCCCACCCGTTTTTGTCGCCTTTTTCCGCTGGACGAACTTGGCTCCCCGGCCTTCGGGCGGTTATTTTTGGGTGCGGCTGTGCCCGCGGCCTATTTTTGGCACACGGAGGCCCCTCGCAATGTCTCGCGCCATTCCGAGTCTCGCGGACGAAGTGGGCCAGCCCCACCCCCCAAGGCTATAGCCCACCCGTTTTTGTGGCCTTTTTCCGTTGGACGAACTTGGCGCCCCAGCCTTCGGGCGGGTATTTTTGGGCGCGGCTGTGCCCGCGGCCTATTTTTGGCACACGGAGGTGCCTCGCAAAGTCTCGCGCCATTCTGAGTTTGGCGGACGAAGTTGGCCAGCCCCACCCCCCAAGGCTATAGCCCACCCGTTTTTGTGGCCTTTTTCCGCTGGACGAACTTGGCGCCCCGGCCTTCGGGCGGGTAGTTTTGGGCGCGGCTGTGCCCGTGGCCTATTTTTGGCACACGGAGGCGCCTCGCAAAGTCTCGCGCCATTCCGATTCCGGCGGACGAAGTTGGCGAGCCCCACCCCCCAAGGCTATAGCCCACCCGTTTTTTTGGCCTTTTTCCGTTGGACGAACTTGGCGCCCCGGCCTTCGGGCGGGTATTTTTGGGCGCGGCTGTGCCCGCGGCCTATTTTTGGCACACGGAGGCGCCTCGCAAAGTCTCGCGCCAGTCCGAGTCCGGCGGACGAAGTTGGCCACCCCCACCCCCCAAGGCTATAGCCCACCCGTTTTTGTGGCCTTTTTACGCTGGACGAACTTGGCGCCCCGGCCTTCGGGCGGGTATTTTTGGGCGCGGCTGTGCCCGCGGCCTATTTTTGGCACACGGAGGTGCCTCACAAAGTCTCGCGCCATTCTTGGTTTGGCGGACGAAGTTGGCCAGCCCCACCCCCCAAGGCTATAGCCCACCCGTTTTTGTGGCCTTTTTCCGCTGGACGAACTTGGCGCCCCGGCCTTCGGGCGGGTAGTTTTGGGCGCGGCTGTGCCCGTGGCCTATTTTTGGCACACGGAGGCGCCTCGCAAAGGCTCGCGCCATTCCGATTCCGGCGGACGAAGTTGGCGAGCCCCACCCCCCAAGGCCATAGCCCACCCGTTTTTTTGGCCTTTTTCCGTTGGACGAACTTGGCGCCCCGGCCTTCGGGCGGGTATTTTTGGGCGCGGCTGTGCCCGTGGCCTATTTTTGGCACACGGAGGCGCCTCGCAAAGTCTCGCGCCAGTCCGAGTCCGGCGGACGAAGTTGGCCACCCCCACCCCCCAAGGCTATAGCCCACCCGTTTTTGTGGCATTTTTACGCTGGACGAACTTGGCGCCCCGGCCTTCGGGCGGGTATTTTTGGGCGCGGCTGTGCCCGCGGCCTATTTTTGGCACACGGAGGCGCCTCGAAAAGTCTCGCGCCATTCCGAGTCCGGCGGACGAAGTTGGCCAGCCCCACCCCCCAAGGCTATAGCCCACCCGTTTTTGTGGCCTTTTTACGCTGGACGAACTTGGCGCCCCGGCCTTCGGGCGGGTATTTTTGGGCGCGGCTGTGCCCGCGGCCTATTTTTGGCACACAGAGACGCCTCGCAAAGTCTCGCGCCATTCCGAGTCTGGCGGACGAAGTTGGCCAGCCGAACCCCCCAAGGCTATAGCCCACCCGTTTTTGTGGCCTTTTTTCGCTGGACGAACTTGGCGCCCCAGCCTTCGGGCGGGTATTTTTGGGCGCGGCTGTGCCCGCGGCCTATTTTTGGCACACGGAGGCGCCTCGCAATGTCTCGCGCCATTCCGAGTCTCGCGGACGAAGTTGGCCAGCCCCACCCCCCAAGGCTATAGCCCACCCGTTTTTGTGGCCTTTTTCCGCTGGACGAACTTGGCGTCCCGGCCTTCGGGCGGTTATTTTTGGGCGCGGCTGTGCCCGCGGCCTATTTTTGGCACACGGAGGCCCCTCCTAAAGTCTCGCGCCATTCCGAGTCCGGCGGACGAAGTTGGCCAGCCCCACCTCCCAAGGCTATAGCCCACCCGTTTTTGTAGCCTTTTTCCGCTGGACGAACTTGGCGCCCCGGCCTTCGGGCGGTTACTTTTGGGCGCGGCTGTGCCCACGGCCTATTTTTGGCACACGGAGGCCCCTCGCAAAGTCTCGCGCCATTCCGAGTCCGGCGGACGAAGTTGGCCAGCCCCACCCCCCAAGGCTATAGCCCACCCGTTTTTGTGGCCTTTTTCCGCTGGACGAACTTGGCGCCCCGGCCTTCGGGTGGTTATTTTTGGGCGCGGTTGTGCCCGCGGCCTATTTTTGGCACACGGAGACCCCTCGCAAAGTCGAGCGCCATTCCGAGTCCGGTGGACGAAGTGGGCCAGCCCCACCTCCCAAGGCTATAGCCCACCCGTTTTTGTCGCCTTTTTCCGCTGGACGAACTAGGCTCCCCGGCCTTCGGGCGGTTATTTTTGGGTGCGGCTGTGCCCGCGGCCTATTTTTGGCACACGGAGGCCCCTCGCAAAGTCTCGCGCCATTCCGAGTCCGGCGGACGAAGTGGGCCAGCCCCACCTCCCAGGGCTATAGCCCACCCGTTTTTGTGGCCTTTTTCCGCTGGACGAACTTGGCGCCCCGGCCTTCGGGCGGTTAGTTTTGGGTGCGGCTGTGCCCGCGGCCTATTTTTGGCACACGGAGGCCCCTCGCAAAGTCTCGCGCCATTCCGAGTCCGGCGGACGAAGTTGGCCAGAAGTTGGCCAGCCCCACCCCCCAAGGCTATAGCCCACCCGTTTTTGTGGCCTTTTTCCGTTGGCCGAACTTGGCGCCCCGGCCTTCGGGCGGTTATTTTTGGACGCGGCTGTGCCAGCGGCCTATTTTTGGCACACGGAGGCCCCTCGCAAAGTCTCGCGCCATTCCGAGTCCGGCGGACGAAGTTGGCCAGCCCCACCCTGCCAAGGCTATAGCCCACCTGTTTTTGTGCCCGCGGCCTATTTTTGGCACACGGAGGCCCCTCGCAAAGTCGCGCGCCATTCCGAGTCCGCCGGACGAATTTGGCCAGCCCCACCTCCCAAGGCTATAGCCCACCCGTTTTTGTGGCCTTTTTCCGCTGGACGAACTTGGCGCCCCGGCCTTCGGGCGGTTATTTTTGGATACGGCTGTGCCCGCGGCCTATTTTTGGCGCACGGAGGCCCATCCTAAAGTCTCCCGCCATTCCGAGTCCGGCGGACGATGTTGGCCAGCCCCACCCCCCAAGGCTATAGCCCACCCGTTTTTGTGGCCTTTTTCCGCTGGACGAACTTGGCGCCCCGGCCTTCGGGCGGTTATTTTTGGGCGCGGCTCTGCCCGCGGCCTATTTTTGGCACACGGAGGCCCCTCGTAAACTCTCGCGCCATTCCGAGTCCGGCGGACGAAGTGGGCCAGCCCCACCCCCCAAGGCTATAGCCCACCCGTTTTTGTGGCCTTTTTCCGCTGGACGAACTTGGCGCCCCGGCCTTCGGGCGGTTATTTTGGGTACGGCTGTGCCCGCGGCCTATTTTTGGCACACGGAGGCCCCTCGCAAAGTCTCGCGCCATTCCGAGTCCGGCGGACGAAGTTGGCCAGCCCCACCCCCCAAGGCTATAGCCCACCCGTTTTTGTGGCCTTTTGCCGATGGACGAACTTGGCGCCCCGGCCTTCGGGCAGTTATTTTTGGGCGCGGCTGTGCCCGCGGCCTATTTTTGGCACACGGAGGCCCCTCCTAAACTCTCGCTCCATTCCGAGTCCGGCGGACGAAGTTGGCCAGCCCCACCCCCCAAGGCTATAGCCCACCCGTTTTTGTGGCCTTTTTCCGCTGGACGAACTTGGCGCCCCGGGCTTCGGGCGGTTATTTTTGGGCGCGGCTGTGCCCGCGGCCTATTTTTGGCACACAGAGGCCCCTCGCAAAGTCTCGTACCGTTCCAAGTCCGGCGGACGAAGTTGGCCAGCCCCCCCCCCCCCCAAGGCTATAGCCCACCTGTTTTTGTGGCCTTTTTCCGCTGGACGAACTTCGCGCCCCGGCCTTCGGGCGGTTATTTTCGGGCGCGGCTGTGCCCGCGGCCTATTTTTGGCACACGGAGACCCCTCGTACAGTCTCGCGCCATTCCGAGTCCGGCGGACGAAGTTGGCCAGCCCCACCCCCCAAGGCTATAGCCCACCCGTTTTTGTGGCCTTTTTCCGCTGGACGAACTTGGCGCCCCGGCCTTCGGGTGGTTATTTTTGGGCGCGGCTGTGCCCGCGGCCTATTTTTGGCACACGGAGACCCCTCGCAAAGTCGAGCGCCATTCCGAGTCCGGTGGACGAAGTGGGCCAGCCCCACCTCCCAAGGCTATAGCCCACCCGTTTTTGTCGCCTTTTTCCGCTGGACGAACTTGGCTCCCCGGCCTTCGGGCGGTTATTTTTGGGTGCGGCTGTGCCCGCGGCCTATTTTTGGCACACGGAGGCCCCTCGCAAAGTCTCGCGCCATTCCGAGTCCGGCGGACGAAGTGGGCCAGCCCCACCTCCCAAGGCTATAGCCCACCCGTTTTTGTGGCCTTTTTCCGCTGGACGAACTTGGCGCCCCGGCCTTCGGGCGGTTATTTTTGGGTGCGGCTGTGCCCGCGGCCTATTTTTGGCACACGGAGGCCCCTCGCAAAGTCTCGCGCCATTCCGAGTCCGGCGGACGAAGTTGGCCAGAAGTTGGCCAGCCCCACCCCCCAAGGCTATAGCCCACCCGTTTTTGTGGCCTTTTTCCGTTGGACGAACTTGGCGCCCTGGCCTTCGGGCGGTTATTTTTGGACGCGGCTGTGCCAGCGGCCTATTTTTGGCACACGGAGGCCCCTCGCAAAGTGTCGCGCCATTCCGAGTCCGGCGGACGAAGTTGGCCAGCCCCACCCTGCCAAGGCTATAGCCCACCTGTTTTTGTGCCCGCGGCCTATTTTTGGCACACGGAGGCCCCTCGCAAAGTCGCGCGCCATTCCGAGTCCGCCGGACGAATTTGGCCAGCCCCACCTCCCAAGGCTAAGCCCACCCGTTTTTGTGGCCTTTTTCCGCTGGACGAACTTGGCGCCCCGGCCTTCGGGCGGTTATTTTTTGATACGGCTGTGCCCGCGGCCTATTTTTGGCACACGGAGGCCCATCCTAAAGTCTCCCGCCATTCCGAGTCCGGCGGACGATGTTGGCCAGCCCCACCTCCCAAGGCTATAGCCCACCCGTTTTTGTGGCCTTTTTCCGCTGGACGAACTTGGCGCCCCGGCCTTCGGGCGGTTATTTTTGGGCGCGGCTGTGCCCGCGGCCTATTTTTGGCACACGGAGGCCCCTCCTAAACTCTCGCGCCATTCCGAGTCCGGCGGACGAAGTTGGCCAGCCCCACCCCCCAAGGCTATAGCCCACCCGTTTTTGTGGCCTTTTTCCGCTGGACGAACTTGGCGCCCCGGCCTTCGGGCGGTTATTTTTGGGTACGGCTGTGCCCGCGGCCTATTTTTGGCACACGGAGGCCCCTCGTAAAGTCTCGCGCCATTCCGAGTCCGGCGGACGAAGTTGGCCAGCCCCACCCCCCAAGGCTATAGCCCACCCTTTTTTTGTGGCCTTTTGCCGATGGACGAACTTGGCGCCCCGGCCTTCGGGCAGTTATTTTTGGGCGCGGCTGTGCCCGCGGCCTATTTTTGGCACACGGAGGCCCCTCCTAAACTCTCGCTCCATTCCGAGTCCGGCGGACGAAGTTGGCCAGCCCCACCCCCCAAGGCTATAGCCCACCCGTTTTTGTGGCCTTTTTCCGCTGGACGAACTTGGCGCCCCGGGCTTCGGGCGGTTATTTTTGGGCGCGGCTGTGCCCGCGGCCTATTTTTGGCACACAGAGGCCCCTCGCAAAGTCTCGTACCGTTCCAAGTCCGGCGGACGAAGTTGGCCAGCCCCCCCCCCCCCAAGGCTATAGCCCACCTGTTTTTGTGGCCTTTTTCCGCTGGACGAACTTCGCGCCCCGGCCTTCGGGTGGTTATTTTCGGGCGCGGCTGTGCCCGCGGCCTATTTTTGGCACACGGAGACCCCTCGCACAGTCTCGCGCCATTCCGAGTCCGGCGGACGAAGTTGGCCAGCCCCACCCCCCAATGCTATAGCCCACCCGTTTTTGTGGCCTTTTTCCGCTGGACGAACTTGGCGCCCCGGCCTTCGGGTGGTTATTTTTGGGTGCGGCTGTGCCCGCGGCCTATTTTTGGCACACGGAGGCCCCTCGCAAAGTCTCGCGCCATTCCGAGTCCGGCGGACGAAGTTGGCCAGCCCCACCCCCCAAGGCTATAGCCCACCCGTTTTTGTGGCCTTTTGCCGATGGACGAACTTGGCGCCCCGGCCTTCGGGCAGTTATTTTTGGGCGCGGCTGTGCCCGCGGCCTATTTTTGGCACACGGAGGCCCCTCCTAAACTCTCGCTCCATTCCGAGTCCGGCGGACGAAGTTGGCCAGCCCCACCCCCCAAGGCTATAGCCCACCCGTTTTTGTGGCCTTTTTCCGCTGGACGAACTTGGCGCCCCGGGCTTCGGGCGGTTATTTTTGGGCGCGGCTGTGCCCGCGGCCTATTTTTGGCACACAGAGGCCCCTCGCAAAGTCTCGTACCGTTCCAAGTCCGGCGGACGAAGTTGGCCAGCCCCCCCCCCCCCAAGGCTATAGCCCACCTGTTTTTGTGGCCTTTTTCCGCTGGACGAACTTCGCGCCCCGGCCTTCGGGTGGTTATTTTCGGGCGCGGCTGTGCCCGCGGCCTATTTTTGGCACACGGAGACCCCTCGCACAGTCTCGCGCCATTCCGAGTCCGGCGGACGAAGTTGGCCAGCCCCACCCCCCAATGCTATAGCCCACCCGTTTTTGTGGCCTTTTTCCGCTGGACGAACTTGGCGCCCCGGCCTTCGGGTGGTTATTTTTGGGTGCGGCTGTGCCCGCGGCCTATTTTTGGCACACGGAGGCCCCTCGCAAAGTCTCGCGCCATTCCGAGTCCGGCGGACGAAGTGGGCCAGCCCCACCTCCCAAGGCTATAGCCCACCCGTTTTTGTGGCCTTTTTCCGCTGGACGAACTTGGCGCCCCGGCCTTCGGGCGGTTATTTTTGGGTGCGGCTGTGCCCGCGGCCTATTTTTGGCACACGGAGGCCCCTCGCAAAGTCTAGCGCCATTCCGATTCCGGCGGACGAAGTTGGCCAGCCCCACCCCCCAATGCTATAGCCCACCCGTTTTTGTGGCCTTTTTCCGTTGGACGAACTTGGCGCCCCGGCCTTCGGGCGGTTATTTTTGGACGCGGCTGTGCCAGCGGCCTATTTTTGGCACACGGAGGCCCCTCGCAAAGTCTCGCGCCATTCCGAGTCCGGCGGACGAAGTTGGCCAGCCCCACCCTCCCAAGGCTGTAGCCCACCTGTTTTTGTGCCCGCGGCCTATTTTTGGCACACGGAGGCCCCTCGCAAAGTCGCGCGCCATTCCGAGTCCGCCGGACGAATTTGGCCAGCCCCACCTCCCAAGGCTATAGCCCACCCGTTTTTGTGGCCTTTTTCCGCTGGACGAACTTGGCGCCCCGGCCTTCGGGCGGTTATTTTTGGGCGCGGCTGTGCCCGCGGCCTATTTTTGGCACACAGAGGCCCCTCGCAAAGTCTCGTACCGTTCCAAGTCCGGCGGACGAAGTTGGCCAGCCCCCCCCCCCCAAGGCTATAGCCCACCTGTTTTTGTGGCCTTTTTCCGCTGGACGAACTTCGCGCCCCGGCCTTCGGGTGGTTATTTTCGGGCGCGGCTGTGCCCGCGGCCTATTTTTGGCACACGGAGACCCCTCGCACAGTCTCGCGCCATTCCGAGTCCGGCGGACGAAGTTGGCCAGCCCCACCCCCCAATGCTATAGCCCACCCGTTTTTGTGGCCTTTTTCCGCTGGACGAACTTGGCGCCCCGGCCTTCGGGCGGTTATTTTTGGGCGCGGCTGTGCCCGCGGCCTATTTTTGGCACACGGAGGCCCCTCACAAAGTCGCGCGCCATTCCGAGTCCGGCGGACGAAGTTGGCCAGCCCCACCTCCCAAGGCTATAGCCCACCCGTTTTTGTGGCCTTTTTCCGCTGGACGAACTTGGCGCCCCGGCCTTTGGGCGGTTATTTTTGGGCGCGGCTGTGCCCGCGGCCTATTTTTGGCACACAGAGGCCCCTCGCAAAGTCTCGTACCGTTCCAAGTCCGGCGGACGAAGTTGGCCAGCCCCCCCCCCCAAGGCTATAGCCCACCTGTTTTTGTGGCCTTTTTCCGCTGGACGAACTTCGCGCCCCGGCCTTCGGGTGGTTATTTTCGGGCGCGGCTGTGCCCGCGGCCTATTTTTGGCACACGGAGACCCCTCGCACAGTCTCGCGCCATTCCGAGTCCGGCGGACGAAGTTGGCCAGCCCCACCCCCCAATGCTATAGCCCACCCGTTTTTGTGGCCTTTTTCCGCTGGACGAACTTGGCGCCCCGGCCTTCGGGCGGTTATTTTTGGGTGCGGCTGTGCCCGCGGCCTATTTTTGGCACACGGAGGCCCCTCGCAAAGTCTCGCGCCATTCCGAGTCCGGCGGACGAAGTGGGCCAGCCCCACCCCCCAAGGCTATAGCCCACCCGTTTTTGTGGCCTTTTTCCGCTGGACGAACTTGGCGCCCCGGCCTTCGGGCGGTTATTTTTGGGTACGGCTGTGCCCGCGGCCTATTTTTGGCACACGGAGGCCCCTCGCAAAGTCTCGCGCCATTCCGAGTCCGGCGGACGAATTTGGCCAGCCCCACCCCCCAAGGCTATAGCCCACCCGTTTTTGTGGCCTTTTTCCGTTGGACGTGGCTGTGCCAGCGGCCTATTTTTGGCACACGGAGGCCCCTCGCAAAGTCTCGCGCCATTCCGAGTCCGGCGGACGAAGTTGGCCAGCCCCACCCTCCCAAGGCTATAGCCCACCTGTTTTTGTGCCCGCGGCCTATTTTTGGCACACGGAGGCCCCTCGCAAAGTCGCGCGCCATTCCGAGTCCGCCGGACGAATTTGGCCAGCCCCACCTCCCAAGGCTATAGCCCACCCGTTTTTGTGGCCTTTTTCCGCTGGACGAACTTGGCGCCCCGGCCTTCGGGCGGTTATTTTTGGGCGCGGCTGTGCCCGCGGCCTATTTTTGGCACACGGAGGCCCCTCACAAAGTCGCGCGCCATTCCGAGTCCGGCGGACGAACTTGGCCAGCCCCACCTCCCAAGGCTATAGCCCACCCGTTTTTGTGGCCTTTTTCCGCTGGACGAACTTGGCGCCCCGGCCTTTGGGCGGTTATTTTTGGGCGCGGCTGTGCCCGCGTCCTATTTTTGGCACAGAGAGGCCCCTCGCAAAGTCTCGTACCGTTCCAAGTCCGGCGGACGAAGTTGGCCAGCCCCCCCTCCCCAAGGCTATAGCCCACCTGTTTTTGTGGCCTTTTTCCGCTGGACGAACTTCGCGCCCCGGCCTTCGGGTGGTTATTATCGGGCGCGGCTGTGCCCGCGGCCTATTTTTCGCACACGGAGACCCCTCGCACAGTCTCGCGCCATTCCGAGTCCGGCGGACGAAGTTGGCCAGCCCCACCCCCCAATGCTATAGCCCACCCGTTTTTGTGGCCTTTTTCCGCTGGACGAACTTGGCGCCCCGGCCTTCGGGCGGTTATTTTTGGGCGCGGCTGTGCCCGCGGCCTATTTTTGGCACACGGAGGCCACTCGCAAAGTCTCGCGCCATTCCGAGTCCGGCGGACGAAGTGGGCCAGCCCCACCCCCCAAGGCTATAGCCCACCCGTTTTTGTGGCCTTTTTCCGCTGGACGAACTTGGCGCCCCGGCCTTCGGGCGGTTATTTTTGGGTACGGCTGTGCCCGCGGCCTATTTTTGGCACACGGAGGCCCCTCGCAAAGTCTCGCGCCATTCCGAGTCCGGCGGACGAAGTTGGCCAGCCCCACCCCCCAAGGCTATAGCCCACCCGTTTTTGTGGCCTTTTTCCGTTGGACGAACTTGGCGCCCCGGCCTTCGGGCGGTTATTTTTGGACGCGGCTGTGCCAGCGGCCTATTTTTGGCACACGGAGGCCCCTCGCAAAGTCTCGCGCCATTCCGAGTCCGGCGGACGAAGTTGGCCAGCCCCACCCTCCCAAGGCTATAGCCCACCTGTTTTTGTGCCCGCGGCCTATTTTTGGCACACGGAGGCCCCTCGCAAAGTCGCGCGCCATTCCGAGTCCGCCGGACGAATTTGGCCAGCCCCACCTCCCAAGGCTATAGCCCACCCGTTTTTGTGGCCTTTTTCCGCTGGACGAACTTGGCGCCCCGGCCTTCGGGCGGTTATTTTTGGGTACGGCTGTGCCCGCGGCCTATTTTTGGCACACGGAGGCCCATCCTAAAGTCTCCCGCCATTCCGAGTCCGGCGGACGATGTTGGCCAGCCCCACCTCCCAAGGCTATAGCCCACCCGTTTTTGTGGCCTTTTTCCGCTGGACGAACTTGGCATCCGGCCTTCGGGCGGTTATTTTTGGGCGCGGCTGTGCCCGCGGCCTATTTTTGGTACACGGAGGCCCCTCCTAAACTCTCGCGCCATTCCGAGTCCGGCGGACGAAGTTGGCCAGCCCCACCCCCCAAGGCTATAGCCCACCCGTTTTTGTGGCCTTTTTCCGCTGGACGAACTTGGCGCCCCGGCCTTCGGGCGGTTATTTTTGGGTACGGCTGTGCCCGCGGCCTATTTTTGGCACGCGGAGGCCCCTCGCAAAGTCTCGCGCCATTCCGAGTCCGGCGGACGAAGTTGGCCAGCCCCACCCCCCAAGGCTATAGCCCACCCGTTTTTGTGGCCTTTTGCCGATGGACGAACTTGGCGCCCCGGCCTTCGGGCAGTTATTTTTGGGCGCGGCTGTGCCCGCGGCCTATTTTTGGCACACGGAGGCCCCTCCTAAACTCTCGCGCCATTCCGAGTCCGGCGGACGAAGTTGGCCAGCCCCACCCCCCAAGGCTATAGCCCACCCGGTTTTGTGGCCTTTTTCCGCTGGACGAACTTGGCGCCCCGGCCTTCGGGCGGTTATTTTTGGGCGCGGCTGTGCCCATGACCTATTTTTTGCACACAGAGGCCCCTCGCAAAGTCTCGTACCGTTCCAAGTCCGGCGGACGAAGTTGGCCAGCCCCCCCCCCCAAGGCAATAGCCCACCTGTTTTTGTGGCCTTTTTCCGCTGGACGAACTTCGCGCCCCGGCCTTCGGGTGGTTATTTTCGGGCGCGGCTGTGCCCGCGGCCTATTTTTGGCACACGGAGACCCCTCGCACAGTCTCGCGCCATTCCGAGTCCGGCGGACGAAGTTGGCCAGCCCCACCCCCCAATGCTATAGCCCACCCGTTTTTGTGGCCTTTTTCCGCTGGACGAACTTGGCGCCCCGGCCTTCGGGCGGTTATTTTTGGGCGCGGCTGTGCCCGCGGCCTATTTTTGGCACACGGAGGCCCCTCACAAAGTCGCGCGCCATTCCGAGTCCGGCGGACGAAGTTGGCCAGCCCCACCCCCCAAGGCTATAGCCCACCCGTTTTTGTGGCCTTTTTCCGCTGGACGAACTTGGCGCCCCGGCCTTCGGGCGGTTATTTTTGGGCGCGGCTGTGCCCGCGTCCTATTTTTGGCACACAGAGGCCCCTCGCAAAGTCAAGTACCGTTCCAAGTCCGGCGGACGAAGTTGGCCAGCCCCCCCCCCAAGGCTATAGCCCACCTGTTTTTGTGGCCTTTTTCCGCTGGACGAACTTCGCGCCCCGGCCTTCGGGTGGTTATTTTTGGGCGCGGCTGTATCCGCGGCCTATTTTTGGCACACGGAGACCCCTCGCACAGTCTCGCGCCATTCCGAGTCCGGCGGACGAAGTTGGCCAGCCCCACCCCCCAAGGCTATAGCCCACCCGTTTTCGAAAATCTCGCGCCATTCCGAGTCCGGCGTACGAAGTTGGCCAGCCCCACCCCCCAAGGCTATAGCCCACCCGTTTTTGTGGCCTTTTTCCGCTGGACGAACTTGGCGCCACGGCCTTCGGGCGGTTATTTTTGGGCGCGGATGTGTCCGCGGCCTATTTTTGGCACACAGAGGCCCCTCGCAAAGTCTCGTACCGTTCCAAGTCCGGCGGACGAAGTTGGCCAGCCCCCCCCCCCAAGGCTATAGCCCACCTGTTTTTGTGGCCTTTTTCCGCTGGACGAACTTCGCGCCCCGGCCTTCGGGCGGTTATTTTCGGGCGCGGCTGTGCCCGCGGCCTATTTTTGGCACACGGAGACCCCTCGCACAGTCTCGCGCCATTCCGAGTCCGGCGGACGAAGTTGGCCAGCCCCACCCCCCAAGGCTATAGCCCACCCGTTTTCGAAAATCTCGCGCCATTCCGAGTCCGGCGTACGAAGTTGGCCAGCCCCACCCCCCAAGGCTATAGCCCACCCGTTTTTGTGGCCTTTTTCCGCTGGACGAACTTGGCGGCCCGGCTTTCGGGGGGTTATTTTTGGGAGTGGCTGTGTCCGCGGCCTATTTTTGGCACACGGAGGCCCCTCGCAAAGTCTCGCGCCATTCCGAGTCCGGCGGACGAAGTTGGCCAGGCCCAGCTCCCAAGGCTATAGCCCACCCATTTTTGTGGCCTTTTTCCGCTGGACGAACTTGGCGCCCCGGCCTTCGGGCGGTTATTTTTGGGCGCGGCTGTGTCCGCGGCCTAGTTTTGGCACACGGAGGCCCCTCGCAAAGTCTCGTGCCATTCCGAGTCCGGCGGACGAAGTTGGCCAGCCCCACCCCCCAAGGCTATACCCCACCCGTTTTTGTGGCCTTTTTCCGCTGGACGAACTTGGCGCCCCGGCCTTCGGGCGGTTATTTTTGGGCGCGGCTGTGTCCGCGGCCTATTTTTGGCACACGGAGGCCCCTCGTAAAGTCACGCGCCATTCCGAGTCCGGCGGACGAAGTTGGCCAGCCCCACATCCAAAGGCTATAGCCCACCCGTTTTTGTGGCCTTTTTCCGCTGGACGAACTTGGCGCCCCGGCCTTCGGGCGGTTATTTTTGGGTACGGCTGTGCCTGCGGCCTATTTTTGGCACACGGAGGCCCCTCGCAAAGTCTCGCGCCATTCCGAGTCCGGCGGACGAAGTTGGGCAGCCCCACCCCCCAAGGCTATAGCCCACCCGTTTTTGTGGCCTTTTTCCGCTGGACGAACTTCGCGCCCCGGCCTTCGGGCGGTTATTTTTGGGTGCGGCTGTGCCTTTGGCCTATTTTTGGCACACGGAGGCCCCTCGCAAAGTCTCGCGCCATTCCGAGTCCGGGCGGACAGTTGGCCAGCCCAACCCCCATATTCTATAGCCCACCCGCTTTCGAAAATCTCGCGCCATTCCGAGTCCGGCGGACGAAGTTGGCCAGCCCCACCCCCCAAGGCTATAGCCCACCCGTTTTTGTGGCCTTTTTCCGCTGGACGAACTTGGCGCCACGGCCTTCGGGCGGTTATTTTTGGGCGCGGATGTGTCCGCGGCCTATTTTTGGCACACAGAGGCCCCTCGCAAAGTCTCGTACCGTTCCAAGTCCGGCGGACGAAGTTGGCCAGCCCCCCCCCCCCCAAGGCTATAGCCCACCTGTTTTTGTGGCCTTTTTCCACTGGACGAACTTCGCGCCCCGGCCTTCGGGCGGTTATTTTCGGGCGCGGCTGTGCCCGCGGCCTATTTTTGGCACACGGAGACCCCTCGCACAGTCTCGCGCCATTCCGAGTCCGGCGGACGAAGTTGGCCAGCCCCACCCCCCAAGGCTATAGCCCACCCGTTTTCGAAAATCTCGCGCCATTCCGAGTCCGGCGTACGAAGTTGGCCAGCCCCACCCCCCAAGGCTATAGCCCACCCGTTTTTGTGGCCTTTTTCCGCTGGACGAACTTGGCGCCCCGGCTTTCGGGGGGTTATTTTTGGGAGTGGCTGTGTCCGCGGCCTATTTTTGGCAGACGGAGGCCCCTCGCAAAGTCGCGCGCCATTCCGAGTCCGGCGGACGAAGTTGGCCAGCCCCACCTCCCAAGGCTATAGCCCACCCGTTTTTGTGGCCTTTTTCCGCTGGACGAACTTCACGCCCCGGCCTTCGGGCGGTTATTTTTGGGCGCCGCTGTGCCCGCGGCCTATTTTTGGCACACGGAGGCCCCTCGCAAAGTCTCGCGCCATTCCGAGTCCGGCGGACGAAGTTGGCCAGGCCCAGCTCCCAAGGCTATAGCCCACCCATTTTTGTGGCCTTTTTCCGCTGGACGAACTTGGCGCCCCGGCCTTCGGGCGGTTATTTTTGGGCGCGGCTGTGCCCGCGGCCTAGTTTTGGCACACGGAGGCCCCTCGCAAAGTCTCGTGCCATTCCGAGTCCGGCGGACGAAGTTGGCCAGCCCCACCCCCCAAGGCTATACCCCACCCGTTTTTGTGGCCTTTTTCCGCTGGACGAACTTGGCGCCCCGGCCTTCGGGCGGTTATTTTTGGGTACGGCTGTGCCTGCGGCCTATTTTTGGCACACGGAGGCCCCTCGCAAAGTCTCGCGCCATTCCGAGTCCGGCGGACGAAGTTGGGCAGCCCCACCCGCCAAGGCTATAGCCCACCCGTTTTTGTGGCCTTTTTCCGCTGGACGAACTTCGCGCCCCGGCCTTCGGGCGGTTATTTTTGGGTGCGGCTGTGCCCGCGCCCTATTTTTGGCACACGGAGGCCCCTCGCAAAGTCTCGCGCCATTCCGAGTCCGGCGGACGAAGTTGGCCAGCCCCACCCCCCAAGGCTATAGCCCACCCGTTTTTGTGGCCTTTTTCCGCTGGACGAACTTGGCGCCCCGTCCTTCGGGCGGTTATTTTTGGGCGTGGCTGTGCCCGCGGCCTATTTTTGGCACACGGAGGCCCCTCGCAAAGTCTCGCGCCATTCTGAGTCCGGCGGACGAAGTTGGCCAGCCCCACCCCCCAAGGCTATAGCCCACCTGTTTTCGAAAATCTCGCGCCATTCCGAGTCCGGCGTACGAAGTTGGCCGGCCCCACCCCCCAAGGCTATGGCCCACCCGTTTTTGTGGCCTTTTTCCGCTAGACGAACTTGGCGCCCCGGCTTTCGGGCGGTTATTTTTGGGCGCGGCTGTGCCCGCGGCCTATTTTTGGCAGACGGAGGCCCCTCGCAAAGTCGTGCGCCATACCGAGTCCGGCGGACGAAGTTGGCCAGCCCCACCTCCCAAGGCTATAGCCCACCCGTTTTTGTGGCCTTTTTCCGCTGGACGAACTTGGCGCCCCGGCCTTCGGGCGGTTATTTTTGGGCGCGGCTGTGCCCGCGGCCTATTTTTGGCAGACGGAGGCCCCTCGCAAAGTCGCGCGCCATACCGAGTCCGGCGGACGAAGTTGGCCAGCCCCACCTCCCAAGGCTATAGCCCACCCGTTTTTGTGGCCTTTTTCCGCTGGACGAACTTGGCGCCCCGGCCTTCCGGCGGTTATTTTTGGGCGCGGCTGTGCCCGCGGCCTATTTTTGGCACACGGAGGCCCCTCGCAAAGTCTCGCGCCATTCCGAGTCCGGCAGACGAAGTTGGCCAGCCCCACCCGCCAAGGCTATAGCCCACCCGTTTTTGAAAATCTCGCGCCATTCCGAGTCCGGCGTACGAAGTTGGCCAGCCCCACCCCCCAAGGCTATAGCCCACCCGTTTTTGTGGCCTTTTTCCGCTGGACGAACTTGGCGCCCCGGCTTTCGGGCGGTTATTTTTGGGCGCGGCTGTGTCCGCGGCCTATTTTTGGTAGACGGAGGCCCCTCGCAAAGTCGCGCGCCATTCCGAGTCCGGCGGACGAAGTTGGCCAGCCCCACCTCCCAAGGCTATAGCCCACCCGTTTTTGTGGCCTTTTTCCGCTGGACGAACTTCGCGCCCCGGCCTTCGGGCGGTTATTTTTGGGCGCGGCTGTGCCCGCGGCCTATTTTTGGCACACGGAGGCCCCTCGCAAAGTCTCGCACCATTCCGAGTCCGGCGGACGAAGTTGGCCAGCCCCACCTCCCAAGGCTATAGCCCACCCATTTTTGTGGCCTTTTTCCGCTGGACGAACTTGGCGCCCCGGCCTTCGGGCGGTTATTTTTGGGCTCGGCTGTGCCCGCGGCCTAGTTTTGGCACACAGAGGCCCCTCGCAAAGTCTCGTGCCATTCCGAGTCCGGCGGACGAAGTTGGCCAGCCCCACCCCCCAAGGCTATAGCCCACCCGTTTTTGTGGCCTTTTTCCGCTGGACGAACTTGGCGCCCCGGCCTTCCGGCGGTTATTTTTGGGCGCGGCTGTGCCCGCGGCCTATTTTTGGCACACGGAGGCCCCTCGCAAAGTCACGCGCCATTCCGAGTCCGGCGGACGAAGTTGGCCAGCCCCACCTCCAAAGGCTATAGCCCACCCGTTTTTGTGGCCTTTTTCCGCTGGACGAACTTGGCACCCCGGCCTTCGGGCGGTTATTTTTGGGTACGGCTGTGCCCGCGGCCTATTTTTGGCACACGGAGGCCCCTCGCAAAGTCTCACGCCATTCCGAGTCCGGCGGACGAAGTTGGGCAGCCCCACCCCCCAAGGCTATAGCCCACCCGTTTTTGTGGCCTTTTTCCGCTGGACGAACTTGGCGCCCCGGCCTTCGGGCGGTTATTTTTGGGTGCGGCTGTGCCCGCGGCCTATTTTTGGCACACGGAGGCCCATCCTAAGGTCTCGCGCCATTCCGAGTCCGGCGGACGGAGTTGGCCAGCCCCACCTCCCAAGGCTATAGCCCACCCGTTTTTGTGGCCTTTTTCCGCAGGACGAACTTGCCGCCCCGGCCTTCGGGTAGTTATTTTTTGGCGCGGCTGTGCCCGCGGCCTATTTTGGGCACACGGAGGCCCCTCGCAAAGTCTTGCGCCATTCCGAGTCCGGCGGACGAAGTTGGCCAGCCCCACCCCCCAAGGCTATAGCCCACCCGTTTTTGTGGCCTTTTTCCGCTGGACGAACTTGGCGCCCCGGCCTTCGTGCGGTTATTTTTGGACGTGGCTGTGCCCGCGGCCTATTTTTGGCACACGGAGGCCCCTCGCAAAGTCTCGCGCCATTCCGAGTCCGGCGGACGAAGTTGGCCAGCCCCACCCCCCAAGGCTATAGCCCACCCGTTTTCGAAAATCTCGCGCCATTCCGAGTCCGGCGTACGATGTTGGCCGGCCCCACCCCCCAAGGCTATAGCCCACCCGTTTTTGTGGCCTTTTTCCGCTGGACGAACTTGGCGCCCCGGCTTTCGGGCGGTTATTTTTGGGCGCGGCTGTGCCCGCGGCCTATTTTTGGCACACGGAGGCCCCTCGCAAAGTCTCGCGCCTTTCCGAGTTCGGCGGACGAAGTTGGCCAGCCCCACCTCCCAAGGCTATAGCCCACCCATTTTTGTGGCCTTTTTCCGCTGGACGAACTTTGCGCCCCGGCCTTCGGGCAGTTATTTTTGGGCTCGGCTGTGCCCGCGGCCTATTTTTGGCACACGGAGGCCCCTCGCAAAGTCTCGCGCCATTCCGAGTCCGGCGGACGAAGTTGGCCAGCCCCACCTCCCAAGGCTATAGCCCACCCGTTTTTGTGGCCTTTTTCCGCTGGACGAACTTCGCGCCCCGGCCTTCGGGCGGTTATTTTTGGGCGCGGCTGTGCCCGCGGCCTATTTTTGGCACACGGATGCCCCTCGCAAAGTCTCGCGCCATTCCGAGTCCGGCGGACGAAGTTGGCCAGCCCCACCTCCCAAGGCTATAGCCCACCCATTTTTTTGGCCTTTTTCCGCTGGACGAACTTGGCGCCCCGGCCTTCGGGCGGTTATTTTTAGGCGCGGCTGTGCCCACGGCCTAGTTTTGGCACACGGAGGCCCCTCGCAAAGTCACGCGCCATTCCGAGTCCGGCGGACGAAGTTGGCCAGCCCCACCTCCCAAGGCTCTTGCCCACCCGTTTTTGTGGCCTTTTTCCGCTGGACGAACTTGGCGCCCCGGCCTTCGGGCGGTTATTTTTGGGTGCAACTGTGCCCGCGGCCTATTTTTGGCACACGGAGGCCCCTCGCAAAGTCGCGCGCCATTCCGAGTCCGGCGGACGAAGTGGGCCAGCCCCACCTCCCAAGGCTATAGCCCACCCGTTTCTGTGGCCTTTTTCCGCTGGACGAACTTGGCGCCCCGGCCTTCGGGCGGTTATTTTTGGGCGCGGCTGTGCCCGCGGCCTATTTTGGGCACACGGAGGCCCCTCGCAACGTCTCGCGCAATTCCGAGTGCGGCGGACGAAGTTGGCCAGCCCCACCTCCCAAGGCTATAGCCCACCCGTTTTTGTGGCCTTTTTCCGCTGGACGAACTTGGCGCCCCGGCCTTCGGGCGGTTCTTTTTGGGCGCGGCTGTGGCCGTGGCCTATTTTTGGCACACGGAGGCCCCTCGCAAAGTCTCGCGCCATTCCGAGTCCGGCGGACGAAGTTGGCCAGCCCCACCCCCCAAGGCTATAGCCCACCCGTTTTTGTGGCCTTTTTCCGCTGGACGAACTTGGCGCCCCGGCTTTCGGGCGGTTATTTTTGGGCGCGGCTGTGCCCGCGGCCTATTTTTGGCAGACGGAGGCCCCTCGCAAAGTCGCGCGCCATTCCGAGTCCGGCGGACGAAGTTGGCCAGCCCCACCTCCCAAGGCTACAGCCCACCCGTTTTTGTTGCCTTTTTCCGCTGGACGAACTTCGCGCCCCGGCCTTCGGGCGGTTATTTTTGGGCGCGGCTGTGCCCGCGGCCTATTTTTGGCACACGGAGGCCCCTCGCAAAGTCTCGCGCCCTTCCGAGTCCGGCGGACGAAGTTGGCCAGGCCCAGCTCCCAAGGCTATAGCCCACCCATTTTTGTGGCCTTTTTCCGCTGGACGAACTTGGCGCCCCGGCCTTCGGGCGGTTATTTTTGGGCGCGGCTGTGCCCGCGGCCTAGTTTTGGCACACGGAGGCCCCTCGCAAAGTCTCGTGCCATTCCGAGTCCGGCGGACGAAGTTGGCCAGCCCCACCCCCCAAGGCTATAGCCCACCCGTTTTTGTGGCCTTTTTCCGCTGGACGAACTTGGCGCCCCGGCCTTCGGGCGGTTATTTTTGGGTACGGCTGTGCCTGCGGCCTATTTTTGGCACACGGAGGCCCCTCGCAAAGTCTCGCGCCATTCCGAGTCCGGCGGACGAAGTTGGGCAGCCCCACCCCCCAAGGCTATAGCCCACCCGTTTTTGTGGCCTTTTTCCGCTGGACGAACTTCGCGCCCCGGCCTTCGGGCGGTTATTTTTGGGTGCGGCTGTGCCCGCGGCCTATTTTTGGCACACGGAGGCCCCTCGCAAAGTCTCGCGCCATTCCGAGTCCGGCGGACGAAGTTGGCCAGCCCCACCCCCCAAGGCTATAGCCCACCCGTTTTTGTGGCCTTTTTCCGCTGGACGAACTTGGCGCCCCGGCCTTCGGGCGGTTATTTTTGGGCGTGGCTGTGCCCGCGGCCTATTTTTGGCACACGGAGGCCCCTCGCAAAGTCTCGCGCCATTCTGAGTCCGGCGGACGAAGTTGGCCAGCCCCACCCCCCAAGGCTATAGCCCACCCGTTTTCGAAAATCTCGCGCCATTCCGAGTCCGGCGTACGAAGTTGGCCGGCCCCACCCCCCAAGGCTATGGCCCACCCGTTTTTGTGGCCTTTTTCCGCTAGACGAACTTGGCGCCCCGGCTTTCGGGCGGTTATTTTTGGGTGCGGCTGTGCCCGCGGCCTATTTTTGGCAGACGGAGGCCCCTCGCAAAGTCGCGCGCCATACCGAGTCCGGCGGACGAAGTTGGCCAGCCCCACCTCCCAAGGCTATAGCCCACCCGTTTTTGTGGCCTTTTTCCGCTGGACGAACTTGGCGCCCCGGCCTTCGGGCGGTTATTTTTGGGCGCGGCTGTGCCCGCGGCCTATTTTTGGCAGACGGAGGCCCCTCGCAAAGTCGCGCGCCATACCGAGTCCGGCGGACGAAGTTGGCCAGCCCCACCCCCCAAGGCTATAGCCCACCCGTTTTTGTGGCCTTTTTCCGCTGGACGAACTTGGCGCCCCGGCCTTCGGGCGGGTATTTTTGGGCGAGGCTGTGCCCGCGGCCTATTTTTGGCTCACGGAGGCACTTCGCAAAGTCTCGTGCCATTCCGAGTCCGGCGGACGAAGTTGGCCAGCCCCACCCCCCAAGGCTATAGCCCACCCGTTTTTGTGGCCTTTTTCCGCTGGACGAACTTGGCGCCCCGGCCTTCGGGCGGGTATTTTTGGGCGCGGCTGTGGCGCGGCCTATTTTTTTGCACGAAGGCGCCTCGCAAAGTCTCGCGCCATTCCGATTCCGGCGGACGAAGTTGGCCAGCCCCACCCGCCAAGGCTATAGCCCACCCGTTTTTGTGGCCTTTTACCGCTGGACGAACTTGGCGCCCCGGCCTTCGGGCGGGTATTTTTGGGATCGGCTGTGCCCGCGGCCTATTTTTGGCACACGGAGGCGCCTCGCAAAGCCTCGCGCCATTCCGAGTCCGGCGGACGAAGTTGGCCAGCCCCACCCGCCAAGGCTATAGCCCACCCGTTTTTATGGCCTTTTTCCGCTGGGCGAACTTGGCGCCCCGGCCTTCGGGCGGGTATTTTTGGGCGCGGCTGTGCCCGCGGCCTATTTTTGGCTCACGGAGGCACCTCGTAAAGTCTCGCGCCATTCCGAGTCCGGCGGACGAAGTTGGCCAGCCCCACCCCCCAAGGCTATAGCCCACCCGTTTTTGTGGCCTTTTTCCGCTGGACGAACATGGCGCCCGGCCTTCGGGCGGGTATTTTTGGCGCGGCTGTGGCCGCGGCCTTTTTGCACACGGAGGCGCCTCGCAAAGTCTCGCGCCATTCCGAGTCCGCGGACGAGGGTTGGCCAGCCCCACCCCCCAAGGCTATAGCCCACCCGTTTTTGTGGCCTTTTTCCGCTGGACGAACTTGGCGCCCCGGCCTTCGGGCAGGTATTTTTGGGCGCGGCTGTGACCGCGGCCTATTTTTGGCACACGGAGGCACCTCGCAATGTCTGGCGCCATTCCGAGTCCGGCGGACGAAGTTGGCCAGCCCCACCCCCCAAGGCTATAGCTCACCCGTTTTTGTGGCCTTTTTCCGCTGGACGAACTTGGCGCCCCGGCCTTCGGGCGGGTATTTTTAGGCGCGGCTGTGCCCGCGGCCTATTTTTGGCACATGGAGGCGCCTGGCAAAGTCTTGCGCCATTCCGAGTCCGGCGGACGAAGTTGGCCAGCCCCACACCCCAAGGCTATAGCCCACCCGTTTTTGTGGCCTTTTTCCGCTGGACGAACTTGGCGCCCCGGCCTTCGGGCGGGTATTTTTGGGCGCGGCTGTGCCCGCGGCCTATTTTTGGTTCACGGAGGCACCTCGCAAAGTCTCGCGCCATTCCGAGTCCGGCGGACGAAGTTGGCCAGCCCCACACCCGAAGGCTATAGCCCACCCGTTTTTGTGGCCTTTTTCCGCTGGACGAACTTGGCGCCCCGGCCTTCGGGCGGGTATTTTTGGGCGCGGCTGTGGCCGCGGCCTATTTTTGGCACACGAAGGCGCCTCGCAAAGTCTCGCGCCATTCCGAGTCCGGCGGACGAAGTTGGCCAGCCCCACCCCCCAAGGCTATAGCCCACCCGTTTTTGTGGCCTTTTACCGCTGGACGAACTTGGCGCCCCGGCCTTCGGGCGGGTATTTTTGGGATCGGCTGTGCCCGCGGCCTATTTTTGGCACACGGAGGCGCCTCGCAAAGCCTCGCGCCATTCCGAGTCCGGCGGACGAAGTTGGCCAGCCCCACCCCCCAAGGCTATAGCCCACCCGTTTTTGTGGACTTTTTCCGCTGGACGAACTTGGCGCCCCGGCCTTCGGGCGGGTATTTTTGGGCGCGGCTGTTCCCGCGGCCTATTTTTGGCACACGGAGGCGCCTCGCAATGTCTCGTACCATTCCGAGTCCGGCGGACGAAGTTGGCCAGCCCCACCCCCCAAGGCTATAGCCCACCCGTTTTTGTGGCCTTTTACCGCTGGACGAACTTGGCGCCCCGGCCTTCGGGCGGGTATTTTTGGGCGCGGCTGTGCCCGCGGCCTATTTTTGGCACACGGAGGCGCCTCGCAATGTCTCGCGCCATTCCGAGTCCGGCGGACGAAGTTGGCCAGCCCCACTCCCCAATGCTATAGCCCACCCGTTTTTGTGGCCTTTTTCCGCTGGACGAACTTGGCGCCCCGGCCTTCGGGCGGGTATTTTTGGGTGCGGCTGCGCCCGCCGCCTATTTTTGGCACACGGAGGCGCCTCGCAAAGTCTCGCGCCATTCCGAGTCCGGCGGACGAAGTTGGCCAGCCCCACCCCCCAAGGCTATAGCCCACCCGTTTTTGTGGCCTTTTTCCGCTGGACGAACTTGGCTCCCCGGCCTTCGGGCGGGTATTTTTGGGCGCGGCTGTGCCCGCGGCCTATTTTTGGGACACGGAGGCGCCTCGCAATGTCTCGCACCATTCCGAGTCCGGCGGACGAAGTTGGCCAGCCCCACCCCCCAAGGCTATAGCCCACCCGTTTTTGTGGCCTTTTTCCGCTGGACGAACTTGGCGCCCCGGCCTTCGGGCGGGTATTTTTGGGCGCGGCTGTGCCCGCGGCCTATTTTTGGCACACGAAGGTGCCTCGTAAAGTCTCGCGCCATTCCGAGTCCGGCGGACGAAGTTGGCCAGCCCCACCCCCCAAGGCTATAGCCCACCCGTTTTTGTGGCCTTTTTCCGCTGGACGAACTTGGCGCCCCGGCCTTCGGGCGGGTATTTTTGGGTGCGGCTGTGCCTGCGGCCTATTTTTGGCACACGGAGGCGCCTCGCAAAGTCTCGCGCCATTCCGAGTCCGGCGGACGAAGTTGGCCAGCCCCACCCCCCAAGGCTATAGCCCACCCGTTTTTGTGGCCTTTTTCCGTTGGACGAACTTGGCTCCCCGGCCTTCGGGCGGGTATTTTTGGGCGCGGCGGTGGCCGCGGCCTATTTTTGGCACACGGAGGCGCCTCGCAAAGTCTCGCGCCCTTCCGAGTCCAGCGGACGAAGTTGGCCAGCCCCACCCCCCAAGGCTATAGCCCACCCGTTTTTGTGGCGTTTTTCCGCTGGACGAACTTGGCGCCCCGGTCTTCGGGGGGGTATTTTTGCGCGCGGCTGTGGCCGCGGCCTATTTTTGGCACACGGAGGCGCCTCGCAATGTCTCGTTCCATTCCGAGTCCGGCGGACGAAGTTGGCCAGCCCCACCCCCCAAGGCTATAGCCCACCCGTTTTTGTGGCGTTTTTCCGCTGGACGAACTTGGCGCCCCGGCCTTCGGGCGGGTATTTTTGGGTGCGGCTGTGCCCGCGGCCTATTTTTGGCACACGGAGGCGCCTCGCAAAGTCTCGCGCCATTCCGAGTCCGGCGGACGAAGTTGGCCAGCCCCACCCCCCAAGGCTATAGCCCACCCGTTTTTGTGGCCTTTTTCCGCTGGACGAACTTGGCGCCCCGGCCTTCGGGCGGGTATTTTTGGGCGCGGCTCTGTCCGCAGCCTATTTTTGGCACATGGAGGCGCCTGGCAAAGTCTTGCGCCATTCCGAGTCCGGCGGACGAAGTTGGCCAGCCCCACCCCCCAAGGCTATAGCCCACCCGTTTTTGTGGCCTTTTTCCGCTGGACGAACTTGGCGCCCCGGCCTTCGGGCGGGTATTTTTGGGCGCGGCTGTGCCCGCGGCCTATTTTTAGTGCACGGAGGCGCCTCGCAAAGTCTCGCGCCATTCCGAGTCCGGCGGACGAAGTAGGCCAGCCCCATCCCCCAAGGCTATAGCCCACCCGTTTTTGTGGACTTTTTCCGCTGGACGAACTTGGCGCCCCGGCCTTCGGGCGGGTATTTTTTGGCGCGGCTGTGCCCACGTCCTATTTTTGGCACACAGAGGCGCCTCGTAAAGTCTCGCGCCATTCCGAGTCAGGCGGACGAAGTTGGCCAGCCCCACCCCCCAAGGCTATATATAGCCCACCCGTTTTTCATGCCTTTTTCCGGTGGACGAACTTGGCGCCCCGGTCTTCGGCGGGTATTTTTGGGCGCGGCTGTGGCCGCGGACTATTTTTGGCACACGGAGGCGCCTCGCAAAGTCTCGCGCCCTTCCGAGTCCAGCGGACGAAGTTGGCCAGCCCCACCCCCCAAGGTAATAGCCCACCCGTTTTTGTGGCGTTTTTCCGCTGGACGAACTTGGCGCCCCGGTCTTCGGGGGGGTATTTTTGCGCGCGGCTGTGGCCGCGGCCTATTTTTGGCACACGGAGGCGCCTCGCAAAGCCTCACGCCATTCCGAGTCCGGCGGACGAAGTTGGCCAGCCCCACCCCCCAAGGCTATAGCCCACCCGTTTTTGTGGCGTTTTTCCGCTGGACGAACTTGGCGCCCCGGTCTTCGGGGGGGTATTTTTGGGCGCGGCTGTGGCCGCGGCCTATTTTTGGCACACGGAGGCGCCTCGCAATGTCTCGCGCCACTCCGAGTCCGGCGGACGAAGTTGGCAAGCCCCACCCCCCAAGGCTATAGCCCACCCGTTTTTGTGGCCTTTTTCCGCTGGACGAACTTGGCGCCCCGGCCTTCGGGCGGGTATTTTTGGGCGCGGCTGTGGCCGCGGCCTATTTTTGGCACACGAAGGCGCCTCGCAAAGTCTCGCGCCATTCCGAGTCCGGCGGACGAAGTTGGCCAGCCCCACCCGCCAAGGCTATAGCCCACCCGTTTTTGTGGCCTTTTACCGCTGGACGAACTTGGCGCCCCGGCCTTCGGGCGGGTATTTTTGGGATCGGCTGTGCCCGCGGCCTATTTTTGGCACACGGAGGCGCCTCGCAAAGCCTCGCGCCATTCCGAGTC
The DNA here is from genome assembly GCA_030448935.1 of Citrus cavaleriei. NCBI lineage: Eukaryota > Viridiplantae > Streptophyta > Magnoliopsida > Sapindales > Rutaceae > Citrus > Citrus cavaleriei. Next base: position 113,775 of record JAUJEM010000099.1, read on the forward strand.
CGGCGGACGAAGTTGGCCAGCCCCACCCGCCAAGGCTATAGCCCACCCGTTTTTATGGCCTTTTTCCGCTGGGCGAACTTGGCGCCCCGGCCTTCGGGCGGGTATTTTTGGGCGCGGCTGTGCCCGCGGCCTATTTTTGGCTCACGGAGGCACCTCGCAAAGTCTCGCGCCATTCCGAGTCCGGCGGACGAAGTTGGCCAGCCCCACCCCCCAAGGCTATAGCCCACCCGTTTTTGTGGCCTTTTTCCGCTGGACGAACTTGGCGCCCCGGCCTTCGGGCGGGTATTTTTGGGCGCGGCTGTGGCCGCGGCCTATTTTTGGCACACGGAGGCGCCTCGCAAAGTCTCGCGCCATTCCGAGTCCGGCGGACGAAGTTGGCCAGCCCCACCCCCCAAGGCTATAGCCCACCCGTTTTTCTGGCCTTTTTCCGCTGGACGAACTTGGCGCCCCGGCCTTCGGGCAGGTATTTTTGGGCGCGGCTGTGACCGCGGCCTATTTTTGGCACACGGAGGCACCTCGCAATGTCTGGCGCCATTCCGAGTCCGGCGGACGAAGTTGGCCAGCCCCACCCCCCAAGGCTATAGCCCACCCGTTTTTGTGGCCTTTTTCCGCTGGACGAACTTGGCGCCCCGGCCTTCGGGCGGGTATTTTTGGGCGCGGCTGTGCCCGCGGCCTATTTTTGGCACATGGAGGCGCCTGGCAAAGTCTTGCGCCATTCCGAGTCCGGCGGACGAAGTTGGCCAGCCCCACCCCCCAAGGCTATAGCCCACCCGTTTTTGTGGCCTTTTTCCGCTGGACGAACTTGGCGCCCCGGCCTTCGGGCGGGTATTTTTGGGCGCGGCTGTGCCCGCGGCCTATTTTTGGTTCACGGAGGCACCTCGCAAAGTCTCGCGCCATTCCGAGTCCGGCGGACGAAGTTGGCCAGCCCCACACCCCAAGGCTATAGCCCACCCGTTTTTGTGGCCTTTTTCCGCTGGACGAACTTGGCGCCCCGGCCTTCGGGCGGGTATTTTTGGGCGCGGCTGTGGCCGCGGCCTATTTTTGGCACACGAAGGCGCCTCGCAAAGTCTCGCGCCATTCCGAGTCCGGCGGACGAAGTTGGCCAGCCCCACCCGCCAAGGCTATAGCCCACCCGTTTTTGTGGCCTTTTACCGCTGGACGAACTTGGCGCCCCGGCCTTCGGGCGGGTATTTTTTGGATCGGCTGTGCCCGCGGCCTATTTTTGGCACACGGAGGCGCCTCGCAAAGCCTCGCGCCATTCCGAGTCCGGCGGACGAAGTTGGCCAGCCCCACCCGCCAAGGCTATAGCCCACCCGTTTTTATGGCCTTTTTCCGCTGGGCGAACTTGGCGCCCCGGCCTTCGGGCGGGTATTTTTGGGCGCGGCTGTGCCCGCGGCCTATTTTTGGCTCACGGAGGCACCTCGCAAAGTCTCGCGCCATTCCGAGTCCGGCGGACGGTTGGCCAGCCCCACCCCCAAGGCTATAGCCCACCCGTTTTTGTGGCCTTTTTCCGCTGGACGAACTTGGCGCCCGGCCTTCGGCGGGTATTTTTTTGCGCGGCTGTGGCCGCGCCTATTTTTGGCACACGGAGGCGCCTCGCAAAGTCTCGCGCCATTCCGAGTCCGGCGGACGAAGTTGGCCAGCCCCACCCCCCAAGGCTATAGCCCACCCGTTTTTCTGGCCTTTTTCCGCTGGACGAACTTGGCGCCCCGGCCTTCGGGCAGGTATTTTTGGGCGCGGCTGTGACCGCGGCCTATTTTTGGCACACGGAGGCACCTCGCAATGTCTCGCGCCATTCCGAGTCCGGCGGACGAAGTTGGCCAGCCCCACCCCCCAAGGCTATAGCCCACCCGTTTTTGTGGCCTTTTTCCGCTGGACGAACTTGGCACCCCGGCCTTCGGGCGGGTATTTTTAGGCGCGGCTGTGCCCGCGGCCTATTTTTGGCACATGGAGGCGCCTGGCAAAGTCTTGCGCCATTCCGAGTCCGGCGGACGAAGTTGGCCAGCCCCACCCCCCAAGGCTATAGCCCACCCGTTTTTGTGGCCTTTTTCCGCTGGACGAACTTGGCGCCCCGGCCTTCGGGCGGGTATTTTTGGGCGCGGCTGTGCCTGCGGCCTATTTTTAGTGCACGGAGGCGCCTCGCAAAGTCTCGCGCCATTCTGAGTCCGGCGGACGAAGTAGGCCAGCCCCATCCCCCAAGGCTATAGCCCACCCGTTTTTGTGGACTTTTTCCGCTGGACGAACTTGGCGCCCCGGCCTTCGGGCGGGTTTTTTTGGCACGGCGGTGCCCACGTCCTATTTTTGGTACACAGAGGCGCCTCGCAAAGTCTCGCGCCATTCCGAGTCCGGCGGACGAAGTTGGCCAGCCCCACCCCCCAAGGCTATATATAGCCCACCCGTTTTTCTGGCCTTTTTCCGCTGGACGAACATGGCGCCCCAGCCTTCGGGCGGGTATTTTTGGGCGCGGCTGTGACCGCGGCCTATTTTTGGCACACGGAGGCGCCTCGCAATGTCTCGCGCCATTCCGAGTCCGGTGGACGAAGTTGGCCAGCCCCACCCCCCAAGGCTATAGCCCACCCGTTTTTGTGGCCTTTTTCCGCTGGACGAACTTGGCGCCCCGGCCTTCGGGCGGGTATTTTTGGCCGCGGCTGTGCCCGCGGCCTATTTTTGGCACATGGAGGCGCCTGGCAAAGTCTTGCGCCATTCCGAGTCCGGCGGACGAAGTTGGCCAGCCCCACCCCCCAAGGCTATAGCCCACCCGTTTTTGTGGCCTTTTTCCGCTGGACGAACTTGGCGCCCCGGCCTTCGGGCGGGTATTTTTGGGCGCGGCTGTGCCCGCGGCCTATTTTTAGTGCACGGAGGCGCCTCGCAATGTCTCGCGCCATTCCGAGTCCGGCGGACGAAGTAGGCCAGCCCCATCCCCCAAGGCTATAGCCCACCCGTTTTTGTGGACTTTTTCCGCTGGACGAACTTGGCGCCCCGGCCTTCGGGCGGGTATTTTTTGGCGCGGCTGTGCCCACGTCCTATTTTTGGCACACAGAGGCGCCTCGCAAAGTCTCGCGCCATTCCGAGTCCGGCGGACGAAGTTGGCCAGCCCCACCCCCCAAGGCTATATATAGCCCACCCGTTTTTCTGGCCTTTTTCCGCTGGACGAACTTGGCGCCCCGGCCTTCGGGCGGGTATTTTTGGGCGCCGCTGTGCCCGCGGCCTTATTTTGGCATACGGGGGCGCCTCGCAAAGTCTCGCGCCATTCCGAGTCCGGCGGGCGAAGTTGGCCAGCGCCACCCCCCAAGGCTATAGCCCACCCGTTTTTGTGGCCTTTTTCCGCTGGATGAACTAGGCGCGCCGGCCGTCGGGCGGGTATTTTTGGGCGCGGCTGTGCCCGCGGCCTATTTTTGGCACACGGAGGCGCCTCGCTAAGTCTCGCGCCATTCCTAGTCCGGCGGACGAAGTTGGCTAGCCCCACCCCCCAAGGCTATAGCCCACCCGTTTTTGTGGCCTTTTTCCGCTGGATGAACTAGGCGCGCCGGCCGTCGGGCGGGTATTTTTGGGCGCGGCTGTGCCCGCGGCCTATTTTTGGCACACGGAGGCGCCTCGCTAAGTCTCGCGCCATTCCTAGTCCGGCGGACGAAGTTGGCTAGCCCCACCCCCCAAGGCTATAGCCCACCCGTTTTTCTGCCCTTTTTCCGCTGGACGAACTTGGCGCCCCGGCCTTTGGGAGGGTATTGTTGGGCGCGGCTGTGACCGCGGCCTATTTTTGGCACACGGAGGCGCCTCGCAAAGTCTCACGCCATTCCGAGTCCGGCGGACAAAGTTGGCCAGCCCCACCCCCCAAGGCTATAGCCCACCCGTTTTTGTGGCCTTTTTCCGCTGGACGAACTTGGCGCCCCGGCCTTCGGGCGGGTATTTTTGGACGCGGCTGTGCCCGCTGCCTATTTTTGGCACACGGAGGAACCTCGCAAAGTCTCGCGCCATTCCGAGTCCGACGGACGAAGTTGGCCAGCCCCACCCCCCAAGGCTATAGCCCACCCGTTTTTCTGGCCTTTTTCCGCTGGACGAAGTTGGCGCCCCGGCCTTCGGGCGGGTATTTTTGGACGCCGCAGTGCCCGCGGCCTATTTTTGGCGCACGGAGGCGCCTCGTAAAGTCTCGCGCCACTCCAAGTCCGGCGGACGAAGTTGGCCAGCCCCACCCCCCAAGGCTATAGCCCACCTATTTTTGTGGCCTTTTTCCGCTGGACGAACTTGGCGCCCCGGACTTGTGGCGGGTATTTTTGGGCGCGGCTGTGCCCGCGGCCTATTTTTGGCAAACGGAGGCGCCTCGCAATGTCTCGCGCCATTCCGAGTCCGGCGGACGAAGCTGGCCAGCCCCACCCCCCAAGGCTATAGCCCACCCGTTTTTGTGGCCTTTTTCCGCTGGACGAACTTGGCGCCCCGGCCCTCGGGCGGGTATTTTTGGGCGCGGCTGTGCCCGCGGCCTATTTTTGGCAAACGGAGGTGCCTCGCAAAGTCTCGCGCCATTCCGAGTCCGCCGGACGAAGCTGGCCAGCCCCACCCCCCAAGGCTATAGCCCACCCGTTTTTGTGGCCTTTTTCCGCTGGACGAACTTGGCGCCCCGGCCCTCGGGCGGGTATTTTTGGGCGCGGCTGTGCCCGCGGCCTATTTTTGGCAAACGGAGGCGCCTCGCAAAGTCTCGCGCCATTCCGAGTCCGCCGGACGAAGTTGGCCAGCCCCACCCCCCAAGGCTATAGCCCACCCGTTTTTGTGGCCTTTTTCCGCGGGACGAACTTGGCGCCCCGGCCTTCGGGCGGGTATTTTTGGGCGCGGCAGTGCCCGCGGCCTATTTTTGGCACACGGAGGGGCCTCGCAAAGTCTCGCGCCTTTCCAAAGCCGGCGGACGAAGTGGGCCAGCCCCACCCCCCAAGGCTGTAGCCCACCCGTTTTTGTGGCCTTTTTCTGCTGGACGAACTTGGCGCCCCGGCCTTCGGGCAGGTATTTTTGGGCGCGGCTGTGCCCGCGGCCTAATTTTGGCACACGGAGGCGCCTCGCAAAGTCTTGCTCCATTCCGAGTCCGGCGGACGAAGTTGGCCAGCCCCACCCCCCAAGGCTATAGCCCACCCGTTTTTCTGGCCTTTTTCCGCTGGACGAGCTAGGCGCCCCGGCCTTCGGGCGGGTATTTTTGGGCGCGGCTGTGCCCGCGGCCTATTTTTGGCACACGGAGGTGCCTCGCAAAGTCTCGCGCCATTCCGAGTCCGGCGGACGAAGTTGGCCGGCCCCACCCCCCAAGGCTATAGCCCACCCGTTTTTCTGGCCTTTTTCCGCTGGACGAGCTTGGCGCCCCGGCCTTCGGGCGGGTATTTTTGGGCGCGGCTGTGCCCGCGGCCTATTTTTGGCACATGGAGGTGCCTCGCAAAGTCTCGCGCCATTCCGAGTCCGGGCGGACGGTTGGCCGGCCCCACCCCCCAAGGCTATAGCCCACCCGTTTTTCTGGCCTTTTTCCGCTGGACGAGCTTGGCGCCCCGGCCTTCGGGCGGGTATTTTTGGGCGCGGCTGTGCCCGCGGCCTATTTTTGGCACACGGAGGGGCCTCGCAAAGTCTCGCGCCAATCCGAGTCCGGGCGGGACGGTTGGCCAGCCCCACCCCCAAGGCTATAGCCCACCCGTTTTTCTGGCCTTTTTCCGCTGGACGAACTTGGCGCCCCGGTCTTCGGCGGGTATTTTTGGGCGCGGCTGTGCCCGCGGCCTATTTTTGGCACACGAAGGCGCCTCGCAAAGTCTCGCGCCCTTCCGAGTCCAGCGGACGAAGTTGGCCAGCCCCACCCCCCAAGGCTATAGCCCACCCGTTTTTGTGGCCTTTTTCCGCTGGACGAACATGGCGCCCCGGCCTTCGGACGGGTATTTTTGGGCGTGGCTGTGACCGCGGCCTATTTTTGGCACACGGAGGCGCCTCGCAATGTCTCGCGCCATTCCGAGTCCGGCGGACGAAGTTGGCCAGCCCCACCCCCCAAGGCTATAGCCCACCTGTTTTTGTGGCCTTTTTCCGCTGGACGAACATGGCGCCCCGGCCTTCGGACGGGTATTTTTGGGCGTGGCTGTGACCGCGGCCTATTTTTGGCACACGGAGGCGCCTCGCAATGTCTCGCGCCATTCCGAGTCCGGCGGACGAAGTTGGCCAGCCCCACCCCCCAAGGCTATAGCCCACCCGTTTTTGTGGCCTTTTTCCGCTGGACGAACTTCGCACCCTGGCCTTCGGGCGGGTATTTTTGGGTACGGCTGTGCCCGCGGCCTATTTTTGGCGCATGGAGGTGCCTCGGAAAGTCTTGCGCCATTCCGAGTCCGGCGGATGAAGTTGGCCAGCCCCACCCCCCAAGGCTATAGCCCACCCGTTTTTGTGGCCTTTTTCCGCTGGACGAACTTTGCGCCCCGGCCTTCAAGCGGGTATTTTTGGGCGCGGCTGTGCCCGCGGCCTATTTTTGGCACACGGAGGCGCCTCACAAAGCCTCGCGTCATTCCGAGTCCGGCGCGGACGGTTGGCCGCCCCCCACCCCAAGGCTATAGCCCACCCGCTTTTTCTGGCCTTTTTCCGCTGGACGAGCTTGGCGCCCCGGCCTTCGGGCGGGTATTTTTGGGCGCGGCTGTGCCCGCGGCCTATTTTTGGCACACGGAGGGGCCTCGCAAAGTCTCGCGCCATTCCGAGTCCGGCGGACGAAGTTGGCCAGCCCCACCCCCCAAGGCTATAGCCCACCCGTTTTTCTGGCCTTTTTCCGCTGGACGAACTTGGCGCCCCGGTCTTCGGCGGGTATTTTTGGGCGCGGCTGTGCCCGCGGCCTATTTTTGGCACACGAAGGCGCCTCGCAAAGTCTCGCGCCCTTCCGAGTCCAGCGGACGAAGTTGGCCAGCCCCACCCCCCAAGGCTATAGCCCACCCGTTTTTCTGGCCTTTTTCCGCTGGACGAACATGGCGCCCCGGCCTTCGGACGGGTATTTTTGGGCGTGGCTGTGACCGCGGCCTATTTTTGGCACACGGAGGCGCCTCGCAATGTCTCGCGCCATTCCGAGTCCGGCGGACGAAGTTGGCCAGCCCCACCCCCCAAGGCTATAGCCCACCCGTTTTTGTGGCCTTTTTCCGCTGGACGAACATGGCGCCCCGGCCTTCGGACGGGTATTTTTGGGCGTGGCTGTGACCGCGGCCTATTTTTGGCACACGGAGGCGCCTCGCAATGTCTCGCGCCATTCCGAGTCCGGCGGACGAAGTTGGCCAGCCCCACCCCCCAAGGCTATTGCCCACCCGGTTTTGTGGCCTTTTTCCGCTGGACGAACTTGGCGCCCCGGCCTTCGGGCGGGTATTTTTGGGCGCGGCTGTGCCCGCGGCCTATTTTTGGCACATGGAGGCGCCTCGCAAAGTCTTGCGCCATTCCGAGTCCGGCGGATGAAGTTGGCCAGCCCCACCCCCCAAGGCTATAGCCCACCCGTTTTTGTGGCCTTTTTCCGCTGGACGAACTTGGCGCCCCGGCCCTCGGGCGGGTATTTTTGGGCGCGGCTGTGCCCGCGGCCTATTTTTGGCAAACGGAGGCGCCTCGCAAAGTCTCGCGCCATTCCGAGTCCGCCGGACGAAGCTGGCCAGCCCCACCCCCCAAGGCTATAGCCCACCCGTTTTTGTGGCCTTTTTCCGCTGGACGAACTTGGCGCCCCGGCCCTCGGGCGGGTATTTTTGGGCGCGGCTGTGCCCGCGGCCTATTTTTGGCAAACGGAGGCGCCTCGCAAAGTCTCGCGCCATTCCGAGTCCGGCGGACGAAGCTGGCCAGCCCCACCCCCCAAGGCTATAGCCCACCCGTTTTTCTGCCCTTTTTCCGCTGGACGAACTTGGCGCCCCGGCCTTCGGGCGGGTATTTTTGGGCGCGGCTGTGGTTGCGGCCTATTTTTGGCACACGGAGGTGCCTCGCAAAGTCTCGCACCATTCCGAGTCCGGCGGACGAAGTTGGCCAGCCCCACCCCCCAAGGCTATAGCCCACCCGTTTTTGTGGCCTTTTTCCGCTGGACGAACTTGGCGCCCCGGCCTTCGGGCGGGTATTTTTGGGCGCGGCAGTGCGCGCGGCCTATTTTTGGCACACGGAGGGGCCTCGCAAAGTCTCGCGCCTTTCCAAAGCCGGCGGACGAAGTGGGCCAGCCCCACCCCCCAAGGCTATAGCCCACCCGTTTTTCTGGCCTTTTTCCGCTGGACGAACTTGGCGCCCCGGTCTTCGGCGGGTATTTTTGGGCGCGGCTGTGCCCGCGGCCTATTTTTGGCACACGAAGGCGCCTCGCAAAGTCTCGCGCCCTTCCGAGTCCAGCGGACGAAGTTGGCCAGCCCCACCCCCCAAGGCTATAGCCCACCCGTTTTTGTGGCCTTTTTCCGCTGGACGAACATGGCGCCCCGGCCTTCGGACGGGTATTTTTGGGCGTGGCTGTGACCGCGGCCCATTTTTGGCACACGGAGGCGCCTCGCAATGTCTCGCGCCATTCCGAGTCCGGCGGACGAAGTTGGCCAGCCCCACCCCCCAAGGCTATAGCCCACCTGTTTTTGTGGCCTTTTTCCGCTGGACGAACATGGCGCCCCGGCCTTCGGACGGGTATTTTTGGGCGTGGCTGTGACCGCGGCCTATTTTTGGCACACGGAGGCCTCGCAATGTCTCGCGCCATTCCGAGTCCGGCGGACGGTTGGCCAGCCCCACCCCCAAGGCTATAGCCCACCCGGTTTTGTGGCCTTTTTCCGCTGGACGAACTTGGCGCCCCGGCCTTCGGGCGGGTATTTTTGGGCGCGGCTGTGCCCGCGGTCTATTTTTGGCACATGGAGGCGCCTCGCAAAGTCTTGCGCCATTCCGAGTCCGGCGGATGAAGTTGGCCAGCCCCACCCCCCAAGGCTATAGCCCACCCGGTTTTGTGGCCTTTTTCCGCTGGACGAACTTGGCGCCCCGGCCCTCGGGCGGGTATTTTTGGGCGCGGCTGTGCCCGCGGCCTATTTTTGGCAAACGGAGGCGCCTCGCAAAGTCTCGCGCCATTCCGAGTCCGCCGGACGAAGCTGGCCAGCCCCACCCCCCAAGGCTATAGCCCACCCGTTTTTGTGGCCTTTTTCCGCTGGACGAACTTGGCGCCCCGGCCCTAGGGCGGGTATTTTTGGGCGCGGCTGTGCCCGCGGCCTATTTTTGGCAAACGGAGGCGCCTCGCAAAGTCTCGCGCCATTCCGAGTCCGCCGGACGAAGCTGGCCAGCCCCACCCCCCAAGGCTATAGCCCACCCGTTTTTCTGCCCTTTTTCCGCTGGACGAACTTGGCGCCCCGGCCTTCGGGCGGGTATTTTTGGGCGCGGCTGTGCTTGCGGCCTATTTTTGGCACACGGAGGTGCCTCGCAAAGTCTCGCACCATTCCGAGTCCGGCGGACGAAGTTGGCCAGCCCCACCCCCCAAGGCTATAGCCCACCCGTTTTTGTGGCCTTTTTCCGCGGGACGAACTTGGCGCCCCGGCCTTCGGGCGGGTATTTTTGGGCGCGGCAGTGCCCGCGGCCTATTTTTGGCACACGGAGGGGCCTCGCAAAGTCTCGCGCCTTTCCAAAGCCGGCGGACGAAGTTGGCCAGCCCCACCCCCCAAGGCTATAGCCCACCCGTTTTTGTGGCGTTTTTCTGCTGGACGAACTTGGCGCCCCGGCCTTCGGGCAGGTATTTTTGGGCGCGGCTGTGCACGCGGCCTAATTTTGGCACACGGAGGCGCCTCGCAAAGTCTTGCTCCATTCCGAGTCCGGCGGACGAAGTTGGCCAGCCCCACCCCCCAAGGCTATAGCCCACCCGTTTTTCTGGCCTTTTTCCGCTGGACGAGCTTGGCGCCCCGGCCTTCGGGCGGGTATTTTTGGGCGCGGCTGTGCCCGCGGCCTATTTTTGGCACACCGAGGTGCCTCGCAAAGTCTCGCGCCATTCCGAGTCCGGCGGACGAAGTTGGCCGGCCCCACCCCCCAAGGCTATAGCCCACCCGTTTTTCTGGCCTTTTTCCGCTGGACGAGCTTGGCGCCCCGGCCTTCGGGCGGGTATTTTTGGGCGCGGCTGTGCCCGCGGCCTATTTTTGGCACACGGAGGGGCCTCGCAAAGTCTCGCGCCATTCCGAGTCCGGCGGACGAAGTTGGCCAGCCCCACCCCCCAAGGCTATAGCCCACCCGTTTTTCTGGCCTTTTTCCGCTGGACGAACTTGGCGCCCCGGTCTTCGGCGGGTATTTTTGGGCGCGGCTGTGCCCGCGGCCTATTTTTGGCACACGAAGGCGCCTCGCAAAGTCTCGCGCCCTTCCGAGTCCAGCGGACGAAGTTGGCCAGCCCCACCCCCCAAGGCTCTAGCCCCCCCAGTTTTGTGGCGATTTACCGCTGGACGAACATCGCGCCCGGCCTTCGGACGGGGGTTTTTTGGCGTGGCTGTGACCGCCTGGCCTATTTTTGGCACACGGAGGCGCCTCGCAATGTCTCGCGCCATTCCGAGTCCGGCGGACGAAGTTGGCCAGCCCCACCCCCCGAGGCTATAGCCCACCTGTTTTTGTGGCCTTTTTCCGCTGGACGAACATGGCGCCCCGGCCTTCGGACGGGTATTTTTGGGCGTGGCTGTGACCGCGGCCTATTTTTGGCACACGGAGGCGCCTCGCAATGTCTCGCGCCATTCCGAGTCCGGCGGACGAAGTTGGCCAGCCCCACCCCCCAAGGCTATAGCCCACCCGGTTTTGTGGCCTTTTTCCGCTGGACGAACTTGGCGCCCCGGCCTTCGGGCGGGTATTTTTGGGCGCGGCTGTGCCCGCGGCCTATTTTTGGCACATGGAGGCGCCTCGCAAAGTCTCGCGCCATTCCGAGTCCGGCGGACGAAGTTGGCCAGCCCCACCCCCCAAGGCTATAGCCCACCTGTTTTTGTGGCCTTTTACCGCTGGACGAACTTGGCGCCCCGGCCTTCGGGCGGGTATTTTTGGGATCGGCTGTGCCCGCGGCCTATTTTTGGCACACGGAGGCGCCTCGCAAAGTCTCGCGCAATTCCGAGTCCGGCGGACGAAGTTGGCCAGCCCCACCCCCCAAGGCTATAGCCCACCCGTTTTTGTGGCCTTTTTCCGCTGGATGAACTTGGCGCCCCGGCCTTCGGGCGGGTATTTTTGGGTGCGGCCGCGGCCTATTTTTGGCACACGGAGGCGCCTCGCAAAGTCTCGCGCCATTCCGAGTCCGGCGGACGAAGTTGGCCAGCCCCACCCCCCAAGGCTATAGCCCACCCGTTTTTCTGGCCTTTTTCCGCTGGACGAACTTGGCGCCCCTGTCTTCGGCGGGTATTTTTGGGCGCGGCTGTGCCCGCGGCCTATTTTTTGCGCACGGAGGCGCCTCGCAAAGTCTCGCGCCATTCCGAGTCCGGCGGACGAAGTTGGCCAGCCCCACCCCCCAAGGCTATAGCCCACCTGTTTTTGTGGCCTTTTACCGCTGGACGAACTTGGCGCCCCGGCCTTCGGGCGGGTATTTTTGGGATCGGCTGTGCCCGCGGCCTATTTTTGGCACACGGAGGCGCCTCGCAAAGTCTCGCGCAATTCCGAGTCCGGCGGACGAAGTTGGCCAGCCCCACCCCCCAAGGCTATAGCCCACCCGTTTTTGTGGCCTTTTTCCGCTGGATGAACTTGGCGCCCCGGCCTTCGGGCGGGTATTTTTGGGTGCGGCCGCGGCCTATTTTTGGCACACGGAGGCGCCTCGCAAAGTCTCGCGCCATTCCGAGTCCGGCGGACGAAGTTGGCCAGCCCCACCCCCCAAGGCTATAGCCCACCCGTTTTTCTGGCCTTTTTCCGCTGGACGAACTTGGCGCCCCTGTCTTCGGCGGGTATTTTTGGGCGCGGCTGTGCCCGCGGCCTATTTTTGGCACACGGAGGCGCCTCGCAATGTCTCGCGCCATTCCGAGTCCGGCGGACGAAGTTGGCCAGCCCGACCCCCCAAGGCTATAGCCCACCCGTTTTTGTGGTCTTTTTCCGCTGGACGAACTTGGCGCTCCGGCCTTCGGGCGGGTATTTTTGGGCGCGGCTGTGCCCTCGGCCTATTTTTGGCACACGGAGGTGCCTCGCAAAGTCTCGCGCCATTCCGAGTCCGGCGGACGAATTTGGCCAGCCCCACCCCCCAAGGCTATAGCCCACCCGTTTTTGTGGCCTTTTTCCGCTGGACGAACTTGGCGCCCCGGCCTTCGGGCGGGTATTTTTGGGCGCGGCTGTGCCCGCGGCCTATTTTTGGCACACGGAGGCGCCTCGCAAAGTCTCGCGCCATTCCGAGTCCGGCGGACGAAGTTGGCCGGCCCCACCCCCCAAGGCTATAGCCCACCCGTTTTTGTGGCCTTTTTCTGCTGGACGAACTTGGCGCCCCGGCCTTCGGGCGGGTATTTTTGGGCGCAGCTGTGACCACGTCTTATTTTTGGCACACGGAGGGGCCTCGCAAAGGCTCGGGCCATTCCGAGTCCGGCGGACGAAGTTGGCCAGCCCCACCCCCCAAGGCTATAGCCCACCCGTTTTTGTGGCCTTTTTCCGCTGGACGAACTTGGCGCCCCGGCCTTCGGGCGGGTATTTTTGGGCGCGGCTGTGCCCGTGGCCTATTTTTGGCACACGGAGGCACCTCGCAAAGTCTCGCGCCATTCCGAGTCCGGCGGACGAAGTTGGCCAGCCCCACCCCCCAAGGCTATAGCCCACCGTTTTTGTGGCCTTTTTCCGCTGGACGAACTTGGCGTCCCGGCCTTCGGGCGGGTATTTTTGGGCACGGCTGTGCCCGCGGCCTATTTTTGGCACACGGAGGTGCCTCGAAAAGTCTCGCGCCATTCCGAGTCCGGCGGACGAAGTTGGCCAGCCCCACCCCCCAAGGCTATAGCCCACCCGTTTTTGTGGCCTTTTTCCGATGGACGAACTTGGCGCCCCGGCCTTCGGGCGGGTATTTTTGGGCGCGGCTGTACCCGCGGCCTATTTTTGCCACACGGAGGCGCCTCACAAAGTCTCGCGCCATTCCGAATCCGGCGGACGAAGTTGGCCAGCCCCACCCCCCAAGGCTATAGCCCACCCATTTTTGTGGCCTTTTTCCGCTGGATGAACTTGGCGCCCCGGCCTTCGGGCGGGTATTTTTGGGCGCGGCTGTGGCCGCGGCCTATTTTTGGCACATGGAGGCGCCTCGCAAAGTCTCGCGCCATTCCGAGTCCGGCGGACGAAGTTGGCCAGCCCCACCCCCCAAGGCTATAGCCCACCCGTTTTTGTGGCCTTTTTCCGCTAGACGAACTTGGCGCCCCGGCCTTCGGGCGGGTATTTTTGGGCGCGGCTGTGCCCGCGGCCTATTTTTGGCACACGGAGGCACCTCGCAAAGTCTCGCGCCATTCCGAGTCCGGCGGACGAAGTTGGCCAGCCCCACCCCCCAAGGCTATAGCCCACCCGTTTTTCTAGCCTTTTTCCGCTGGACGAACTTGGTGCCCCGGCTTTCGGGCGGGTATTTTTGGGCGCGGCTGTGCCCGCGGCCTATTTTTGGCACACGGAGGGGCCTCGCAAAGTCTTGCGCCCTTCCGAGTCCGGCGGACGAAGTTGGCCAGCCCCACCCCCCAAGGCTATAGCCCACCCGTTTTTGTGGCCTTTTTCCGCTGGACGAACTTGGCGCCCCGGCCCTCGGGCGGGTATTTTTGGGCGCGGCTGTGCCCGCGGCCTATTTTTGGCAAACGGAGGCGCCTCGCAAAGTCTCGCGCCATTCCGAGTCCGGCGGACGAAGCTGGCCAGCCCCACCCCCCAAGGCTATAGCCCACCCGTTTTTATGGCCTTTTTCCGCTGGACGAACTTGGCGCCCCGGCCATCGGGCGGGTATTTTGGGGCGCGGCTGTGCCCGCGGCCTATTTTTGGCACACGGAGGGGCCTCGCAAAGTCTTGCGCCCTTCCGAGTCCGGCGGACGAAGTTGGCCAGCCCCACCCCCCAAGGCTATAGCCCACCCGTTTTTGTGGCCTTTTTCCGCTGGACGAACTTGGCGCCCCGGCCTTCGGGCGGGTATTTTTGGGTGCGGCTGTGCCCGCGGCCTATTTTTGGCACACGGAGGGGCCTCGCAAAGTCTTGCGCCATTCCGAGTCCGGCGGACGAAGTTGGCCAGCCCCACCCCCCAAGGCTATAGCCCACCCGTTTTTGTGGCCTTTTTCCGCTGGACGAACTTGGCGCCCCGGCCCTCGGGCGGGTATTTTTGGGCGCGGCTGTGCCCGCGGCATATTTTTGGCAAACGGAGGCGCCTCCCAAAGTCTCGCGCCATTCCGAGTCCGGCGGACGAAGCTGGCCAGCCCCACCCCCCAAGGCTATAGCCCACCCGTTTTTCTGCCCTTTTTCCGCTGGACGAACTTGGCGCCCCGGCCTTCGGGCGGGTATTTTTGGGCGCGGCTGTGCTTGCGGCCTATTTTTGGCACACGGAGGTGCCTCGCAAAGTCTCGCACCATTCCGAGTCCGGCGGACGAAGTTGGCCAGCCCCACCCCCCAAGGCTATAGCCCACCCGTTTTTGTGGCCTTTTTCCGCGGGACGAACTTGGCGCCCCGGCCTTCGGGCGGGTATTTTTGGGCGCGGCAGTGCCCGCGGCCTATTTTTGGCACACGGAGGGGCCTCGCAAAGTCTCGCGCCTTTCCAAAGCCGGCGGACGAAGTGGGCCAGCCCCACCCCCCAAGGCTATAGCCCACCCGTTTTTGTGGCCTTTTTCCGCTGGACGAACTTGGCGCCCCGGCCTTCGGGCAGGTATTTTTGGGCGCGGCTGTGCCCGCGGCCTAATTTTGGCACACGGAGGCGCCTCGCAAAGTCTTGCTCCATTCCGAGTCCGGCGGACGAAGTTGGCCAGCCCCACCCCCCAAGGCTATAGCCCACCCGTTTTTCTGGCATTTTTCCGCTGGACGAGGTTGGCGCCCCGGCCTTCGGGCGGGTATTTTTGGGCGCGGCTGTGCCCGCGGCCTATTTTTGGCACACGGAGGTGCCTCGCAAAGTCTCGCGCCATTCCGAGTCCGGCGGACGAAGTTGGCCAGCCCCACCCCCCAAGGCTATAGCCCACCCGTTTTTCTGGCCTTTTTCCGCTGGACAAGCTTGGCGCCCCGGCCTTCGGGCGGGTATTTTTGGGCGCGGCTGTGCCCGCGGCCTATTTTTGGCACACGGAGGTGCCTCGCAAAGTCTCGCACCATTCCGAGTCCGGCGGACGAAGTTGGCCAGCCCCACCCCCCAAGGCTATAGCCCACCCGTTTTTGTGGCCTTTTTCCGCTGGACGAACTTGGCGCCCCGGCCCTCGGGCGGGTATTCCCCAGGCGCGGCTGTGCCCGCGGCCTATTTTTGGCAAACGGAGGCGCCGCGCAAAGTCTCGCGCCATTTCGAGTCCGGCGGACGAAGCTGGCCAGCCCCACCCCCCAAGGCTATAGCCCACCCGTTTTTATGGCCTTTTTCCGCTGGACGAACTTGGCGCCCCGGCCATCGGGCGGGTATTTTGGGGCGCGGCTGTGCCCGCGGCCTATTTTTGGCACACGGAGGCACCTCGCAAAGTCTCGCGCCATTCCGAGTCCGGCGGACGAAGTTGGCCAGCCCCACCCCCCAAGGCTATAGCCCACCCGTTTTTCTGGCCTTTTTCCGCTGGACGAACTTGGCGCCCCGGTCTTCGGCGGGTATTTTTGGGCGCGGCTGTGCCCGCGCCCTATTTTTGGCACACGGAGGCGCCTCGCAAAGTCTCGCGCCCTTCCGAGTCCAGCGGACGAAGTTGGCCAGCCCCACCCCCCAAGGCTATAGCCCACCCGTTTTTGTGGCCTTTTTCCGCTGGACGAACATGGCGCCCCGGCCTTCGGGCGGGTATTTTTGGGCGTGGCTGTGACCGCGGCCTATTTTTGGCACACGGAGGCGCCTCGCAATGTCTCGCGCCATTCCGAGTCCGGCGGACGAAGTTGGCCAGCCCCACCCCCCAAGGCTATAGCCCACCCGTTTTTGTGGCCTTTTTCCGTTGGACGAACTTGGCGCCCCGGCCTTCGGGCGGGTATTTTTGGGCGCGGCTGTGTCCGCGGCCTATTTTTGGCACATGGAGGCGCCTCGCAAAGTCTTGCGCCATTCCGAGTCCGGCGGACGAAGTTGGCCAGCCCCACCCCCCAAGGCTATAGCCCACCCGTTTTTCTGGCATTTTTCCGCTGGACGAGCTTGGCGCCCCGGCCTTCGGGCGAGTATTTTTGGGCGCGGCTGTGCCCGCGGCCTATTTTTGGCACACGGAGGTGCCTCGCAAAGTCTCGCGCCATTCCGAGTCCGGCGGACGAAGTTGGCCAGCCCCACCCCCCAAGGCTATAGCCCACCCGTTTTTCTGGCCTTTTTCCGCTGGACAAGCTTGGCGCCCCGGCCTTCGGGCGGGTATTTTTGGGCGCGGCTGTGCCCGCGGCCTAATTTTGGCACACGGAGGCGCCTCGCAAAGTCTTGCTCCATTCCGAGTCCGGCGGACGAAGTTGGCCAGCCCCACCCCCCAAGGCTATAGCCCACCCGTTTTTGTGGCCTTTTTCCGCTGGACGAACTTGGCGCCCCGGCCCTCGGGCGGGTATTTTTGGGCGCGCCTGTGCCCGCGGCCTATTTTTGGCAAACGGAGGCGCCTCGCAAAGTCTCGCGCCATTCCGAGTCCGGCGGACGAAGCTGGCCAGCCCCACCCCCCAAGGCTATAGCCCACCCGTTTTTATGGCCTTTTTCCGCTGGACGAACTTGGCGCCCCGGCCATCGGGCGGGTATTTTGGGGCGCGGCTGTGTCCGCGGCCTATTTTTGGCACACGGAGGCACCTCGCAAAGTCTCGCGCCATTCCGAGTCCGGCGGACGAAGTTGGCCAGCCCCACCCCCCAAGGCTATAGCCCACCCGTTTTTCTGGCCTTTTTCCGCTGGACGAACTTGGCGCCCCGGTCTTCGGCGGGTATTTTTGGGCGCGGCTGTGCCCGCGGCCTATTTTTGGCACACAGAGGCTCCTCGCAAAGTCTCGCGCCCTTCCGAGTCCAGCGGACGAAGTTGGCCAGCCCCACCCCCCAAGGCTATAGCCCACCCGTTTTTGTGGCCTTTTTCCGCTGGACGAACATGGCGCCCCGGCCTTCGGGCGGGTATTTTTGGGCGTGGCTGTGACCGCGGCCTATTTTTGGCACACGGAGGCGCCTCGCAATGTCTCGCGCCATTCCGAGTCCGGCGGACGAAGTTGGCCAGCCCCACCCCCCAAGGCTATAGCCCACCCGTTTTTGTGGCCTTTTTCCGTTGGACGAACTTGGCGCCCCGGCCTTCGGGCGGGTATTTTTGGGCGCGGCTGTGCCCGCGGCCTATTTTTGGCACACGGAGGCGCCTCGCAAAGTCTCGCGCCATTCCGAGTCCGGCGGACGAAGTTGGCCGGCCCCACCCCCCAAGGCTATAGCCCACCCGTTTTTGTGGCCTTTTTCTGCTGGACGAACTTGGCGCCCCGGCCTTCGGGCGGGTATTTTTGGGCGCAGCTGTGACCACGTCTTATTTTTGGCACACGCAGGGGCCTCGTAAAGGCTCGGGCCATTCCGAGTCCGGCGGACGAAGTTGGCCAGCCCCACCCCCCAAGGCTATAGCCCACCCGTTTTTGTGGCCTTTTTCCGCTGGACGAACTTGGCGCCCCGGCCTTCGGGCGGGTATTTTTGGGCGCGGCTGTGCCCGCGGCCTATTTTTGGCACACGGAGGTGCCTCGCAAAGTCTCGCGCCATTCCGAGTCCGGCGGACGAAGTTGGCCAGCCCCACCCCCCAAGGCTATAGCCCACCCGTTTTTCTGGCCTTTTTCCGCTGGACAAGCTTGGCGCCCCGGCCTTCGGGAGGGTATTTTTGGGCGCGGCTGTGCCCGCGGCCTAATTTTGGCACACGGAGGCGCCTCGCAAAGTCTTGCTCCATTCCGAGTCCGGCGGACGAAGTTGGCCAGCCCCACCCCCCAAGGCTATAGCCCACCCGTTTTTGTGGCCTTTTTCCGCTGGACGAACTTGGCGCCCCGGCCTACGGGCTGGTATTTTTGGGTGCGGCTGTGCCCGCGGCCTATTTTTGGCACACGGAGGCGCCTCGCAAAGTCTCGCGCCATTCCGAGTCCGGCGGACGAAGTTGGCCGGCCCCACCCCCCAAGGCTATAGCCCACCCGTTTTTGTGGCCTTTTTCTGCTGGACGAACTTGGCGCCCCGGCCTTCGGGCGGGTATTTTTGGGCGCAGCTGTGACCACGTCTTATTTTTGGCACACGGAGGGGCCTCGCAAAGGCTCGGGCCATTCCGAGTCCGGCGGACGAAGTTGGCCAGCCCCACCCCCCAAGGCTATAGCCCACCCGTTTTTGTGGCCTTTTTCCGCTGGACGAACTTGGCGCCCCGGCCTTCGGGCGGGTATTTTTGGGCGCGGCTGTGCCCGCGGCCTATTTTTGGCACACGGAGGTGCCTCGCAAAGTCTCGCGCCATTCCGAGTCCGGCGGACGGTGTTGGCCAGCCCCACCCCCCAAGGCTATAGCCCACCCTTGATTCTCGCCTTTTTCCGCTGGACGAGCTTGGCGCCCCGGCCTTCGGGCGGGTATTTTTGGGCGCGGCTGTGCCCGCGGCCTATTTTTGGCACACGGAGGTGCCTCGCAAAGTCTCGCGCCATTCCGAGTCCGGCGGACGAAGTTGGCCAGCCCCACCCCCCAAGGCTATAGCCCACCCGTTTTTGTGGCCTTTTTCCGCTGGACGAACTTGGCGCCCCGGCCTTCGGGCGGGTATTTTTTGGGCGCGGCTGTGCCCGCGGCCTATTTTTGGCACACGGAGGTGCCTCGCAAAGTCTCGCGCCATTCCGAGTCCGGCGGACGAAGTTGGCCGGCCCCACCCCCCAAGGCTATAGCCCACCCGTTTTTGTGGCCTTTTTCTGCTGGACGAACTTGGCGCCCCGGCCTTCGGGCGGGTATTTTTGGGCGCAGCTGTGACCACGTCTTATTTTTGGCACACGGAGGGGCCTCGTAAAGGCTCGGGCCATTCCGAGTCCGGCGGACGAAGTTGGCCAGCCCCACCCCCCAAGGCTATAGCCCACCCGTTTTTGTGGCCTTTTTCCGCTGGACGAACTTGGCGCCCCGGCCTTCGGGCGGGTATTTTTGGGCGCGGCTGTGCCCATGGCCTATTTTTGGCACACGGAGGTGCCTCGCAAAGTCTCGCGCCATTCCGAGTCCGCGCGGACGAAGTTGGCCAGCCCCACCCCCACGGCTATAGCCCACCCGTTTTTCTGGCCTTTTTCCGCTGGACAAGCTTGGCGCCCCGGCCTTCGGGCGGGTATTTTTGGGCGCGGCTGTGCCCGCGGCCTAATTTTGGCACACGGAGGCGCCTCGCAAAGTCTTGCTCCATTCCGAGTCCGGCGGACGAAGTTGGCCAGCCCCACCCCCCAAGGCTATAGCCCACCCGTTTTTCTGGCCTTTTTCCGCTGGACGAACTTGGCGCCCCGGCCTTCGGGCGGGTATTTTTGGGCGCGGCTGTGCCCGCGGCCTATATTTGGCACACGGAGGTGCCTCGCAAAGTCTCGCGCCATTCCGAGTCCGGCGGACGAAGTTGGCCAGCCCCACCCCCCAAGGCTATAGCCCACCCGTTTTTGTGGCCTTTTTCCGCTGGACGAACTTGGCGCCCCGGCCCTCGGGCGGGTATTTTTGGGCGCGGCTGTGCCCGCGGCCTATTTTTGGCAAACGGAGGCGCCGCGCAAAGTCTCGCGCCATTTCGAGTCCGGCGGACGAAGCTGGCCAGCCCCACCCCCCAAGGCTATAGCCCACCCGTTTTTATGGCCTTTTTCCGCTGGACGAACTTGGCGCCCCGGCCATCGGGCGGGTATTTTGGGGCGCGGCTGTGCCCGCGGCCTATTTATGGCACACGGAGGCACCTCGCAAAGTCTCGCGCCATTCCGAGTCCGGCGGACGAAGCTGGCCAGCCCCACCCCCCAAGGCTATAGCCCACCCGTTTTTATGGCCTTTTTCCGCTGGACGAACTTGGCGCCCCGGCCATCGGGCGGGTATTTTGGGGCGCGGCTGTGCCCGCGGCCTATTTTTGGCACACGGAGGCACCTCGCAAAGTCTCGCGCCATTCCGAGTCCGGCGGACGAAGTTGGCCAGCCCCACCCCCCAAGGCTATAGCCCACCCGTTTTTCTGGCCTTTTTCCGCTGGACGAACTTGGCGCCCCGGTCTTCGGCGGGTATTTTTGGGCGCGGCTGTGCCCGCGGCCTATTTTTGGCACACGGAGGTGCCTCGCAAAGTCTCGCGCCCTTCCGAGTCCAGCGGACGAAGTTGGCCAGCCCCACCCCCCAAGGCTATAGCCCACCCGTTTTTGTGGCCTTTTTCCGCTGGACGAACATGGCGCCCCGGCCTTCGGGCGGGTATTTTTGGGCGTGGCTGTGACCGCGGCCTATTTTTGGCACACGGAGGCGCCTCGCAATGTCTCGCGCCATTCCAAGTCCGGCGGACGAAGTTGGCCAGCCCCACCCCCCAAGGCTATAGCCCACCCGTTTTTGTGGCCTTTTTCCGTTGGACGAACTTGGCGCCCCGGCCTTCGGGCGGGTATTTTTGGGCGCGGCTGTGCCCGCGGCCTATTTTTGGCACACGGAGGGGCCTCGCAAAGTCTCGCGCCATTCCGAGTCCGGCGGACGAAGTTGGCCAGCCCCACCCCCCAAGGCTATAGCCCACCCGTTTTTCTGGCCTTTTTCCGCTGGACGAACTTGGCGCCCCGGTCTTCGGCGGGTATTTTTGGGCGCGGCTGTGCCCGCGGCCTATTTTTGGCACACGGAGGCGCCTCGCAAAGTCTCGCGCCCTTCCGAGTCCAGCGGACGAAGTTGGCCAGCCCCACCCCCCAAGGCTATAGCCCACCCGTTTTTGTGGCCTTTTTCCGCTGGACGAACATGGCGCCCCGGCCTTCGGGCGGGTATTTTTGGGCGTGGCTGTGACCGCGGCCTATTTTTGGCACACGGAGGCGCCTCGCAATGTCTCGCGCCATTCCGAGTCCGGCGGACGAAGTTGGCCAGCCCCACCCCCCAAGGCTATAGCCCACCCGTTTTTGTGGCCTTTTTCCGCTGGACGAACTTGGCGCCCCGGCCTTCGGGCGGGTATTTTTGGGCGCGGCTGTGTCCGCGGCCTATTTTTGGCACATGGAGGCGCCTCGCAAAGTCTTGCGCCATTCCGAGTCCGGCGGATGAAGTTGGCCAGCCCCACCCCCAAGGCTATAGCCCACCCGTTTTTGTGGCCTTTTTCCGCTGGACGAACTTGGCGCCCCGGCCTTCGGGCGGGTATTTTTGGGCGCGGCTGTGCCCGCGGCCTATTTTTAGCGCACGGAGGCGCCTCGCAAAGTCTCGCGCCATTCCGAGTCCGGCGGACGAAGTTGGCCAGCCCCACCCCCCAAGGCTATAGCCCACCTGTTTTTGTGGCCTTTTACCGCTGGACGAACTTGGCGCCCCGGCCTTCGGGCGGGTATTTTTGGGATCGGCTGTGCCCGCGGCCTATTTTTGGCACACGGAGGCCCCTAGCAAAGTCTCGCGCAATTCCGAGTCCGGCGGACGAAGTTGGCCAGCCCCACCCCCCAAGGCTATAGCCCACCCGTTTTTGTGGCCTTTTTCCGCTGGACGAACTTTGCGCCCCGGCCTTCGGGCGGGTATTTTTGGGTGCGGCCGCGGCCTATTTTTGGCACACGGAGGCGCCTCGCAAAGTCTCGCGCAATTCCGAGTCCGGCGGACGAAGTTTGCCAGCCCCACCCCCCAAGGCTATAGCCCACCCGTTTTTGTGGCCTTTTTCCGCTAGACGAACTTGTCGCCCTGGCCTTCGGGCGGGTATTTTTGGGCGCGGCTGTGCCCGCGGCCTATTTTTGGCACACGGAGGCACCTCGCAAAGTCTCGCGCCATTCCGAGTCCGGCGGACGAAGTTGGCCAGCCCCACCCCCCAAGGCTATAGCCCACCCGTTTTTGTGGACTTTTTCCACTGGACGAACTTGGCGCCCCGGCCTTCGGGCGGGTATTTTTGGGCGCGGCTGTGGCCGCGGCCTATTTTTGGCACACGGAGGTGCCTCGCAAAGTCTCGCGCCCTTCCGAGTCCGGCGGACGAAGTTGGCCAGCCCCACCCCCCAAGGCTATAGCCCACCCGTTTTTGTGGCATTTTTCCGCTGGACGAACTTGGCGCCCCGGTCTTCGGGGGGGTATTTTTGGGTGCGGCTGTGCCCGCGGCCTATTTTTGGCACACGGAGGCGCCTCGCAATGTCTCGCGCCATTCCGAGTCCGGCGGACGAAGTTGGCCAGCCCCACCCCCCAAGGCTATAGCCCACCCGTTTTTGTGGCCTTTTTCCGCTGGACGAAATTGGCGCCCCGGCCTTCGGGCGGGTATTTTTGGGCGCGGCTGTGGCCGCGGCCTATTTTTGGCACACGGAGGCGCCTCGGAAAGTCTCGCGCAATTCCGAGTCCGGCGGACGAAGTTGGCCAGCCCCACCCCCCAAGGCTATAGCCCACCCGTTTTTGTGGCCTTTTTCCGCTGGACGAACTTGGCGCCCCGGCCTTCGGGCGGGTATTTTTGGGTGCGGCCGCAGCCTATTTTTGGCACACGGAGGCGCCTCGCAATGTCTCGCGCCATTCCGAGTCCGGCGGACGAAGTTGGCCAGCCCCACCCCCCAAGGCTATAGCCCACCCGTTTTTGTGGACTTTTTCCGCTGGACGAACTTGGCGCCCCGGCCTTCGGGCGGGTATTTTTGGGCGCGGCTGTGGCCGCGGCCTATTTTTGGCACACGGAGGTGCCTCGCAAAGTCTCGCGCAATTCCGAGTCCCGCGGACGAAGTTGGCCAGCCCTACCCCCCAAGGCTATAGCCCACCCGTTTTTGTGGACTTTTTCCGCTGGACGAACTTGGCGCCCCGGCCTTCGGCGGGTATTTTTGGCCGCGGCTGTGGCCGCGGCCTATTTTTGGCACACGGAGGTGCCTCGCAAAGTCTCGCGCCCTTCCGAGTCCCGCGGACGAAGTTGGCCAGCCCCACCCCCCAAGGCTATAGCCCACCCGTTTTTGTGGCGTTTTTCCGCTGGACGAACTTGGCGCCCCGGTCTTCGGGGGGGTATTTTTGGGCGCGGCTGTGGCCGCGGCCTATTTTTGGCACACGGAGGTGCCTCGCAAAGTCTCGCGCCCTTCCGAGTCCCGCGGACGAAGTTGGCCAGCCCCACCCCCCAAGGCTATAGCCCACCCGTTTTTGTGGCGTTTTTCCGCTGGACGAACTTGGCGCCCCGGTCTTCGGGGGGGTATTTTTGGGCGCGGCTGTGCCCGCGGCCTATTTTTGGCACACGGAGGTGCCTCGCAAAGTCTCGCGCCATTCCGAGTCCGGCGGATGAAGTTGGCCAGCCCCACCACCCAAGGCTATAGCCCACCCGTTTTTGTGACCTTTTTCCGCTGGACGAACTTGGCGCCCCGGCCTTCGGGCGGGTATTTTTGGGCGCGGCTCTGCCCGCAGCCTATTTTTGGCACACGGAGGTGCCTCGCAAAGTCTCGCGCAATTCCGAGTCCGGCGTACGAAGTTGGCCAGCCCCACCCCCCAAGGCTATAGCCCACCCGTTTTTGTGGCCTTTTACCGCTGGACGAACTTGGCGCCCCGGCCTTCGGGCGGGTATTTTTGGGATCGGCTGTGCCCGCGGCCTATTTTTTGCACACGGAGGCGCCTCGCAAAGCCTCGCGCCATTCCGAGTCCGGCGGACGAAGTTGGCCAGCCCCACCCCCCAAGGCTATAGCCCACCCGTTTTTGTGGCCTTTTTCCGCTGGACGAACTTGGCGCCCCGGCCTTTGGGCGGGTATTTTTGGGCGCGGCTGTGGCCGCGGCCTATTTTTGGGACACGGAGGCGCCTCGCAAAGTCTCGCGCCATTCCGAGTCCGGCGGACGAAGTTGGCCAGCCCCACCCCCCAAGGCTATAGCCCACCCGTTTTTCTGGCCTTTTTCCGCTGGACGAACTTGGCGCCCCGGTCTTCGGCGGGTATTTTTGGGCGCGGCTGTGCCCGCGGCCTATTTTTGGCACACGGAGGCGCCTCGCAAAGTCTCGCGCCCTTCCGACTCCAGCGGACGAAGTTGGCCAGCCCCACCCCCCAAGGCTATAGCCCACCCGTTTTTGTGGCCTTTTTCCGCTGGACGAACATGGCGCCCCGGCCTTCGGGCTGGTATTTTTGGGCGCGGCTGTGACCGCGGCCTATTTTTGGCACACGGAGGCGCCTCGCAATGTCTCGCGCCATTCCGAGTCCGGCGGACGAAGTAGGCCAGCCCCATCCCCCAAGGCTATAGCCCACCCGTTTTTGTGGACTCTTTCCGCTGGACGAACTTGGCGCCCCGGCCTTCGGGCGGGTATTTTTTGGCGCGGCTGTGCCCAAGTCCTATTTTTGGCACACAGAGGCGCCTCGCAAAGTCTCGCGCCATTCCGAGTCCGGCGGACGAAGTCGGCCAGCCCCACCCCCCAAGGCTATATATAGCCCACCCGTTTTTCTGGCTTTTTCCGCTGGACGAACATGGCGCCCCGTCCTTCGGGCGGGTATTTTTGGGCGCGGCTGTGACCGCGGCCTATTTTTGGCACACGGTGGCGTCTCGCAATGTCTCGCGCCATTCCGAGTCCGGCGGACGAAGTTGGCCAGCCCACCCCCCAAGGCTATAGCCCACCCGTTTTTGTGGCCTTTTTCCGCTGGACGAACTTGGCGCCCCGGCCTTCGGGCGGGTATTTTTGGGCGCGGCTGTGCCCGCGGCCTATTATTGGCACATGGAGGCGCCTGGCAAAGTCTTGCGCCATTCCGAGTCCGGCGGACGAAGTTGGCCAGCCCCACCCCCCAAGGCTATAGCCCACCCGTTTTTGTGGCCTTTTTCCGCTGGACGAACTTGGCGCCCCGGTCTTCGGCGGGTATTTTTGGGCGCGGCTGTGTCCGCGGCCTATTTTTGGCACACGGAGGCGCCTCGCAAAGTCTCGCGCCCTTCCGACTCCAGCGGACGAAGTTGGCCAGCCCCACCCCCCAAGGCTATAGCCCACCCGTTTTTGTGGCCTTTTTCCGCTGGACGAACATGGCGCCCCGGCCTTCGGGCTGGTATTTTTGGGCGCGGCTGTGACCGCGGCCTATTTTTGGCACACGGAGGCGCCTCGCAATGTCTCGCGCCATTCCGAGTCCGGCGGACGAAGTAGGCCAGCCCCATCCCCCAAGGCTATAGCCCACCCGTTTTTGTGGACTCTTTCCGCTGGACGAACTTGGCGCCCCGGCCTTCGGGCGGGTATTTTTTGGCGCGGCTGTGCCCACGTCCTATTTTTGGCACACAGAGGCGCCTCGCAAAGTCTCGTGCCATTCCGAGTCCGGCGGACGAAGTTGGCCAGCCCCACCCCCCAAGGCTATATATAGCCCACCCGTTTTTCTGGCTTTTTCCGCTGGACGAACATGGCGCCCCGGCCTTCGGGCGGGTATTTTTGGGCGCGGCTGTGACCGCGGCCTATTTTTGGCACACGGTGGCGCCTCGCAATGTCTCGCGCCATTCCGAGTCCGGCGGACGAAGTTGGCCAGCCCCACCCCCAAGGCTATAGCCCACCCGTTTTTGTGGCCTTTTTCCGCTGGACGAACTTGGCGCCCCGGCCTTCGGGCGGGTATTTTTGGGCGCGGCTGTGCCCGCGGCCTATTTTTGGCACACGGAGGCGCCTGGCAAAGTCTTGCGCCATTCCGAGTCCGGTGGACGAAGTTGGCCAGCCCCACCCCCCAAGGCTATAGCCCACCCGTTTTTGTGGCCTTTTTCCGCTGGACGAACTTGTCGCCCCGGCCTTCGGGCGGGTATTTTTGGGCGCGGCTGTGCCCGCGGCCTATTTTTGGCACACGGAGGCGCCTCGCAAAGTCTCGCGCCATTCCGAGTCCGGCGGACGAAGTAGGCCAGCCCCACCCCCCAAGGCTATAGCCCACCCGTTTTTGTGGCCTTTTTCCGCGGGACGAACTTGGCGCCCCGGCCTTCGGGCGGGTATTTTTGGGCGCGGCAGTGCCCGCGGCCTATTTTTGGCACACGGAGGGGCCTCGCAAAGTCTCGCGCCATTCCAAAGCCGGCGGACGAAGTGGGCCAGCCCCACCCCCCAAGGCTATAGCCCACCCGTTTTTGTGGCCTTTTTCCGCTGGACGAACTTGGCGCCCCGGCATTCGGGCAGGCATTCTGTGGCGCGGCTGTGCCTGCGGCCTAGTTTTGGCACACGGAGGCGTCTGGCAAAGTCTCGCTCCATTCCGAGTCCGGCGGACGAAGTTGGCCAGCCCCACCCCCCAAGGCTATAGCCCACCCGTTTTTGTGGCCTTTTTCCGCTGGACGAGCTTGGCGCCCCGGCCTTCGGGCGGGAATTTTTGGGCGCGGCTGTGCCCGCAGCCTATTTTTGGCACACGGAGGTGCCTCGCAAAGTCTCGTACCATTCCGAGTCCGTCGGACGACGTTGGCCAGCCCCACCCCCCAAGGCTATAGCCCACCCGTTTTTGTGGCCTTTTTCCGCTGGACGAACTTGGCGCCCCGGCCTTCGGGCGGGTATTTTTGGGCGCGGCAGTGCCCGCGGCCTATTTTTGGCACACGGAGGGGCGTCGCAAAGTCTCGCGCCTTTCCAAAGCCGGCGGACGAAGTGGGCCAGCCCCAGCCCCCTAGGCTATAGCCCACCCGTTTTTCTGGCCTTTTGCCGCTGGACGAACTTGGCGCCCCGGCCTACGGGCAGGTATTTTTGGGCGCGGCTGTGCCCGCGGCCTATTTTTGGCACACGGAGGCGCCTCGCAAAGTCGCGCGCCATTCCGAGTCCGGCAGACGAAGTTGGCCAGCCCCACCCCCCAAGGCTATAGCCCACCCGTTTTTCTGGCCTTTTTCCGCTAGACGAGCTTGGCGCCCCGGCCTTCGGGCGGGTATTTTTGGGCGCGGCTGTGCCCGCGGCCTATTTTTGGCACACGGAGGCGCCTCGTAAAGTCTCGCACCATTCCGAGTCCGGCGGACGAAGTTGGCCAGCCCCACCCCCCAAGGCTATAGCCCACCCGTTTTTGTGGCCTTTTTCCGCTAGACGAACTTGGCGCCCCGGCCTTCGGGCGGGTATTTTTGGGCGCGGCTGTGCCCGCGGCCTATTTTTGGCACACGGAGGCGCCTCGTAAAGTCTCGCACCATTCCGAGTCCGGCGGACGAAGTTGGCCAGCCCCACACCCCAAGGCTATAGCCCACCCGTTTTTGTGGCCTTTTTCCGCTAGACGAACTTGGCGCCCCGGCCTTCGGGCAGGTATTTTTGGGCGCGGCTGTGCCCGCGGCCTATTTTTGGCACACGAAGGCGCCTCGCAAAGTCTCGCGCCATTCCGAGTCTGGCGGACGAAGTTGGCCAGCCCCACCCCCCAAGGCTATAGCCCACCCGTTTTTGTGGCCTTTTTCCGCTGGACGAACTTGGCGCCCCGGCCTTCGGGTGGGTATTTTTGGGCGCGGCTGTGCCCGCGGCCTATTTTTGGCACACGGAGGCGTCTCGCAAAGTCTCGCGCCATTCTGAGTCCGGCGGACGAAGTTGGCCAGCCCCACCCCCCAAGGCTATATCCCACCCGTTTTTGTGGCCTTTTTCCGCTGGACGAACTTGGCGCCCCGGCCTTCGGGCGGGTATTTTTGGGCGCGGCTGTGCCCGCGGCCTATTTTTTGCACACGGAGGCGCCTAGCAAAGTGTCGCGCCATTCCGAGTCCGGCGGACGAAGTTGGCCAGCCCCACCCCACAAGGCTATAGCCCACCCGTTTTTGTGGCCTTTTTCCGCTGCACTAACTTGGCGCCCCGGCCTTCGGGCGGGTATTTTTGGGCGCGGCTGTGCCCGCGGCCTATTTTTGGCGCACGGAGGGGCCTCGCAAAGTCTCGCGCCATTCCGAGTCCGGCGGACGAAGTTGGCCAGCCCCACCCCCCAAGGCTATAGCCCACCCGTTTTTGTGGCCTTTTTCCGCTGGACGAACTTGGCGCCCCGGCCTTCGGGCGGGTATTTTTGGGCGCGGCTGTGCCCGCGGCCTATTTTCGGCACACGGAGGCGCCTCGCAAAGTCTCGCGCCATTCCGAGTCCGGCGGACGAAGTCGGCCAGCCCCACCCCCCCAGGCTATAGCCCACCCGTTTTTGTGGCCTTTTTCCGCTGGACGAACTTGGCGCCCCGGCCTTCGGGCGGGTATTTTTTGGCGTGGCTGTGCCCGCGGCCTATTTGTGGCACACGGAGGCGCCTCGCAAAGTCTCGCGCCATTCCGAGTCCGGCGGACGAAGTTGGCCAGCCCCACCCCCCAAGGCTATAGCCCACCCGTTTTTGTGGCCTTTTTCCGCTGGCCGAACTTGGCGCCCCGGCGTTCGGGGGGGTATTTTTGGGCGCGGCTGTGCCCGCGGCCTATTTTTGGCACACGGAGGCGCCTCGCAATGTCTCGCGCCATTCCGAGTCCGGCGGACGAAGTTGGCCAGCCCGACCCCCCAAGGCTATAGCCCACCCGTTTTTGTGGTCTTTTTCCGCTGGACGAACTTGGCGCTCCGGCCTTCGGGCGGGTATTTTTGGGCGCGGCTGTGCCCGCGGCCTACTTTTGGCACACGAAGGCGCCTCGCAAAGTCTCGCGCCATTCCGAGTCTGGCAGACGAAGTTGGCCAGCCCCACCCCCCAAGGCTATAGCCCACCCGTTTTTGTGGCCTTTTTCCGCTGGAAGAACTTGGCGCCCTGGCCTTCGGGTGGGTATTTTTGGGCGCGGCTGTGCCCGCGGCCTATTTTTGGCACACGGAGGCGTCTCGCAAAGTCTCGCGCCATTCTGAGTCCGGCGGACGAAGTTGGCCAGCCCCACCCCCCAAGGCTATATCCCACCCGTTTTTGTGGCCTTTTTCCGCTGGACGAACTTGGCGCCCCGGCCTTCGGGCGGGTATTTTTGGGCGCGGCTGTGCCCGCGGCCTATTTTTTGCACATGGAGGCGCCTAGCAAAGTGTCGCGCCATTCCGAGTCCGGCGGACGAAGTTGGCCAGCCCCACCCCCCAAGGCTATAGCCCACCCGTTTTTGTGGCCTTTTTCCGCTGCACTAACTTGGCGCCCCGGACTTCGGGCGGGTATTTTTGGGCGCGGCTGTGCCCGCGGCCTATTTTTGGCACACGGAGGCGCCTCGCAAAGTCTCGCGCCATTCCGAGTCCGGCGGACGAAGTTGGCCAGCTCCACCCTCCAAGGCTATACCCCACCCGTTTTTGTGGCCTTTTCCCGCTGGACGAACTTGGCGCCCCGGCCTTCGGGCGGGTATTTTTGGGCGCGGCTGTGCCCGCGGCCTATTTTTGGCACACGGAGGCGCCTCGCAAAATCTCGAACCATTCCGAGTCCGGCGGACGAAGTTGGCCAGCCCCACCCCCCCAGGCTATAGCCCACCCGTTTTTGTGGCCTTTTTCCGCTGGACGAACTTGGCGCCCCGGCCTTCGGGCGGGCATTTTTGGGCGCGGCTGTGCCCGCGGCCTATTTTCGGCACACGGAGGCGCCTCGTAAAGTCTCGCGCCATTCCGAGTCCGGCGGACGAAGTTGGCCAGCCCCACCCCCCCAGGCTATAGCCCACCCGTTTTTGTGGCCTTTTTCCGCTGGACGAGCTTGGCGCCCCGGCCTTCGGGCGGGTATTTTTGGGCGCGGCTGTGCCCGCGGCCTATTTTTGGCGCACGGAGGGGCCTCGCAAAGTCTCGCGCCATTCCGAGTCCGGCGGACGAAGTTGGCCAGCCCCACCCCCCAAGGCTATAGCCCACCCGTTTTTGTGGCCTTTTTCCGCTGGACGAACTTGGCGCCCCGGCCTTCGGGCGGGTATTTTTGGGCGCGGTTGTGCCCGCGGCCTATTTTTGGCACACGGAGGCACCTCGCAAAGTCTCGCGCCATTCCGAGTCCGGCGGACGAAGTTGGCCAGCCCCACCCCCCAAGGCTATAGCCCACCCGTTTTTGTGGCCTTTTTCCGCTGGACGAACTTGGCGCCCCGACGTTCGGGCGGGTATTTTTGGGCGCGGCTGTGCCCGCGGCCTATTTTTGGCACACGGAGGGTCCTCGCAAAGTCTCGCGCCATTCCGAGTCCGGCGGACGAATTTGGCCAGCCCCACCCCCCAAGGCTATAGCCACCCGTTTTTGTGGCCTTTTTCCGCTGGACGAACTTGGCGCCCCGGCCTTCGGGCGATTATTTTTGGGCGCGGCTGTGCCCGCGGCCTATTTTCGGCGCACGGAGGCGCCTCGCAAAGTCTCGCGCCATTCCGAGTCCGGCGGACGATGTTGGCCAGCCCCACCCCCCCAGGCTATAGCCCACCCGTTTTTGTGGCCTTTTTCCGCTGGACGAACTTGGCGCCCCGGCCTTCGGGCGGGTATTTTTGGGCGCGGCTGTGCCCGCGGCCTATTTTTGGCTCACGGAGGCGCCTCGCAAAGTCTCGCGCCATTCCGAGTCCGGCGGACGAAGTTGGCCAGCCCCACCCCCCAAGGCTATAGCCCACCCATTTTTGTGGCCTTTTTCCGCTGGACGAACTTGGCGCCCAGGCCTTCGGGCGGGTATTTTTTGGCGCGGCTGTGCCCGCGGCCTATTTTTGGCACACGGAGGTGCCTCGCAAAGTCTCGCGCCATTCCGAGTCCGGCGGACGAAGTGGGCCGGCCCCACCCCCCAAGGCTATAGCCCACCCGTTTTTGTGGCCTTTTTCCGCTGGACGAACTTGGCGCCCCGGCCTTCGGGCGGGTATTTTTGGACGCGGCTGTGACCACGTCCTATTTTTGGCACACGGAGGGGCCTCGCAAAGTCTCGGGCCATTCCGAGTCCGGCGGACGAAGTTGGCCAGCCCCACCCCCCAAGGCTATAGCCCACCCGTTTTTGTGGCCTTTTTCCGCTGGACGAACTTGGCGCCCCGGCCTTCGGGCGGGTATTTTTGGACGCGGCTGTGACCACGTCCTATTTTTGGCACACGTAGGGGCCTCGCAAAGTCTCGGGCCATTCCGAGTCCGGCGGACGAAGTTGGCCAGCCCCACCCCCCAAGGCTATAGCCCACCCGTTTTTGTGGCCTTTTTCCGCTGGACGAACTTGGCGCCCCGGCCTTCGGGCGGGTATTTTTGGGCGCGGCTGTGCTTGCGGCCTATTTTTGGCACACGGAGGCACCTCGCAAAGTCTCGCGCCATTCCGAGTCCGGCGGACGAAGTTGGCCAGCCCCACCCCCCAAGGCTATGGCCCACCGTTTTTGTGGCCTTTTTCCGCTGGACGAACTTGGCGTCCCGGCCTTCGGGGGGGTATTTTTGGGCGCGGCTGTGCCCGCGGCCTATTTTTGGCACACGGAGGTGCCTCGAAAAGTCTCGCGCCATTCCGAGTCCGGCGGACGAAGTTGGCCAGCCCCACCCCCCAAGGCTATAGCCCACCCGTTTTTGTGGCCTTTTTCCGATGGATGAACTTGGCGCCCCGGCCTTCGGGTGGGTATTTTTGGGCGCGGCTGTACCCGCGGCCTATTTTTGCCACACAGAGGCGCCTCACAAAGTCTCGCGCCATTCCGAGTCCGGCGGACGAAGTTGGCCAGCCCCACCCCCCAAGGCTATAGCCCACCCGTTTTTGTGGCCTTTTTCCGCTGGACGAACTTGGCGCCCCGGCCTTCGGGCGGGTATTTTTGGGCGCAGCTGTGCCCGCGGCCTATTTTTGGCACACGGAGGCACCTCGCAAAGTCTCGCGCCATTCCGAGTCCGGCGGACGAAGTTGGCCAGCCCCACCCCCCAAGGCTATAGCCCACCCGTTTTTGTGGCCTTTTTCCGCTGGACGAACTTGGCGCCCCGGCCTTCGGGCGGGTATTTTTGGGCGCGGCTGTGACCACGGCCTATTTTTGGCACACGGAGGGGCCTCGCATAGTCTCGGGCCATTCCGAGTCCGGCGGACGAAGTTGGCCAGCCCCACCCCCCAAGGCTATAGCCTCCCGTTTTTGTGGCCTTTTTCCGCTGGCCGAAGTTGGCGCCCCGGCCTTCGGGCGGGTATTTTTGGACGCGGCTGTGCCCGTGGCCTATTTTTGGCACACGGAGGTGCCTCGCAATGTCTCGCGCCATTCCGAGTCCGGCAGACGAAGTTGGCCAGCCCCACCCCCCAAGGCTATACCCCACCCGTTTTTGTGGCCTTTTTCCGCTGGACGAACTTGGCGTCCCGGCCTTCGGGCGGGTATTTTTGGGCGCGGCTGTGCCCGCGGCCTAGTTTTGGCACACGGAGGTGCCTCAAAAAGTCTCGCGCCATTCCGAGTCCGGCGGACGAAGTTGGCCAGCCCCACCCCCCAAGGCTATAGCCCACCCGTTTTTGTGGCCTTTTTCCGATGGACGAACTTGGCGCCCCGGCCTTCGGGCGGGTATTTTTGGGCGTGGCTGTGCCCGCAGCCTATTTTTGGCACACGGAGGCGCCTCACAAAGTCTCGCGCCATTCCGAGTCCGGCGGACGAAGTTGGCCAGCCCCACCCCCCAAGGCTATAGCCCACCCATTTTTGTGGCCTTTTTCCGCTGGACGAAGTGGCGCCCCGGCCTTCGGGCGGGTATTTTTGGGCGCGGCTGTGCCCGCGGCCTAGTTTTGGCACACGGAGGTGCCTCAAAAAGTCTCGCGCCATTCCGAGTCCGGCGGACGAAGTTGGCCAGCCCCACCCCCCAAGGCTATAGCCCACCCGTTTTTGTGGCCTTTTTCCGCTGGACGTACTTGGCGCCCCGGCCTTCGGGCGGGTATTTTTGGGCGCGGCTGTGCCCGCGGCCTAGTTTTGGCACACGGAGGTGCCTCAAAAAGTCTCGCGCCATTCCGAGTCCGGCGGACGGTTGGCCAGCCCCACCCCCAAGGCTATAGCCCACCCGTTTTTGTGGCCTTTTTCCGATGGACGAACTTGGCGCCCCGGCCTTCGGGCGGGTATTTTTGGGCGTGGCTGTGCCCGCAGCCTATTTTTGGCACACGGAGGCGCCTCACAAAGTCTCGCGCCATTCCGAGTCCGGCGGACGAAGTTGGCCAGCCCCACCCCCCAAGGCTATAGCCCACCCATTTTTGTGGCCTTTTTCCGCTGGACGAACTTGGCGCCCCGGCCTTCGGGCGGGTATTTTTGGGCGCGGCTGTGTCCGCGGCCTATTTTTGGCACACGGAGGTGCCTCGCAAAGTCTCGCACCATTCCGAGTCCGGCGGACGAAGTTGGCCAGCCCCACCCCCCAAGGCTATAGCCCACCCGTTTTTGTGGTCTTTTTCCGCGGGACGAACTTGGCGCCCCGGCCTTCGGGCGGGTATTTTTGGGCGCGGCTGTGCCCGCGGCCTATTTTTGGCACACGGAGGGGCCTCGCAAAGTCTCGCGCCTTTCCAAAGCCGGCGGACGAAGTGGGCCAGCCCCACCCCCCAAGGCTATAACCCACCCGTTTTTGTGGCCTTTTTCCGCTGGACGAACTTGGCGCCCCGACCTTCGGGCAGGTATTTTTGGGCGCGGCTGTGCCCGCGGCCTAGTTTTGGCACACGGAGGCGCCTCGTAAAGTCTCGCTCCATTCCGAGTCCGGCGGACGAAGTTGGCCAGCCCCACCCCCCAAGGCTATAGCCCACCCGTTTTTGTGGCCTTTTTCCGATGGACGAACTTGGCGCCCCGGCCTTCGGGCGGGTATTTTTGGGCGTGGCTGTGCCCGCAGCCTATTTTTGGCACACGGAGGCGCCTCGCAAAGTCTCGCGCCATTCCGAGTCCGGCGGACGAAGTTGGCCAGCCCCACCCGCCAAGGCTATAGCCCACCCGTTTTTGTGGCCTTTTTCCGCTGGACGAACTTGGCGCCCCGGCCTTCGGGCGGGTATTTTTGGGCGCGGCTGTGCCCGCGGCCTATTTTCGGCACACGGAGGCGCCTCGCAAAGTCTCGCGCCATTCCGAGTCCGGCGGACGAAGTTGGCCAGCCCCACCCCCCCAGGCTATAGCCCACCCGTTTTTGTGGCCTTTTTCCGCTGGACGAACTTGGCGCCCCGGCCTTCGGGCGGGTATTTTTGGGCGCGGCTGTGCCCGCGGCCTATTTTCGGCACACGGAGGCGCCTCGCAAAGTCTCGCGCCATTCCGAGTCCGGCGGACGAAGTTGGCCAGCCCCACCCCCCAAGGCTATAGCCCACCCGTTTTTGTGGCCTTTTTCCGCTGGACGAACTTGGCGCCCCGACGTTCGGGCGGGTATTTTTGGGCGCGGCTGTGCCCGCGGCCTATTTTTGGCACACGGAGGGTCCTCGCAAAGTCTCGCGCCATTCCGAGTCCGGCGGACGAATTTGGCCAGCCCCACCCCCCAAGGCTATAGCCACCCGTTTTTGTGGCCTTTTTCCGCTGGACGAACTTGGCGCCCCGGCCTTCGGGCGATTATTTTTGGGCGCGGCTGTGCCCGCGGCCTATTTTCGGCGCACGGAGGCGCCTCGCAAAGTCTCGCGCCATTCCGAGTCCGGCGGACGATGTTGGCCAGCCCCACCCCCCCAGGCTATAGCCCACCCGTTTTTGTGGCCTTTTTCCGCTGGACGAACTTGGCGCCCCGGCCTTCGGGCGGGTATTTTTGGGCGCGGCTGTGCCCGCGGCCTATTTTTGGCACACGGAGGCGCCTCGCAAAGTCTCGCGCCATTCCGAGTCCGGCGGACGAAGTGGGCCGGCCCCACCCCCCAAGGCTATAGCCCACCCGTTTTTGTGGCCTTTTTCCGCTGGACGAACTTGGCGCCCCGGCCTTCGGGCGGGTATTTTTGGGCGCGGCTGTGCCCGCGGCCTATTTTTGGCACACGGAGGGGCCTCGCAAAGTCTCGGGCCATTCCGAGTCCGGCGGACGAAGTGGGCCAGCCCCACCCCCCAAGGCTATAGCCCACCCGTTTTTGTGGCCTTTTTCCGCTGGACGAACTTGGTGCCCCGGCCTTCGGGCTGGAATTTTTGGGCGCGGCTGTGCCTGCGGCCTATTGTTGGCACACGGAGGCACCTCGCAAAGTCTCGCGCCATTCCGAGTCCGGCGGACGAAGTTGGCCAGCCCCACCCCCCAAGGCTATAGCCTCCCGTTTTTGTGGCCTTTTTCCGCTGGCCGAACTTGGCGCCCCGGCCTTCGGGCGGGTATTTTTGGACGCGGCTGTGACAGTGGCATATTTTTGGCACACGGAGGCGCCTCGCAATGTCTCGCGCCATTCCGAGTCCGGCAGACGAAGTTGGCCAGCCCCACCCCCCAAGGCTATAGCCCACCCGTTTTTGTGGCCTTTTTCCGCTGGACGAACTTGGCGCCCCGGCCTTCGGGCGGGTATTTTTGGGCGCGGCTGTGACCACGGCCTATTTTTGGCACACGGAGGGGCCTCGCATAGTCTCGGGCCATTCCGAGTCCGGCGGACGAAGTTGGCCAGCCCCACCCCCCAAGGCTATAGCCTCCCGTTTTTGTGGCCTTTTTCCGCTGGCCGAAGTTGGCGCCCCGGCCTTCGGGCGGGTATTTTTGGACGCGGCTGTGCCCGTGGCCTATTTTTGGCACACGGAGGTGCCTCGCAATGTCTCGCGCCATTCCGAGTCCGGCAGACGAAGTTGGCCAGCCCCACCCCCCAAGGCTATAGCCCACCCGTTTTTGTGGCCTTTTTCCGCTGGACGAACTTGGCGTCCCGGCCTTCGGGCGGGTATTTTTGGGCGCGGCTGTGCCCGCGGCCTAGTTTTGGCACACGGAGGTGCCTCAAAAAGTCTCGCGCCATTCCGAGTCCGGCGGACGAAGTTGGCCAGCCCCACCCCCCAAGGCTATAGCCCACCCGTTTTTGTGGCCTTTTTCCGATGGACGAACTTGGCGCCCCGGCCTTCGGGCGGGTATTTTTGGGCGTGGCTGTGCCCGCAGCCTATTTTTGGCACACGGAGGCGCCTCACAAAGTCTCGCGCCATTCCGAGTCCGGCGGACGAAGTTGGCCAGCCCCACCCCCCAAGGCTATAGCCCACCCATTTTTGTGGCCTTTTTCCGCTGGACGAACTTGGCGCCCCGGCCTTCGGGCGGGTATTTTTGGGCGCGTCTGTGCCCGCGGCCTATTTTTGGCACACGGAGGCGCCTCGCAAAGTCTCGCGCCATTCTGAGTCCGGCGGACGAAGTTGGCCAGCCCCACCCCCCAAGGCTATAGCCAACCCATTTTTGTGGCCTTTTTCCGCTGGACGAACTTGGCGCCCCGGCCTTCGGGCGGGTATTTTTGGGCGCGGCTGTGCCCAGGGCTATTTTTTGGCACACGGAGGGGCCTCTAAAAGTCTCGCGCCATTCCGAGCCCGGCGGACGAAGTTGGCCAGCCCCACCCCCCAAGGCTATAGCCCACCCGTTTTTGTGGCCTTTTTCCGATGGACGAACTTGGCGCCCCGGCCTTCGGGCGGGTATTTTTGGGCGTGGCTGTGCCCGCAGCCTATTTTTGGCACACGGAGGCGCCTCACAAAGTCTCGCGCCATTCCGAGTCCGGCGGACGAAGTTGGCCACCCCCACCCCCCAAGGCTATAGCCCACCCATTTTTGTGGCCTTTTTCCGCTGGACGAACTTGGCGCCCCGGCCTTCCGGCGGGTATTTTTGGGCGCGGCTGTGCCCGCGGCCTATTTTTGGCACACGGAGGCGCCTCGCAAAGTCTCGCGCCATTCTGAGTCCGGCGGACGAAGTTGGCCAGCCCCACCCCCCAAGGTTATAGCCAACCCATTTTTGTGGCCTTTTTCCGCTGGACGAACTTGGCGCCCCGGCCTTCGGGCGGGTATTTTTGGGCGCGGCTGTGTCCGCGGCCTATTTTTGGCACACGGAGGTTCCTCGCAAAGTCTCGCGCCATTCCGAGTCCGGCGGACGAAGTTGGCCAGCCCCACCCCCCAAGGCTAGAGCCCACCCGTTTTTGTGGCCTTTTTCCGCTGGACGAACTTGGCGTCCCGGCCTTCGGGCGGGTATTTTTGGACGCGGCTGTACCCGCGGCCTATTTTTGGGACACGGAGGTGCCTCGCAAAGTCTCGCGCCATTCCGAGTCCGGCGGACGAAGTGGGCCGGCCCCACCCCCCAAGGCTATAGCCCACCCGTTTTTGTGGCCTTTTTCCGCAGGACGAACTTGGCGCCCCGGCCTTCGGGCGTGTATTTTTGGGCGCGGCTGTGCCTGCGGCCTATTTTTGGCACACGGAGGGGCCTCGCAACGTCTCGGGCCATTCCGAGTCCGGCGGCCGAAGTTAGCCAGCCCCACCCCCCAAGGCTATAGCCCACCCGTTTTTGTGGCCTTTTTCCGTTGGACGAACTTGGCGCCCCGGCCTTCGGGCGGGTATTTTTGGGCGTGGCTGTGCCCGCGGCCTATTTTTGGAACACGGAGGTGCTTCGCAAAGTCTCGCGCCATACCGAGTCCGGCGGACGAAGTTGGCTAGCCCCACCCCCCAAGCCTATAGCCTACCCGTTTTTGTGGCCTTTTTCCGCTGGACGAACTTGGCGTCCCGGCCTTCGGGCGCGTATATTTGGGCGCGGCTGTGCCCGCGGCCTATTTTTGGCACACGGAGGCGCCTCGCAAAGTCTCGCGCCATTCCGAGTCCGGCTGACGAAGTTGGCCAGCCCCACCCCCCAAGGCTATAGCCCACCCGTTTGTGGGGCCTTTTTCCGCTGGACGAACTTGGCGCCCCGGCCTTCGGGCGGGTATTTTTGGGCGCGGCTGTGCCCGCGGCCTATTTTTGGCACATGGAGGCGCCTCGCAAAGTCTCCACGCAAAGTCTCGCGCCATTCCGAGTCCGGCGGACGAAGTTGGCCAGCCCCACCCCCCAAGGCTATAGCCCACCCGTTTTTGTGGCCTTTTTCCGCTGGGCGAACTTGGCGCCCCGGCCTTCGGACGGGTATTTTTGGGCGCGGCTGTGCCCGTGGCCTATTTTTGGCACTCGGAGGCGCCTCGCAAAGTCTCGCGCCATTCCGAGTCCGGCGGACAAAGTTGGCCACCCCCACCCCCCAAGGCTATAGCCCACCCATTTTTGTGGCCTTTTTCCGCTGGACGAACTTGGCGCCCCGGCCTTCGGGCGGGTATTTTTGGGCGCGGCTGTGCCCGCGGCCTATTTTTGGCACACGGAGGCGCCTCGCAAAGTCTCGCGCCATTCTGAGTCCGGCGGACGAAGTTGGCCAGCCCCACCCCCCAAGGCTATAGCCCACCCGTTTTTGTGGCCTTTTTCCGCTGGACGAACTTGGCGCCTCGGCCTTCGGGCGGGTATTTTTGAGCTCGGCTGTGCCCGCGGCCTATTTTTGGCACACGGAGGCGCCTCGCAAAGTCTCGCGCCATTCCGTGTCCGGCGGCAGAAGTTGGCCAGCCCCACCCCCCAAGGCTATAGCCCACCCGTTTTTGTGGCCTTTTTCCGCTGGACGAACTTGGCGCCCCGGCCTTCGGGCGGGTATTTTTAAGCGCGGCTGTGCCCGTGGCCTATTTTTGGCACACGGAGGCGCCTCGCAAAGTCTCGCGCCATTCCGAGTCCGGCGGACAAAGTTGGCCAGCCCCACCCCCCAAGGCTATAGCCCACCCGTTTTTGTGGCCTTTTTCCGCTGGACGAACTTGGCGCCCCGGCCTTCGGGCGGGTATTTTTGGGCGCGGCTGTGCCCGCGGCCTATTTTTGGCACACGGAGGCGCCTCGCAACGTCTCGCGCCATTCCGAGTCCGGCGGACTAAGTTGGCCAGCCCCACCCCCCAAGGCTATGGCCCACCCGTTTTTGTGGCCTTTTTCCGCTGGACGAACTTGGCGCCCCGGCCTTCGGGCGGGTATTTTTGGGCGCGGCTGTGCCCGCGGCCTATTTTTGGCACACGAAGGCGCCTCGCAAAGTCTCGCGCCATTCCAAGTCCGGCGGACGAAGTTGGCCAGCCCCACCCCCCAAGGCTATAGCCCACCCGTTTTTGTGGCCTTTTTCCGCTGGACGAACTTGGCGCCCCGGCCTTCGGGAGTGTATTTTTGGGCGCGGCCTATTTTTGGCACACGGAGGCGCCTCGCAAATTCTCGCGCCATTCCGAGTGCGGCGGACGAAGTTGGCTAGCCCCACCCCCCAAGGCTATAGCCCACCCGTTTTTGTGGCCTTTTTCCGTTGGACGAACTTGGCGCCCCGGCCTTCGGGCAGGTATTTTTGGGCGCGGCTGTCCCTGTGGCCTATTTTTGGCACACGGAGGCGCCTCGCAAAGTCTCGCGCCATTCCG
Source organism: Citrus cavaleriei (assembly GCA_030448935.1). Lineage (NCBI taxonomy): Eukaryota > Viridiplantae > Streptophyta > Magnoliopsida > Sapindales > Rutaceae > Citrus > Citrus cavaleriei. The sequence continues at coordinate 152,820 of JAUJEM010000099.1, forward strand.
AGTCCGGCGGACAATGTTGGCCAGCCCCACCCCCCAAGGCTATAGCCCACCCGTTTTTGTGGCCTTTTTCCGCTGGACGAACTTGGCGCCCCGGCCTTCGGGCGGGTATTTTTGGGCGCGGCTGTGCCCGCGGCCTATTTTTGGCACACGGAGGTGCCTCGCAGAGTCTCGCGCCATTCCGAGTCCGGCGGACAAAGTTGGCCAGCCCCACCCCACAAGGCTATAGCCCACCCGTTTTTGTGGCCTTTTTCCGCTGGACGAACTTGGCGCCCCGGCCTTCGGGCAGGTATTTTTGGGCGCGGCTGTGCCCGCGGCCTATTTTTGGCACATGGAGGCGCCTCGCAAAGTCTCCACGCAAAGTCTCGCGCCATTCCGAGTCCGGCGGACGAAGTTGGCCAGCCCCACCCCCCAAGGCTATAGCCCACCCGTTTTTGTGGCCTTTTTCCGCTGGGCGAACTTGGCGCCCCGGCCTTCGGACGGGTATTTTTGGGCGCGGCTGTGCCCGTGGCCTATTTTTGGCACTCGGAGGCGCCTCGCAAAGTCTCGCGCCATTCCGAGTCCGGCGGACAAAGTTGGCCAGCCCCACCCCCCAAGGCTATAGCCCACCCGTTTTTGTGGCCTTTTTCCGCTGGACGAACTTGGCGCCTCGGCCTTCGGGCGGGTATTTTTGAGCTCGGCTGTGCCCGCGGCCTATTTTTGGCACACGGAGGCGCCTCGCAAAGTCTCGCGCCATTCCGTGTCCGGCGGCAGAAGTTGGCCAGCCCCACCCCCCAAGGCTATAGCCCACCCGTTTTTGTGGCCTTTTTCCGCTGGACGAACTTGGCGCCCCGGCCATCGGGCGGGTATTTTTAAGCGCGGCGGTGCCCGTGGCCTATTTTTGGCACACGGAGGCGCCTCGCAAAGTCTCGCGCCATTCCGAGTCCGGCGGACAAAGTTGGCCAGCCCCACCCCCCAAGGCTATAGCCCACCCGTTTTTGTGGCCTTTTTCCGCTGGACGAACCTGGCGCCCCGGCCTTCGGGCGGGTATTTTTGGGCGCGGCTGTGCCCGCGGCCTATTTTTGGCACACGGAGGCGCCTCGCAACGTCTCGCGCCATTCCGAGTCCGGCGGACGAAGTTGGCCAGCCCCTACCCCCAAGGCTATAGCCCACCCGTTTTTGTGGCCTTTTTCCGCTGGACGAACCTGGCGCCCCGGCCTTCGGGCGGGTATTTTTGGGCGCGGCTGTGCCCGCGGCCTATTTTTGGCACACGGAGGCACCTCGCAACGTCTCGCGCCATTCCGAGTCCGGCGGACGAAGTTGGCCAGCCCCACCCCCCAAGGCTATGGCCCACCCGTTTTTGTGGCCTTTTTCCGCTGGACGAACTTGGCGCCCCGGCCTTCGGGCGGGTATTTTTGGGCGCGGCTGTGCCCGCGGCCTATTTTTGGCACACGAAGGCGCCTCGCAAAGTCTCGCGCCATTCCAAGTCCGGCGGACGAAGTTGGCCAGCCCCACCCCCCAAGGCTATAGCCCACCCGTTTTTGTGGCCTTTTTCCGCTGGACGAACTTGGCGCCCCGGCCTTCGGGAGTGTATTTTTGGGCGCGGCCTATTTTTGGCACACGGAGGCGCCTCGCAAATTCTCGCGCCATTCCGAGTGCGGCGGACGAAGTTGGCTAGCCCCACCCCCCAAGGCTATAGCCCACCCGTTTTTGTGGCCTTTTTCCGTTGGACGAACTTGGCACCCCGGCCTTCGGGCAGGTATTTTTGGGCGCGGCTGTCCCTGTGCCCTATTTTTGGCACACGGAGGCGCCTCGCAAAGTCTCGCGCCATTCCGAGTCCGGCGGACAATGTTGGCCAGCCCCACCCCCCAAGGCTATAGCCCACCCGTTTTTGTGGCCTTTTTCCGCTGGACGAACTTGGCGCCCCGGCCTTTGGGGGGGTATTTTTGGGCGCGGCTGTGCCCGCGGCCTATTTTTGGCACACGGAGGCGCCTCGTAAATTCTCGCGCCATTCCGAGTCCGGCGGACGAAGTTGGCTAGCCCCACCCCCCAAGGCTATAGCCCACCCGTTTTTGTGGCCTTTTTCCGCTGGACGAACGTGGCGCCCCGGCCTTCGGGCAGGTATTTTTGGGCGCGGCTGTGCCCGCGGCCTATTTTTGGCACACGGAGGCGCCTCGCAAAGTCTCGCGCCATTCCCAGTCCGGCGGACGAAGTTGGCCAGCCCCACCCCCCAAGGCTATAGCCCACCCGTTTTTGTGGCCTTTTTCCGCTGGACGAACTTAACGCCCCGGCCTTCGGGCGGGTATTTTTGGGCGCTGCTGTGCCCGCGGCCTATTTTTGGCACACGGAGGTGCCTCGCAAAGTCTCGCGCCATTCCCAGTCCGGCGGACGAAGTTGGCCAGCCCCACCCCCCAAGGCTATAGCCCACCCGTTTTTGTGGCCTTTTTCCGCTGGACGAACTTGGCGCCCCGGCCTTCGGGCGGGTATTTTTGAGCGCGGCTGTGCCCGCGGCCTATTTTTGGCACACGGAGGCGCCTCGTAAAGTCTCGAGCCATTCCGAGTCCGGCGGACGAAGTTGGCCAGCCCCACCCCCCAAGGCTATAGCCCACCCGTTTTTGTGGCCTTTTTCCGCTGGACGAACTTGGCGCCCCGGCCTTCGGGCGGGTATTTTTGGGCGAGCTGTGCGCGCGGCCTATTTTTGGCACACGGAGGCGCCTCGCAAAGTCTCGCGCCATTCCTAGTCCGGCGGACGAAGTTGGCCAGCCCCACCCCCGAAGGCTATAGCCCACCCGTTTTTGTGGCCTTTTTCCGCTGGACGAACTTGGCACCCCGGCCTTCGGGCGGGTATTTTTGGGCGCGGCTGTGCCCGCGGCCTATTTTTGGCTCACCGAGGTGCCTCGCAAAGTCTCGCGCCATTCCGAGTCCGGCGGACGAAGTGGGCCAGCCCCACCCCCCAAGGCTATAGCCCACCCTTTTTTGTGGCCTTTTTCCGCTGGACGAACTTGGCGCCCCGGCCTTCGGGCGGGTATTTTTGGGCGCGGCTGTGCCCGCGGCCTATTTTTGGCACACGGAGGCACCTCGCAAAGTCTCGCGCCATTCCGAGTCCGGCGGACGATGTTGGCCTGTCCCACCCCCCAAGGCTATAGCCCACCCGTTTTTGTGGCCTTTTTCCGCTGGACGAACTTGGCGCCCCGGCCTTCGGGCGGGTATTTTTGGGCTCGGCTGTGCCCGCGGCCTATTTCTAGCACACGGAGGCGCCTCGCAAAGTCTCGCGCCATTCCGAGTCCGGCGGCAGAAGTTGGCCAGCCCCACCCCCCAAGGCTATAGCCCACCCGTTTTTGTGGCCTTTTTCCGCTGGACGAACTTGGCGCCCCGGCCTTCGGGCGGGTATTTTTGGGCGAGCTGTGCGCGCGGCCTATTTTTGGCACACGGAGGCGCCTCGCAAAGTCTCGCGCCATTCCTAGTCCGGCGGACGAAGTCGGCCAGCCCCACCACCGAAGGCTATAGCCCACCCGTTTTTGGGGCCTTTTTCCGCTGGACGAACTTGGCACCCCGGCCTTCGGGCGGGTATTTTTGGGCGCGGCTGTGCCCGCGGCCTATTTTTGGCTCACCGAGGTGCCTCGCAAAGTCTCGCGCCATTCCGAGTCCGGCGGACGAAGTGGGCCAGCCCCACCCCCCAAGGCTATAGCCCACCCGTTTTTGTGGCCTTTTTCCGCTGGACGAACTTGGCGCCCCGGCCTTCGGGCGGGTATTTTTGGGCGCAGCTGTGCGCGCGCCCTATTTTTGGCACACGGAGGCGCCTCGCAAATTCGCACGCCATTCCGAGTCCGGCGGACGAAGTTGCCCAGCCCCACCCCCCAAGGCTATAGCCCACCCGTTTTTTTGGCCTTGTTCCGCTGGACGAACTTGGCGCCCCGGCCTTCGGGCGGGTATTTTTGGGCGAGCTGTGCCTGCGGCCTATTTTTGGCACACGGAGGCGCCTCGCAAAGTCTCGCACCATTCCGAGTCCGGCGGACGAAGTTGGCCTGTCCCACCCCCCAAGGCTATAGCCCACCCGTTTTTGTGGCCTTTTTCCGCTGGACGAACTTGGCGCCCCGGCCTTCGGGCGGGTATTTTTGGGCTCGGCTGTGCCCGCGGCCTATTTCTAGCACACGGAGGCGCCTCGCAAAGTCTCGCGCCATTCCGAGTCCGGCGGCAGAAGTTGGCCAGCCCCACCCCCCAAGGCTATAGCCCACCCGTTTTTGTGGCCTTTTTCCGCTGGACGAACTTGGCGCCCCGGCCTTCGGGTGGGTATTTTTGGGCTCGGCTATGCCCGCGGCCTATTTTTGGCACACAGAGGTGCCTCGCGAAGTCTCGCGCCATTCCGAGTCCGGCGGAAGAAGTTGGCCAGCCCTACCCCCCAAGGCTATAGCCCACCCGTTTTTGTGACCTTGTTCCGCTGGACGAACTTTGCGCCCCGGCCTTCGGGCGGGTATTTTTGGGCGAGCTGTGCCTGCGGCCTATTTTTGGCACACGGAGGCGCCTCGCAAAGTCGCGCGCCATTCCGAGTCCGGCGGCAGAAGTTGGCCAGCCCCACCCCCCAAGGCTATAGCCCACCCGTTTTTGTGGCCTTTTTCCGCGGGACGAACTTGGCGCCCCGGCCTTCGGGTGGGTATTTTTGGGCTCGGCTATGCCCGCGGCCTATTTTTGGCACACAGAGGCGCCTCGCGAAGTCTCTCGCCATTCCGAGTCCGGCGGAAGAAGTTGGCCAGCCCCACCCCCCAAGGCTATAGCCCACCCGTTTTTGTGGCCTTTTTCCGCTGGATGAACTTGGCGCCCCGGCCTTCGGGCGGGTATTTTTGGGAGCGGCTGTGCCCGCGGCCTATTTTTGGCACACGGAGGCGCCTCGCAAAGTCTCGCGCCATTCCGAGTCCGGCGGACGAAGTTGGCCAACCCCACCCCCCAAGGCTATAGCCCACCCGTTTTTGTGGCCTTTTTCCGCTGGACGAACTTGGCGCCCCGGCCTTCGGGCGGGTATTTTTGGGCGCGGCTGTGCCCGCGGCCTTTTTTTGACACACGGAGGCGCCTCGCAAAGTCTCGCGCCATTCCGAGTCCGGCGGACGAAGTTGGCCAGCCCCACCCCCCAAGGCTATAGCCCACCCGTTTTTGTGGCCTTTTTCCGCTGGACGAACTTGGCGCCCCGGCCTTCGGGCGGCTATTTTTGGGCGCGGCTGTGCCCGCGGCCTATTTTTGGCACACGGAGGTGCCTCACAAAGTCTCGCGCCATTCCGAGTCCGGCGGACGAAGTTGGCCAGCCCTACCCCCCAAGGCTATAGCCCACCCGTTTTTCTGGCCTTTTTCCGCTGGACGAACTTGGCGCCCCGGCCTTCGAGTGGGTATTTTTGGGCGCGGCTGTGCCCGCGGCTTATTTTTGGCACACGGAGGTGCCTCGCAAAGTCTCGCGCCATTCCGAGTGCGGCGGACGAAGTTGGCCAGCCCCACCCCCCAAGGCTATAGCCCACCCGTTTTTGTGGCCTTTTTCCGCTGGACGAACTTGGCGCCCCGGCCTTCGGGCGGCTATTTTTGGGCGCGGCTGTGCCCGCGGCCTATTTTTGGCACACGGAGGCGCCTCACAAAGTCTCGCGCCATTCCGAGTCCGGCGGACGAAGTTGGCCAGCCCCACCCCCCAAGGATGTAGCCCACCCGTTTTTGTGGCCTTTTTCCGCTGGACGAACTTGGCGCCCCGGCCTTCGGGCGGGTATTTTTGGGCGCGGCTGTGCCCGCGGCCTATTTTTGGCACACGGAGGCGCCTCGCAAAGTCTCGCGCCATTCCGAGTCCGGCGGACGAAGTTGGCCAGCCCAACCCCCAAGGCTATAGCCCACCCGTTTTCGTGGCCTTTTTCCGCTGGGACGAACTTGGCGCCCGGCCTTCGGGCGGGGTATTTTTGTCGCGGCTTTGCCCGCGGCCTATTTTTGGCACACGGAGGCGCCTCGCAAAGTCTCGCGCCATTCCGAGTCCGGCGGACGAAGTTGGCCAGCCCCACCCCCCAAGGCTATCGCCCACCCGTTTTTGTGGCCTTTTTCCGCTGGACGAACTTGGCGTCACGGCCTTCGGGCGGGTATTTTTGGGCGGGGTTGTGCCCAAGGCCTCTTTTTGGCACACGGAGGCGCCTCGCAAAGTCTCGCGCCATTCCGAGTCCGGCGGACGAAGTTGGCCAGCCCCACCCCCCAAGGCTATAGCCCACCCGTATTTGTGGCCTTTTTCCGCTGGACGAACTTGGCGCCCCGGCCTTCGGGCGGGTATTTTTGGGCGCGGCTGTGCCCGCGGCCTATTTTTGGCACACGGAGGCGCGTCGCAAAGTCTCGTGCCATTCCGAGTCCGGCGGACGAAGTGGGCAAGCCCCACCCCCCAAGGCTATAGCCCACCAGTGTTTGTGGCCTTTTTCCGCTGGACGAACTTGGCGCCCCGGCCTTCGGGCGGGTATTTTTGGGCGCGGCTGTGCCCGCGGCCTATTTTTGGCACACGGAGGCGCCTCACAAAGTCTCACGCCATTCCGAGTCCGGCGGACGAAGTTGGCCAGCCCCACCCCCCAAGGCTATAGCCCACCCGTTTTTGTGGCCTTTTTCCGCTGGACGAACTTGGCGCCCCGGCCTTCGAGTGGGTATTTTTTGGCGCGGCTGTGCCCGCGGCCTATTTTTGGCACACGGAGGCGCCTCGCAAAGTCTCGCGCCATTCCGAGTCCGGCGGACGAAGTTGGCCAGCCCCACCCCCCAAGGCTATAGCCCACCCGTTTTTGTGGCCTTTTTCCGCTGGACGAACTTGGCGCCCCGGCCTTCGGGCGGGTATTATTGGGCACGGCTGTGCCCGCAGCCTATTTTTGGCACACGGAGGCGCCTCGCAAAGTCTCGCGCCATTCCGAGTGCGGCGGACGAAGTTGGCCAGCCCCACCCCCCAAGGCTATAGCCCACCTGTTTTTGTGGCCTTTTTCCGCTGGACGAACTTGGCGCCCCGGCCTTCGGGCGGCTATTTTTGGGCGCGGCTGTGCCCGCGGCCTATTTTTGGCACACGGAGGCACCTCGCAAAGTCTCGCGCCATTCCGAGTCCGGTGGACGAAGTTGGCCAGCCCCACCCCCCAAGGCTATAGCCCACCCGTTTTTCTGGCCTTTTTCCGCTGGACGAACTTGGCGCCCCGGCCTTCGGGCGGCTATTTTTGGGCGCCGCTGTGCCCGCGGCCTATTTTTGGCACACAGAGGCACCTCGTAAAGTCTCGCGCCATTCCGAGTCCGGCGGACGAAGTTGGCCAGCCCCACCCCCCAAGGCTATAGCCCACCCGTTTTTGTGGCCTTTTTCCGCTGGACGAACTTGGCGCCCCGGCCTTCGTGTGGGTATTTTTTGGCGCGGCTGTGCCCGCGGCCTATTTTTGGCACACGGAGGCGCCTCGCAAAGTCTCGCGCCATTCCGAGTCCGGCGGACGAAGTTGGCCAGCCCCACCCCCCAAGGCTATAGCCCACCCGTTTTTGTGGCCTTTTTCCGCTGGACGAACTTGGCGCCCCGGCCTTCGAGTGGGTATTTTTTGGCGCAGCTGTGCCCGCGGCCTATTTTTGGCACACGGAGGCGCCTCGCAAAGTCTCGCGCCATTCCGAGTCCGGCGGACGAAGTTGGCCAGCCCCACCCCCCAAGGCTATAGCCCACCCGTTTTTGTGGCCTTTTTCCGCTGGACGAACTTGGCGCCCCGGCCTTCGGGCGGGTATTATTGGGCACGGCTGTACCCGCAGCCTATTTTTGGCACACGGAGGCGCCTCGCAAGGTCTCGCGCCATTCCGAGTGCGGCGGACGAAGTTGGCCAGCCCCACCCCCCAAGGCTATAGCCCACCTGTTTTTGTGGCCTTTTTCCGCTGGACGAACTTGGCGCCCCGGCCTTCGGGCGGCTATTTTTGGGCGCGGCTGTGCCCGCGGCCTATTTTTGGCACACGGAGGCACCTCGCAAAGGCTCGCGCCATTCCGAGTCCGGCGGACGAAGTTGGCCAGCCCCACCCCCTAAGGCTATAGCCCACCCGTTTTTGTGGCCTTTTTCCGCTGGACGAACTTGGCGCCCCGGCCTTCGGGCGGGGATTATTGGGCACGGCTGTGCCCGCAGCCTATTTTTGGCACACGGAGGCGCCTCGCAAAGTCTCGCGCCATTCCGAGTCCGGCGGACGAAGTTGGCCAGCCCCACCCCCCAAGGCTATAGCCCACCTCTTTTTGTGGCCTTTTTCCGCTGGACGAACTTGGCGCCCCGGCCTTCGGGCGGCTATTTTTGGGCGCGGCTGTGCCCACGGCCTATTTTTGGCACACGGAGGCGCGTCGCAAAGTCTCGTGCCATTCCGAGTCCGGCGGATGAAGTGGGCAAGCCCCACCCCCCAAGGCTATGGCCCACCAGTGTTTGTGGCCTTTTTCCGCTGGACGAACTTGGCGCCCCGGCCTTCGGGCGGCTATTTTTGGGCGCGGCTGTGCCCGCGGCCTATTTTTGGCACACGGAGGCGCCTCGCAAAGTCTCGCGCCATTCCGAGTCCGGCGGACGAAGTTGGCCAGCCCCACCCCCTAAGGCTATAGCCCACCAGTGTTTGTGGCCTTTTTCCGCTGGACGAACTTGGCGCCCCGGCCTTCGGGCGGGTATTTTTGGGCGCGGCTGTGCCCGCGGCCTATTTTTGGCACACGGAGGCACCTCGCAAAGTCTCGCGCCATTCCGAGTCCGGCGGACGAAGTTGGCCAGCCCCACCCCCCAAGGCTATAGCCCACCCGTTTTTGTGGCCTTTTTCCGCTGGACGAACTTGGCGCCCCGGCCTTCGGGCGGCTATTTTTGGGCGCGGCTGTGCCCGCGGCCTATTTTTGGCACACGGAGGCACCTCGTAAAGTCTCGCGCCATTCCGAGTCCGGCGGACGAAGTTGGCCAGCCCCACCCCCCAAGGCTATAGCCCACCCGTTTTTGTGGCCTTTTTCCGCTGGACGAACTTGGCGCCCCGGCCTTCGTGTGGGTATTTTTTGGCGCGGCTGTGCCCGCGGCCTATTTTTGGCACCCGGAGGCGCCTCGCAAAGTCTCGCGCCATTCCTAGTCCGGCGGACGAAGTTGGCCAGCCCCACCCCCCAAGGCTATAGCCCACCCGTTTTTGTGGCCTTTTTCCGCTGGACGAACTTGGTGCCCCGGCCTTTGGGCGGCTATTTTTGGGCGCGGCTGTGCCCGCGGCCTATTTTTGGCACACGGAGGCACCTCGCAAAGTCTCGCGCCATTCCGAGTCCGGCGGACGAAGTTGGCCAGCCCCACCCCCTAAGGCTATAGCCCACCCGTTTTTGTGGCCTTTTTCCGCTGGACGAACTTGGCGCCCCGGCCTTCGGGCGGCTAATTTTCGGCGCGGCTGTGCCCGCGGCCTATTTTTGGCACACGGAGGCGCCTCGCAAAGTCTCGCGCCATTCCGAGTCCGGCGGACGAAGTTGGCCAGCCCCACCCCCCAAGGCTATAGCCCACCCGTTTTTGTGGCCTTTTTCCGCTGGACAAACTTGGCGCCCCGGCCTTCGGGCGGGTATTTTTGGGCGCGGCTGTGCCCACGGCCTATTTTTGGCACACGGAGGCGCGTCGCAAAGTCTCGTGCCATTCCGAGTCCGGCGGATGAAGTGGGCAAGCCCCACCCCCCAAGGCTATAGCCCACCAGTGTTTGTGGCCTTTTTCCGCTGGACGAACTTGGCGCCCCGGCCTTCGGGCGGGTATTTTTGGGCGCGGCTGTGCGCGCAGCCTATTTTTGGCACACAGAGGCGCCTCACAAAGTCTCGCGCCATTCCGAGTCCGGCGGACGAAGTTGGCCAGCCCCACCCCCCAAGGCTATAGCCCACCCGTTTTTGTGGCCTTTTTCCGCTGGACGAACTTGGCGCCCCGGCCTTCGAGTGGGTATTTTTTGGTGCGGCTGTGCCCGCGGCCTATTTTTGGCACACGGAGGCGCCTCGCAATGTCTCGCGCCATTCCGAGTCCGGCGGACGAAGTTGGCCAGCCCCACCCCCCAAGGCTATAGCCCACCCGTTTTTGTGGCCTTTTTCCGCTGGACGAACTTGGCGCCCCGGCCTTCGGGCAGGTATTATTGGGCACGGCTGTGCCCGCAGCCTATTTTTGGCACACGGAGGCGCCTCGCAAAGTCTCGCGCCATTCCGAGTGCGGCGGACGAAGTTGGCCAGCCCCACCCCCCAAGGCTATAGCCCACCTGTTTTTGTGGCCTTTTTCCGCTGGACGAACTTGGCGCCCCGGCCTTCGGGCGGCTATTTTTGGGCGCGGCTGTGCCCGCGGCCTATTTTTGGCACACGGAGGCACCTCTCAAAGTCTCGCGCCATTCCGAGTCCGGCGGACGAAGTTGGCCAGCCCCACCCCCTAAGGCTATAGCCCACCAGTGTTTATGGCCTTTTTCCGCTGGACGAACTTGGCGCCCCGGCCTTCGGGCGGGTATTTTTTGGTGCGGCTGTGCCCGCGGCCTATTTTTGGCACACGGAGGCACCTCGCAAAGTCTCGCGCCATTCCGAGTCCGGCGGACGAGTTGGCCAGCCCCACCCCCAAGGCTATAGCCCACCCGTTTTTTGGCCTTTTTCCGCTGGGCCGAACTTGGCGCCCCGGCCTTCGGGCGGCTATTTTTGGGCGCGGCTGTGCCCGCGGCCTATTTTTGGCACACGGAGGCACCTCGTAAAGTCTCGCGCCATTCCGAGTCCGGCGGACGAAGTTGGCCAGCCCCACCCCCCAAGGCTATAGCCCACCCGTTTTGTGGCCTTTTTCCGCTGGACGAACTTGGCGCCCCGGCCTTCGTGGGGGTATTTTTTGGCGCGGCTGTGCCCGCGGCCTATTTTTGGCACACGGAGGCGCCTCGCAAAGTCTCGCGCAATTCCGAGTCCGGCGGACGAAGTTGGCCAGCCCCACCCCCCAAGGCTATAGCCCACCCGGTTTTGTGGCCTTTTTCCGCTGGACGAACTTGGCGCCCCGGCCTTCGGGCGGCTATTTTTGGGCGCGGCTGTGCCCGCGGCCTATTTTTGGCACACGGAGGCGCCTCGCAAAGTCTCGCGCCATTCCTAGTCCGGCGGACGAAGTTGGCCAGCCCCACCCCCCAAGGCTATAGCCCACCCGTTTTTGTGGCCTTTTTCCGCGGGACGAACTTGGCGCCCCGGCCTTCGGGCGGCTATTTTTGGGCGCGGCTGTGCCCGCGGCCTATTTTTGGCACACGGAGGCACCTCGCAAAGGCTCGCGCCATTCCGAGTCCGGCGGACGAAGTTGGCCAGCCCCACCCCCTAAGGCTATAGCCCACCCGTTTTTGTGGCCTTTTTCCGCTGGACGAACTTGGCGCCCCGGCCTTCGGGCGGCTAATTTTCGGCGCGGCTGTGCCCGCGGCCTATTTTTGGTACACGGAGGCGCCTCGCAAAGTCTCGCACCATTCCGAGTCCGGCGGACGAAGTTGGCCAGCCCCACCCCCCAAGGCTATAGCCCACCCGTTTTTGTGGCCTTTTTCCGCTGGACAAACTTGGCGCCCCGGCCTTCGGGCGGGTATTTTTGGGCGCGGCTGCGCCCACGGCCTATTTTTGGCACACGGAGGCGCGTCGCAAAGTCTCGTGCCATTCCGAGTCCGGCGGATGAAGTGGGCAAGCCCCACCCCCCAAGGCTATAGCCCACCAGTGTTTGTGGCCTTTTTCCGCTGGACGAACTTGGCGCCCCGGCCTTCGGGCGGGTATTTTTGGGCACGGCTGTGCGCGCAGCCTATTTTTGGCACACAGAGGCGCCTCACAAAGTCTCGCGCCATTCCGAGTCCGGCGGACGAAGTTGGCCAGCCCCACCCCCCAAGGCTATAGCCCACCCGTTTTTGTGGCCTTTTTCCGCTGGACGAACTTGGCGCCCCGGCCTTCGAGTGGGTATTTTTTGGTGCGGCTGTGCCCGCGGCCTATTTTTGGCACACGGAGGCGCCTCGCAATGTCTCGCGCCATTCCGAGTCCGGCGTACGAAGTTGGCCAGCCCCACCCCCCAAGGCTATAGCCCACCCGTTTTTGTGGCCTTTTTCCGCTGGACGAACTTGGCGCCCCGGCCTTCGGGCGGGTATTATTGGGCACGGCTGTGCCCGCAGCCTATTTTTGGCACACGGAGGCGCCTCGCAAAGTCTCGCGCCATTCCGAGTGCGGCGGACGAAGTTGGCCAGCCCCACCCCCCAAGGCTATAGCCCACCTGTTTTTGTGGCCTTTTTCCGCTGGACGAACTTGGCGCCCCGGCCTTCGGGCGGCTATTTTTGGGCGCGGCTGTGCCCGCGGCCTATTTTTGGCACACGGAGGCACCTCGCAAAGTCTCGCGCCATTCCGAGTCCGGCGGACGAAGTTGGCCAGCCCCACCCCCCAAGGCTATAGCCCACCCGTTTTTGTGGCCTTTTTCCGCTGGACGAACTTGGCGCCCCGGCCTTCGGGCGGGTATTTTTGGGCACGGCTGTGCCCGCAGCCTATTTTTGGCACACGGAGGCGCCTCGCAAAGTCTCGCGCCATTCCGAGTGCGGCGGACGAAGTTGGCCAGCCCCACCCCCCAAGGCTATAGCCCACCTGTTTTTGTGGCCTTTTTCCGCTGGACGAACTTGGCGCCCCGGCCTTCGGGCGGCTATTTTTGGGCGCGGCTGTGCCCGCGGCCTATTTTTGGCACACGGAGGCACCTCTCAAAGTCTCGCGCCATTCCGAGTCCGGCGGACGAAGTTGGCCAGCCCCACCCCCTAAGGCTATAGCCCACCAGTGTTTGTGGCCTTTTTCCGCTGGACGAACTTGGCGCCCCGGCCTTCGGGCGGGTATTTTTGGGTGCGGCTGTGCCCGCGGCCTATTTTTGGCACACGGAGGCACCTCGCAAAGTCTCGCGCCATTCCGAGTCCGGCGGACGAAGTTGGCCAGCCCCACCCCCCAAGGCTATAGCCCACCCGTTTTTCTGGCCTTTTTACGCAGGACGAACTTTTCGCCCCGGCCTTCGGGTGGGTATTTTTGGGCGTGGCTGTGCCCACGGCCTCTTTTTTGGCACACGGAGGCACCTCGCAAAGTCTCGCGCCATTCCGAGTCCGGCGGACGAAGTTGGCCAGCCCCACCCCCCAAGGCTATAGCCCACCCGTTTTTGTGGCCTTTTTCCGCTGGACGAACTTGGCGCCCCGGCTTTCGTGTGGGTATTTTTTGGCGCGGCTGTGCCCATGGCCTATTTTTTTGGCACACGGAGGCGCCTTGTAAAGTCTCGCGCCATTCCGAGTCCGGCGGACGAAGTGTGCCAGCCCCACCCCCAAGGCTATAGCCCACCCGTTTTTGTGGCCTTTTCCGCTGGACGAACTTGGCGCCGAGGCCTTCGGGCGGGTATATTTGGGAGCGGCTTTGCGCAGGGTCTATTTATGGCACACTGAGGCGCCTCGCAAAGTCTCGCGCCATTCCTAGTCCGGCGGACGAAGTTGGCCAGCACCAACCCCCAATGCGAAATCCCACCCGTTTATTTGCCTTTTTCCGCTGGACGAACTTGGCGCCCCGGCCTTCGGGCGGGTATTTTTGGGCGCGGCTGTGCCCATGGCATATTTTTGGCAAACGGAGGCACCTCGCAAAGGCTCGCGCCATTTTGAGTCCGGCGGACGAAGTTGGCCAGCCCCACCCCCCAAGGCTATAGCCCACCCGTTTTTGTGGTCTTTTTCCGCTGGACGAACTTGGTCCCCCGGCCTTCGGGCGGCTAATTTTTGGGCGCGGCTGTGCCCCATGGCCTATTTTTGGTACACGGAGGCGCCTCGCAAAGTCTCGCGCCATTCCGAGTCCGGCGGACGAAGTTGGCCAGCCCCACCCCCCAAGGCTATAGCCCACCCGTTTTTGTGGCCTTTTTCCGCTGGACAAACTTGGCGCCCCGGCCTTCGGGCGGGTATTTTTGGGCGCGGCTGCGCCCACGGCCTATTTTTGGCACACGGAGGCGCGTCGCAAAGTCTCGTGCCATTCCGAGTCCGGCGGATGAAGTGGGCAAGCCCCACCCCCCAAGGCTATAGCCCACCAGTGTTTATGGCCTTTTTCCGCTGGACGAACTTGGCGCCCCGGCCTTCGGGCGGGTATTTTTGGGTGCGGCTGTGCCCGCGGCCTATTTTTGGCACACGGAGGCACCTCGCAAAGTCTCGCGCCATTCCGAGTCCAGCGGACGAAGTTGGCCAGCCCCACCCCCCAAGGCTATAGCCCACCCGTTTTTGTGGCCTTTTTCCGCTGGACGAACTTGGCGCCCCGGCCTTAGGGCGGGTATTTTTTGGCGCGGCTGTGCCCGTTGCCTATTTTTGGCACACGGAGGCACCTCGCAAAGTCTCGCGCCATTCCGAGTCCGGCGGACGAAGTTGGCCAGCCCCACCCCCCAAGGCTATAGCCCACCCGTTTTTGTGGCCTTTTTCCGCTGGACGAACTTGGCGCCCCGGCCTTCGGGCGGCTATTTTTGGGCGCGGCTGTGCCCGCGGCCTATTTTTGGCACACGGAGGCACCTCGTAAAGTCTCGCGCCATTCCGAGTCCGGCGGACGAAGTTGGCCAGCCCCACCCCCCAAGGCTATAGCCCACCCGTTTTTGTGGCCTTTTTCCGCTGGACGAACTTGGCGCCCCGGCCTTCGTGTGGGTATTTTTTGGCGCGGCTGTGCCCGCGGCCTATTTTTGGCACACGGAGGCGCCTCGCAAAGTCTCGCGCCATTCCGAGTCCGGCGGACGAAGTTGGCCAGCCCCACCCCCCAAGGCTATAGCCCACCCGTTTTTGTGGCCTTTTTCCGCTGGACGAACTTGGCGCCCCGGCCTTCGGGCGGCTATTTTTGGGCGCGGCTGTGCCCACGGCCTATTTTTGGCACACGGAGGCGCCTCGCAAAGTCTCGCGCCATTCCTAGTCCGGCGGACGAAGTTGGCCAGCCCCACCCCCCAAGGCTATACCACCCCCGTTTTGTTGCCTTTTTTGGGACGAACTTGGCGCCCCGGCCTTCGGGCGGCTATTTTTGGGCGCGGCTGTGCCCGCGGCCTATTTTTGGCACACGGAGGCACCTCGCAAAGTCTCGCGCCATTCCGAGTCCGGCGGACGAAGTTGGCCAGCCCCACCCCCTAAGGCTATAGCCCACCCGTTTTTGTGGCCTTTTTCCGCTGGACGAACTTGGCGCCCCGGCCTTCGGGCGGCTAATTTTCGGCGCGGCTGTGCCCGCGGCCTATTTTTGGTACACGGAGGCGCCTCGCAAAGTCTCGCGCCATTCCGAGTCCGGCGGACGAAGTTGGCCAGCCCCACCCCCCAAGGCTATAGCCCACCCGTTTTTGTGGCCTTTTTCCGCTGGACAAACTTGGCGCCCCGGCCTTCGGGCGGGTATTTTTGGGCGCGGCTGCGCCCACGGCCTATTTTTGGCACACGGAGGCGCGTCGCAAAGTCTCGTGCCATTCCGAGTCCGGCGGATGAAGTGGGCAAGCCCCACCCCCCAAGGCTATAGCCCACCAGTGTTTGTGGCCTTTTTCCGCTGGACGAACTTGGCGCCCCGGCCTTCGGGCGGGTATTTTTGGGCACGGCTGTGCGCGCAGCCTATTTTTGGCACACAGAGGCGCCTCACAAAGTCTCGCGCCATTCCGAGTCCGGCGGACGAAGTTGGCCAGCCCCACCCCCCAAGGCTATAGCCCACCCGTTTTTGTGGCCTTTTTCCGCTGGACGAACTTGGCGCCCCGGCCTTCGAGTGGGTATTTTTTGGTGCGGCTGTGCCCGCGGCCTATTTTTGGCACACGGAGGTGCCTCGTAATGTCTCGCGCCATTCCGAGTCCGGCGGACGAAGTTGGCCAGCCCCACCCCCCAAGGCTATAGCCCACCCGGTTTTGTGGCCTTTTTCCGCTGGACGAACTTGGCGCCCCGGCCTTCGGGCAGGTATTATTGGGCACGGCTGTGCCCGCAGCCTATTTTTGGCACACGGAGGCGCCTCGCAAAGTCTCGCGCCATTCCGAGTGCGGCGGACGAAGTTGGCCAGCCCCACCCCCCAAGGCTATAGCCCACCAGTTTTTGTGGCCTTTTTCCGCTGGACGAACTTGGCGCCCCGGCCTTCGGGCGGCTATTTTTGGGCGCGGCTGTGCCCGCGGCCTATTTTTGGCACACGGAGGCACCTCGCAAAGTCTCGCACCATTCCGAGTCCGGCGGACGAAGTTGGCCAGCCCCACCCCCCAAGGCTATAGCCCACCCGTTTTTCTGGCCTTTTTCCGCTGGACGAACTTGGCGCCCCGGCCTTCGGGCGGCTATTTTTGGGCGCGGCTGTGCCCGCGGCCTATTTTTGGCACACGGAGGCACCTCGTAAAGTCTCGCGCCATTCCGAGTCCGGCGGACGAAGTTGGCCAGCCCCACCCCCCAAGGCTATAGCCCACCCGTTTTTGTCGCCTTTTTCCGCTGGACAAACTTGGCGCCCCGGCCTTCGGGCGGGTATTTTTGGGCGCGGCAGTGCCCGCGGCCTATTTTTGGCACACGGAGGCGCGTCGCAAAGTCTCGTGCCATTCCGAGTCCGGCGGATGAAGTGGGCAAGCCCCACCCCCCAAGGCTATAGCCCACCAGTGTTTGTGGCCTTTTTCCGCTGGACGAACTTGGCGCCCCGGCCTTCGGGCGGGTATTTTTGGGCGCGGCTGTGCCCGCGGCCTATTTTTGGCACACGGAGGCGCCTCACAAAGTCTCGCGCCATTCCGAGTCCGGCGGACGAAGTTGGCCAGCCCCACCCCCCAAGGCTATAGCCCACCCGTTTTTGTGGCCTTTTTCCGCTGGACGAACTTGGCGCCCCGGCCTTCGAGTGGGTATTTTTTGGCGCGGCTGTGCCCGCGGCCTATTTTTGGCACACGGAGGCGCCTCGCAAAGTCTCGCGCCATTCCGAGTCCGGCGGACGAAGTTGGCCAGCCCCACCCCCCAAGGCTATAGCCCACCCGTTTTGGTGGCCTTTTTCCGCTGGACGAACTTGGCGCCCCGGCCTTCGGGCGGGTATTATTGGGCACGGCTGTGCCCGCAGCCTATTTTTGGCACACGGAGGCGCGTCGCAAAGTCTCGTCCCATTCCGAGTCCGGCGGATGAAGTGGGCAAGCCCCACCCCCCAAGGCTATAGCCCACCTGTTTTTGTGGCCTTTTTCCGCTGGACGAACTTGGCGCCCGGCCTTCGGGCGGCTATTTTTGGCGCGGCTGTGCCCGCTGACCTATTTTTGGCACACGGAGGCACCTCGCAAAGTCTCGCGCCATTCCGAGTCCGGCGGGACGAAGTTGGCCAGCCCCACCCCTAAGGCTATAGCCCACCGGTGTTTGTGGCCTTTTTCCGCTGGACGAACTTGGCGCCCGGCCTTCGGGCGGGTATTTTTGGCGCGGCTGTGCCCATGCCTATTTTTGGCACATGGAGGCCCCTCGCAAAGTCTGGCCCCATTCCGAGTCCGGCGGACGAACTTGGCCAGCCCCACCCCCAAGGCTATAGCCCACCCGTTTTTCTGGCCTTTTTCCGCTGGACGAACTTGGCGCCCCGGCCTTCGGGCGGCTATTTTTGGGCGCGGCTGTGCCCGCGGCCTATTTTTGGCACACGGAGGCACCTCGTAAAGTCTCGCGCCATTCCGAGTCCGGCGGACGAAGTTGGCCAGCCCCACCCCCCAAGGCTATAGCCCACCCGTTTTTGTGGCCTTTTTCCGCTGGACGAACTTGGCGCCCCGGCCTTCGGGCGGCTATTTTTGGGCGCGGCTGTGCCCGCGGCCTATTTTTGGCACACGGAGGCACCTCGCAAAGGCTCGCGCCATTCCGAGTCCGGCGGACGAAGTTGGCCAGCCCCACCCCCTAAGGCTATAGCCCACCCGTTTTTGTGGCCTTTTTCCGCTGGACGAACTTGGCGCCCCAGCCTTCGGGAGGGTATTATTGGGCACGGCTGTGCCCGCAGCCTATTTTTGGCACACGGAGGCGCCTCACAAAGTCTCGCGCTATTCCGAGTGCGGCGGACGAAGTTGGCCAGCCCCACCCCCCAAAGCTATAGCCCACCTGTTTTTGTGGCCTTTTTCCGCTGGACGAACTTGGCGCCCCGGCCTTCGGGCGGCTATTTTTGGGCGCGGCTGTGCCCGCGGCCTATTTTTGGCACACGGAGGCACCTCGTAAAGTCTCGCGCCATTCCGAGTCCGGTGGACGAAGTTGGCCAGCCCCACCCCCTAAGGCTATAGCCCACCCGTTTTTGTGGCCTTTTTCCGCTGGACGAACTTGGCGCCCCGGCCTTCGGGCGGCTAATTTTGGGCGCGGCTGTGCCCGCGGCCTATTTTTGGCACACGGAGGCGCCTCGCAAACTCTCGCGCCATTCCGAGTCCGGCGGACGAAGTTGGCCAGCCCCACCCCCCAAGGCTATAGCCCACCCGTTTTTGTGGCCTTTTTCCGCTGGACAAACTTGGCGCCCCGGCCTTCGGGCGGGTATTTTTGAGTGCGGCAGTGCCCGCGGCCTATTTTTGGCACACGGAGGCGCGTCGCAAAGTCTCGTGCCATTCCGAGTCCGGCGGATGAAGTGGGCAAGCCCCACCCCCCAAGGCTATAGCCCACCAGTGTTTGTGGCCTTTTTCTGCTGGACGAACTTGGCGCCCCGGCCTTCGGGCGGGTATTTTTAGGCGCGGCTGTGCCCGCGGCCTATTTTTGGCACACGGAGGCGCCTCACAAAGTCTCGCGCCATTCCGAGTCCGGCGGGCGAAGTTGGCCAGCCCCACCCCCCAAGGCTATAGCCCACCCGTTTTTGTGGCCTTTTTCCGCTGGACGAACTTGGCGCCCCGGCCTTCGAGTGGGTATTTTTTGGCGCGGCTGTGCCCGCGGCCTATTTTTGGCACACGGAGGCGCCTCGCAAAGTCTCGCGCCATTCCGAGTCCGGCGGACGAAGTTGGCCAGCCCCACCCCCCAAGGCTATAGCCCACCCGTTTTTGTGGCCTTTTTCCGCTGGACGAACTTGGCGCCCCGGCCTTCGGGCGGGTATTATTGGGCACGGCTGTGCCCGCAGCCTATTTTTGGCACACGGAGGCGCCTCGCAAAGTCTCGCGCCATTCCGAGTGCGGCGGACGAAGTTGGCCAGCCCCACCCCCCAAGGCTATAGCCCACCTGTTTTTGTGGCCTTTTTCCGCAGGACGAACTTGGCGCCCCGGCCTTCGGGCGGCTATTTTTGGGCGCGGCTGTGCCCGCGGCCTATTTTTGGCACACGGAGGCACCTCGCAAAGTCTCGCGCCATTCCGAGTCCGGCGGACGAAGTTGGCCAGCCCCACCCCCTAAGGCTATAGCCCACCAGTGTTTGTGGCCTTTTTCCGCTGGACGAACTTGGCGCCCCGGCCTTCGGGCGGGTATTTTTGGGCGCGGCTGTGCCCGCGGCCTATTTTTGGCACACGGAGGCACCTCGCAAAGTCTCGCGCCATTCCGAGTCCGGCGGACGAAGTTGGCCAGCCCCACCCCCCAAGGCTATAGCCCACCCGTTTTTCTGGCCTTTTTCCGCTGGACGAACTTGGCGCCCCGGCCTTCGGGCGGCTATTTTTGGGCGCGGCTGTGCCCTTGTCCTATTTTTGGCTCACGGAGGCACCTCGTAAAGTCTCGCGCCATTCCGAGTCCGGCGGACGAAGTTGGCCAGCCCCATCCCCCAAGGCTATAGCCCACCCGTTTTTGTGGCCTTTTTCCGCTGGACGAACAAGGCGCCCGGCCTTCGTGTGGGTATTTTTGGCGCGGCTGTGCCCGCGGCCTATTTTTGGCACACGGAGGCACCTCGTAAAGTCTCGCGCCATTCCGAGTCCGGCGGACAGTTGGCCAGCCCCACCCAAGGCTATAGCCCACCCGTTTTGTGGCCTTTTTCCGCTGGGCCGAACTTGGCGCCCGGCCTTCGTGTGGGTATTTTTTGGCGCGGCTGTGCCCGCAGCCTATGGCCACCCAGCACACGGAGGCGCCTCGCAAAGTCTCGCGCCATTCCGAGTCCGGCGGACGAAGTTGGCCAGCCCCACCCCCCAAGGCTATAGCCCACCCGTTTTTGTGGCCTTTTTCCGCTGGACGAACTTGGCGCCCCGGCCTTCGGGCGGCTATGTTTGGGCGCGGCTGTGTCCGCGGCCTATTTTTGGCACACGGAGGCACCTCGCAAAGGCTCGCGCCATTCCGAGTCCGGCGGACGAAGTTGGCCAGCCCCACCCCCTAAGGCTATAGCCCACCCGTTTTTGTGGCCTTTTACCGCTGGACGAACTTGGCGCCCCGGCCTTCGGGCGGCTAATTTTGGGCGCGGCTGTGCCCGCGGCCTATTTTTGGCACCCGGAGGCACCTCGCAAAGTCTCGCGCCATTCCGAGTCCGGCGGACGAAGTTGGCCAGCCCCACCCCCTAAGGCTATAGCCCACCCGTTTTTGTGGCCTTTTTCCGCTGGACGAAGTTGGCGCCCCGGCCTTCGGGCGGGTATTTTTGGGCGCGGCTGTGCCCGCGGCCTATTTTTGGCACACGGAGGCGCCTCGCAAAGTCTCGCGCCATTCCGAGTCCGGCGGACGAAGTTGGCCAGCCCCACCCCCTAAGGCTATAGCGCACCCGTTTTTGTGGCCTTTTTCCGCTGGACGAACTTGGCGCCGCGGCCTTCGGGGGGGTATTTTTGGACGCGGCTGTGCCCGCGGCCTACTTTTCGCCCACGCATCCGCCTCGCAAAGTCTCGCGCCATTCCCAGTCCGGTGGACGAAGTTGGCCAGCCCCACCTCCCAAGGCTATAGCCCACCCGTTTTGCGGCCTTTTTCCGCTGGACGAACTTGGCGCCCCGGCCTTCGGGCGGCTATTTTTGGGCGCGGCTGTGCCCGCGGCCTATTTTTGGCACACGGAGGCGCCTCGCAAAGTCTCGCGCCATTCCGAGTCCGGCGGACGAAGTTGGCCAGCCCCACCCCCCAAGGCTATAGCCCACCCGTTTTTGTGGCCTTTTTCCGCTGGACGAACTTGGCGCCCCGGCCTTCGGGCCTGTATTTTTGGGCGCGGCTGTGCCCGCGGCCTATTTTTGGCACACGGAGGCGCCTCGCAAAGTCTCGCGCCATTCCGAGTCCGGCGGACGAAGTTGGCCAGCCCCACCCCCCAAGGCTATAGCCCACCCGTTTTTGTGGCCTTTTTCCGCTGGACGAACTTGGCGCCCCGGCCTTCGTGTGGGTATTTTTTGGCGCGGCTGTGCCCGCGGCCTATTTTTGGCACACGGAGGCGCCTCGCAAAGTCTCGCGCCATTCCGAGTCCGGCGGACGAAGTTGGCCAGCCCCACCCCCCAAGGCTATAGCCCACCCGTTTTTGTGGCCTTTTTCCGCTGGACGAACTTGGCGCCCCGGCCTTCGGGCGGCTATTTTTGGGCGCGGCTGTGTCCGCGGCCTATTTTTGGCACACGGAGGCACCTCGCAAAGGCTCACGCCATTCCGAGTGCGGCGGACGAAGTTGGCCAGCCCCACCCCCTAAGGCTATAGCCCACCCGTTTTTGTGGCCTTTTACCGCTGGACGAACTTGGCGCCCCGGCCTTCGGGCGGCTAATTTTGGGCGCGGCTGTGCCCGCGGCCTATTTTTGGCACCCGGAGGCACCTCGCAAAGTCTCGCGCCATTCCGAGTCCGGCGGACGAAGTTGCCCAGCCCCAGCCCCTAAGGCTATAGCCCACCCGTTTTTGTGGCCTTTTTCCGCTGGACGAACTTGGCGCCCCGGCCTTCGGGCGGGTATTTTTGGGCGCGGCTGTGCCCGCGGCCTATTTTTGGCGCACGGAGGCGCCTCGCAAAGTCTCGCGCCATTCCGAGTCCGGCGGACGAAGTTGGCCAGCCCCACCCCCTAAGGCTATAGCGCACCCGTTTTTGTGGCCTTTTTCCGCTGGACGAACTTGGCGCCCCGGCCTTCGGGCGGGTATTTTTGGGCGCGGCTGTGCCCGCGGCCTATTTTTGGCACACGGATGCGCCTCGCAAAGTCTCGCGCCATTCCTAGTCCGGCGGACGAAGTTGGCCAGCCCCACCCCCCAAGGCTATAGCCCACCCGTTTTTGTGGCCTTTTTCCGCTGGACGAACTTGGCGCCCCAGCCTTCGGGGGTTATTTTTGGGCGCGGCTGTGCCCGCGGCCTATTTTTGGCACACGGAGGCACCTCGCAAAGTCTCGCGCCATTCCGAGTCCGGCGGACGAAGTGGGCCAGCCCCACCTCCCTAGGCTATAGCCCACCCGTTTTTGTGGCCTTTTACCGCTGGACGAACTTGGCGCCCCAGCCTTTGGGCGTGTATTTTTGGGCGCGGCTGTGCCCGTGGTCTATTTTTGGCACATGGAGGCGCCTCGCAAAGTCTCGGGCCATTCCAAGTCCGGCGGACGAAGTTGGCCAGCCCCACCCCCTAAGGCTATAGCCCACCCGTTTTTGTGGCCTTTTTCCGCTGGACGAACTTGGCGCCCCGGCCTTCGGGCGGGTCTTTTTGGGCGCGGCTGTGCCCGCGGCCTATTTTTGGCACACGGAGGCGCCTCGCAAAGTCTCGCGCCATTCCGAGTCCGGCGGACGAAGTTGGCCAGCCCCACCCCCCAAGGCTATAGCCCACCCGTTTTTCTGGCCTTTTTCCGCTGGACGAACTTGGCGCCCCGGCCTTCGGGCGGCTATTTTTGGGCGCGGCTGTGCCCGCGGCCTATTTTTGGCACACGGAGGCGCCTCGCAAAGTCTCGCGCCATTCCGAGTCCGGCGGACGAAGTTGGCCAGCCCCACCCCCCAAGGCTATAGCCCACCCGTTTTTCTGGCCTTTTTCCGCTGGACGAACTTGGCGCCCCGGCCTTCGGGCGGGTATTATTGGGCGCGGCTGTGCCCGCGGCCTATTTTTGGCTCACGGAGGCGCCTCGCAAAGTCTCGCGCCATTCCTAGTCCGGCGGACGAAGTTGGCCAGCCCCACCCCCCAAGGCTATAGCCCACCCGTTTTTGTGGCCTTTTTCCGCTGGACGAACTTGGCGCCCCGGCCTTCGGGCGGCTATTTTTGGGCGCGGCTGTGCCCACGGCCTATTTTTGGCACACGGAGGCGCCTCGCAAAGTCTCGCGCCATTCCGAGTCCGGCGGACGAAGTTGGCCAGCCCCACCCCCACATGCTATAGCCCACCCGTTTTCTGGCCTTTTCCGCTGGGCCGAACTTGGCGCCCGGCCTTGGGCGGCTATTTTTGGGCGCGGCTGTGCCCATGGCCTATTTTTTGGCACACGGAGGTGCCTCGCAAAGTCTCGCGCCATTCCGAGTCCGGCGGACAAAGTTGGCCAGCCCCACCCCCCAAGGCTATAGCCCACCCGTTTTTTGGGCCTTTTTCCGCTGGACGAACTTGGCGCCCCGGCCTTCGGGCGGGTATTTTTCGGCGCGGCTGTGCCCGCGGCCTATTTTTGGCACACGGAGGCGCCTCGCAAAGTCTCGCGCCATTCCGAGTCCGGCGGACGAAGTTGGCCAGCCCCACCCCCCAAGGCTATAGCCCACCCGTTTTTGTGGCCTTTTTCCGCTGGACGAACTTGGCGCCCCGGCCTTTGAGTCGGTATTTTTTGGCGCGGCTGTGCCCGCGGCCTATTTTTGGCACACGGTGGCGCCTCGCAAAGTCTCGCGCCATTCCGAGTCCGGCGGACGAAGTTGGCCAGCCCCACCCCCCAAGGCTATAGCCCACCCGTTTTTGTGGCCTTTTTCCGCTGGACGAACTTGGCGCCCCGGCCTTCGAGTGGGAATTTTTTGGCGCGGCTGTGCCCGCGGCCTATTTTTGGCACACGGAGGTGCCTCACAAAGTCTCGCGCCATTCCGAGTCCGGCGGACCAAGTTGGCCAGCCCTCCCCCCCAAGGCTATAGCCCACCCGTTTTTCTGGCCTTTTTCCGCTGGACGAACTTGGCGCCCCGGCCTTCGGGCAGGTATTATTGGGCACGGCTGTGCCCGCAGCCTATTTTTGGCACACGGAGGCGCCTCGCAAAGTCTCGCGCCATTCCGAGTGCGGCGGACGAAGTTGGCCAGCCCCACCCCCCAAGGCTATAGCCCACCTGTTTTTGTGGCCTTTTTCCGCTGGACGAACTTGTTGCCCCGGCCTTCGGGCGGCTATTTTTGGGCGCGGCTGTGCCCGCGGCCTATTTTTGGCACACGGAGGCGCCTCGCAAAGTCTCGCGCCATTCCGAGTCCGGCGGACGAAGTTGGCCAGCCCCACCCCCCAAGGCTATAGCCCACCCATTTTTGTGGCCTTTTCCGCAGGACGAACTTGGCGCCCCGGCCTTCGGGCGGCTATTTTTGGGCGCGGCTGTGCCCGCGGCCTATTTTTGGCACACGGAGGCACCTCGCAAAGTCTCGCGCCATTCCGAGTCCGGCGGACGAAGTTGGCCAGCCCCACCCCCCAAGGCTATAGCCCACCCGTTTTTGTGGCCTTTTTCCGCTGGACGAACTTGGCGCCCCGGCCTTCGGGCGGGTATTTTTGGGCGCGGCTGTGCCCGCGGCCTATTTTTGGCACACGGAGGCGCCTCGCAAAGTCTCGCGCCATTTCGAGTCCGGCGGACGAAGTTGGCCAGCCCCACCCCCCAAGGCTATAGCCCACCCGTTTGTCTGGCCTTTTTCCGCTGGACGAACTTGGCGCACCGGCCTTCGGGCGGCTATTTTTGGGCCCGGCTGTGCCCGCGGCCTATTTTTGGCACACGGAGGCGCCTCGCAAAGTCTCGCGCCATTCCGAGTCCGGCGGACGAAGTTGGCCAGCCCCACCCCCCAAGGCTATAGCCCACCCGGTTTTGTGGCCTTTTTCCGCTGGACGAACTTGGCGCATCGGCCTTCGGGCGGGTATTTTTCGGCGCGGCCTATTTTTGGCACACGGAGGCGCCTCGCAAAGTCTCGCGCCATTCCGAGTCCGGCGGACGAAGTTGGCCAGCCCCACCCCCCAAGGCTATAGCCCACCCATTTTTGTGGCCTTTTTCCGCTGGACGAACTTGGCGCCCCGGCCTTCGGGCGGCTATTTTTGGGCGCGGCTGTGCCCGCGGCGTATTTTTGGCACACGGAGGCGCCTCGCAAACTCTCGCGCCATTCCGAGTCCGGCGGACGAAGTTGGCCAGCCCCACCCCCTAAGGCTATAGCCCACCCGTTTTTGTGGCCTTTTTCCGCTGGACGAACTTGGCGCCCCGGCCTTCGGGCGGGTATTTTTGGGCGCGGCTGTGCCCGCGGCCTATTTTTGGCACACGGAGGCGCCTCGCAAAGTCTCGCGCCATTCCGAGTCCGGCGGACGAAGTTGGCCAGCCCCACCCCCTAAGGCTATAGCCCACCCGTTTGTCTGGCCTTTTTCCGCTGGACGATCTTGGCGCCCCGGGCTTCGGGCGGCTTTTTTTGGGCGCGGCTGTGCCGCGGACTATTTTTGGCACACGGAGGCGCCTCGCAAAGTCTCGCGCCATTCCGAGTCCGGCGGACCAGTTGGCCAGCCCCACCCCTAAGGCTATAGCCCACCCGTTTTGTGGCCTTTGTCCGCTGGACGAACTTGGCGCCCGGCCTTCGGGTATTTTTGGCGCGGCTGTGCCCGCGGCCTTTTTGGCACACGGAGGCGCCTCGCAAAGTCTCGCGCCATTCCGAGTCCGGCGGGACGGTTGTTGGCCAGCCCCACCCCCAAGGCTATAGCCCACCCGTTTTTTCTGGCCTTTTTCCGCTGGACGAACTTGGCGCCCGGCCTTCGGGCGGCTATTTTTGGCGCGGCTGTGCCATGGCCTATTTTTGGCACACGGAGGCGCCTCGCAAAGTCTCGCGCCATTCCGAGTCCGGCGGACGAAGTTGGCCAGCCCCACCCCCAAGGCTATAGCCCACCCGTTTTCTGGCCTTTTTCCGCTGGACGAACTTGGCGCCCGGCCTTCGGGCGGGTATTTTTGGCGCTGCTGTGCCCGCGCCTATTTTTGGCACACGGAGGCGCCTCGCAAAGTCTCGCGCCATTCCGAGTCCGCGGACGAAGTTGGCCAGCCCCACCCTCAAGGCTATAGCCCACCCGTTTTTGTGGCCTTTTTCCGCTGGACGAACTTGGCGCCCGGCCTTTGAGTGGGTATTTTTTTGGCGCGGCTGTGCCTGGGCCTATTTTTGGTACACGGAGGCGCCTCGCAAAGTCTAGCGCCATTCCGAGTCCCGCGGACGAAGTTGGCCAGCCCCACCCCCAAGGCTATAGCCCACCCGTTTTGTGGCCTTTTTTCCGCTGGACGAACTTGGCGCCCGGCCTTCGAGTGGGAATTTTGGGCGCGGCTGTGCCCGCGCCCTATTTTTGGCACACGGAGGCGCCTCGCAAAGTCCCACACCCATTCCGAGTCGGGCGGACGAAGTTGGCCAGCCCCACCCCCCAAGGCTATAGCCCACCCGTTTTTCGGCCTTTTTCCGCTGGACGAACTTGGCGCCACGGCCATCGGGAGGGAATAATTGGGCGCGGATGTCCCCGATGCCACTGTTTGGAACACGGAGGAGCATCGCAAAGTCTCGCGCCATTCCGAGTCCGGCGGACGAAGGTGGGCAGCCCCACCCCCAAGGCTATAGCCCACCCGTTTTCTGGCCTTTTCCGCTGGACGAACTTGGCGCCCGGCCTTCGGGGTATTTTGGGAGCGGCTGTGCCCGCGGCCTATTTTTGGCACACGGAGGCGCCGCAAAGTCTCGCGCCATTCCGAGTCCGGCGGACGAAGTTGGCCAGCCCCACCCCCAAGGCTATAGCCCACCCGTTTTTCGGCCTTTTTCCGCTGGACGAACTTGGCGCCCGGCCTTCGGGCGGCTATTTTTGGGCGCGGCTGTGCCCTGGCCTATTTTTGGCACACGGAGGCGCCTCGCAAAGTCTCGCGCCATTCCGAGTCCGAGCGGACGAAGTTGGCCAGCCCCACCCCCAAGGCTATAGCCCACCCGTTTTCTGGCCTTTTTCCGCTGGACGAACTTGGCGCCCGGCCTTCGGGCGGGTATTTTTGCGCGGCTGTGCCCGCGGCCTATTTTTGGCACACGGAGGCGCCCGCAAAGTCTCGCGCCATTCCGAGTCCGGCGGACGAAGTGGGCCAGCCCACCCCTCAAGGCTATAGCCCACCCGTTTTTGTGGCCTTTTTCCGCTGGACGAACTTGGCGCCCGGCCTTTGAGTGGGTATTTTTGGCGCGGCTGTGCCCGCGGCCTATTTTTGGTACGGAGGCGCCTCGCAAAGTCTAGCGCCATTCCGAGTCCGGCGGACAGTTGGCCAGCCCCACCCCCAAGGCTATAGCCCACCCGTTTTTCTGGCCTTTTTCCGCTGGACGAACTTGGCGCCCCGGCCTTCGAGTGGGAATTTTTTGGCGCGGCTGTGCCCGCGGCCTATTTTTGGCACACGGAGGCGCCTCGCAAAGTCTCGCGCCATTCCGAGTCCGGCGGACGAAGTTGGCCAGCCCCACCCCCCAAGGCTATAGCCCACCCGTTTTCTGGCCTTTTTCCGCTGGACGAACTTGGCGCCCCGGCCTTCGGGCGGCTATTTTTGGGCGCGGCTGTGCCCGCGGCCTATTTTTGGCACACGAAGGTGCCTCGTAAAGTCTCGCGCCATTCCGACTCAGGCGCGGCATGTAGGCCAGCCCCGAGCCCCAAGGCTATAGCCCACCCGTTTTTCTGGCCTTTTTCCGCTGGACGAACTTGGCGCCCCGGCCTTCGGGCGGGTATTTTTCGGCGCGGCTGAGCCCGCGGCCTATTTTTGGCACACGGAGGCGCCTCGCAAAGTCTCGCGCCATTCCGAGTCCGGCGGACGAAGTTGGCCAGCCCCACCCCCCAAGGCTATAGCCCACCCGTTTTTGTGGCCTTTTTCCGCTGGACGAACTTGGCGCCCCGGCCTTTGAGTCGGTATTTTTTGGCGCGGCTGTGCCCGCGGCCTATTTTTGGCACACGGAGGCGCCTCGCAAAGTCTCGCGCCATTCCGAGTCCGGCGGACGAAGTTGGCCAGCCCCACCCCCCAAGGCTATAGCCCACCCGTTTTTGTGGCCTTTTTCCGCTGGACGAACTTGGCGCCCCGGCCTTCGAGTGGGAATTTTTTGGCGCAGCTGTGCCCGCGGCCTATTTTTGGCACACGGAGGTGCCTCACAAAGTCTCGCGCCATTCCGAGTCCGGCGGACGAAGTTGGCCAGCCCTACCCCCCAAGGCTATAGCCCACCCGTTTTTCTGGCCTTTTTCCGCTGGACGAACTTGGCGCCCCGGCCTTCGGGCGGGTATTATTGGGCACGGCTGTGCCCGCAGCCTATTTTTGGCACACGGAGGCGCCTCGCAAAGTCTCGCGCCATTCCGAGTGCGGCGGACGAAGTTGGCCAGCCCCACCCCCCAAGGCTATAGCCCACCTGTTTTTGTGGCCTTTTTCCGCTGGACGAACTTGTTGCCCCGGCCTTCGGGCGGCTATTTTTGGGCGCGGCTGTGCCCGCGGCCTATTTTTGGCACACGGAGGCGCCTCGCAAAGTCTCGCGCCATTCCGAGTCCGGCGGACGAAGTTGGCCAGCCCCACCCCCCAAGGCTATAGCCCACCCGTTTTTGTGGCCTTTTTCCGCTGGACGAACTTGGCGCCCCGGCCTTCGGGCGGCTATTTTTGGACGCGGCTGTGCCCGCGGCCTATTTTTGGCACACGGAGGCACCTCGCAAAGTCTCGCGCCATTCCGAGTCCGGCGGACGAAGTTGGCCAGCCCCACCCCCTAAGGCTATAGCCCACCCGTTTTTGTGGCCTTTGTCCGCTGGACGAACTTGACGCCCCGGCCTTCGGGGGGGTATTTTTGGGCGCGGCTGTGCCCGCGGCCTATTTTTGGCACACGGAGGCGCCTCGCAAAGTCTCGCGCCATTCCGAGTCCGGCGGACGAAGTTGGCCAGCCCCACCCCCCAAGGCTATAGCCCACCCGTTTTTCTGGCCTTTTTCCGCTGGACGAACTTGGCGCCCCGGCCTTCGGGCGGCTATTTTTGGGCGCGGCTGTGCCCGCGGCCTATTTTTGGCACACGGAGGCGCCTCGCAAAGTCTCGCGCCATTCCGAGTCCGGCGGACGAAGTTGGCCAGCCCTACCCCCCAAGGCTATAGCCCACCCGTTTATCTGGCCTTTTTCCGCTGGACGAACTTGGCGCCCCGGCCTTCGGGCGGGTATTTTTGGGGGCGGCTGTGCCCGTGGCCTATTTTTGGCACACGGAGGCGCCTCGCAAAGTCTCGCGCCATTCCGAGTCCGGCGGACGAGTTGGCCAGCCCCACCCCCAAGGCTATAGCCCACCCGTTTTTGTGGCCTTTTTCCGCTGGACGAACTTGGCGCCCCGGCCTTTGAGTGGGTATTTTTTGGCGCGGCTGGGCCCGGGGGCTATATTTGGCACACGGATGCGCCTCGCAAATTATAGCGCCATTCCGAGTCCGGCGGACTAATTTGGACAGCCCCACCCCATTACGCTATAGACTACCTGATTTTGTGTCCTTTTTCCGTTGGACGAACTTGGCGCCCCGGCCTTCGAGTGGGAATTTTTTGGCGCGGCTGTGCCCGCGGCCTATTTTTGGCACACGGGGGCGCCTCGCAAAGTCTCGCGCCATTCCGAGTCCGCGGACGAAGTTGGCCAGCCCCACCCCCAAGGCTATAGCCCACCCGTTTTGTGGCCTTTTTCCGCTGGACGAACTTGGCGCCCGGCCTTCGGGCGGCTATTTTTGGGCGCGGCTGTGCCCGCGCCTATTTTTGGCACACGGAGGCACCTCGCAAAGTCTCGCGCCATTCCGAGTCCGGCGGACGAAGTTGGCCAGCCCCACCCCTAAGGCTATAGCCCACCCGTTTTTGTGGCCTTTTTCCGCTGGACGAACTTGGCGCCCGGCCTTCGTGCGGGTATTTTTGGGCGCGGCTGTGCCCTTTGACCTATTTTTGGCACACGGGGCACCTCGCAAAGTCTCGCGCCATTCCGAGTCCGGCGGACGAAGTTGGCCAGCCCCACCCCCCAAGGCTATAGCCCACCCGTTTTTCTGGCCTTTTTCCGCTGGACGAACTTGGCGCCCCGGCCTTCGGGCGGCTATTTTTGGGCGCGGCTGTACCCGCGGCCTATTTTTGGCACACGGAGGCGCCTCGCAAAGTCTCGCGCCATTCCGAGTCCGGCGGACGAAGTTGGCCAGCCCCACCCCCCAAGGCTATAGCCCACCCGTTTTTCTGGCCTTTTTCCGCTGGACGAACTTGGCGCCCCGGCCTTCGGGCGGGTATTTTTTGGCGCGGCTGTGCCCGCGGCCTATTTTTGGCACACGGAGGCGCCTCGCAAAGTCTCGCGCCATTCCGAGTCCGGCGGACGAAGTTGGCCAGCCCCACCCCCCAAGGCTATAGCCCACCCGTTTTTGTGGCCTTTTTCCGCTGGACGAACTTGGCGCCCCGGCCTTTGAGTGGGTATTTTTTGGCGCGGCTGTGCCCGCGGCCTATTTTTGGCACACGGAGGCGCCTCGCAAAGTCTAGCGCCATTCCGAGTCCGGCGGACGAAGTTGGCCAGCCCCACCCCCCAAGGCTATAGCCCACCCGTTTTTGTGGCCTTTTTCCGCTGGACGAACTTGGCGCCCCGGCCTTC
The DNA here is from genome assembly GCA_030448935.1 of Citrus cavaleriei. Lineage (NCBI taxonomy): Eukaryota > Viridiplantae > Streptophyta > Magnoliopsida > Sapindales > Rutaceae > Citrus > Citrus cavaleriei. The sequence goes on from JAUJEM010000099.1 coordinate 183,231, forward strand.
GAGTGGGAATTTTTTGGCGCGGCTGTGCCCGCGGCCTATTTTTGGCACACGGAGGCACCTCGCAAAGTCTCGCGCCATTCCGAGTCCGGCGGACGAAGTTGGCCAGCCCCACCCCCCAAGGCTATAGCCCACCCGTTTTTGTGGCCTTTTTCCGCTGGACGAACTTGGCGCCCCGGCCTTCGGGCGGCTATTTTTGGGCGCGGCTGTGACCGCGGCCTATTTATGGCACACGGAGGCACCTCGCAAAGTCTCGCGCCATTCCGAGTCCGGCGGACGAAGTTGGCCAGCCCCACCCCCTAAGGCTATAGCCCACCCGTTTTTGTGGCCTTTTTCCGCTGGACGAACTTGGCGCCCCGGCCTTCGGGCGGGTATTTTTGGGCGCGGCTGTGCCCGCGGCCTATTTTTGGCACACGGAGGCGCCTCGCAAAGTCTCGCGCCATTCCGAGTCCGGCGGACGAAGTTGGCCAGCCCCACCCCCCAAGGCTATAGCCCACCAGTTTTTCTGGCCTTTTTCCGCTGGACGAACTTGGCGCCCCGGCCTTCGGGCGGCTATTTTTCGGCGCGGCTGTGCCCGCGGCCTATTTTTGGCACACGGAGGTGCCTCGCAAAGTCTCGCGCCATTCCGAGTCCGGCGGACGAAGTTGGCCAGCCCCACCCCCCAAGGCTATAGCCCACCCGTTTTTGTGGCTTTTTTCCGCTGGACGAACTTGGCGCCCCGGCCTTCGAGTGGGTATTTTTTGGCGCGGCTGTGCCCGCGGCCTATTTTTGGCACACGGAGGCGCCTCGCAAAGGCTCGCGCCATTCCGAGTCCGGCGGACGAAGTTGGCCAGCCCCACCCCCCAAGGCTATAGCCCACCCGTTTTTCTGGCCTTTTTCCGCTGGACGAACTTGGCGCCCCGGCCTTTGAGTGGGTATTTTTTGGCGCGGCTGTGCCCGCGGCCTATTTTTGGCACACGGAGGTGCCTCGCAAAGTCTCGCGCCATTCCGAGTCCGGCGGACGAAGTTGGCCAGCCCCACCCCCCAAGGCTATAGCCCACCCGTTTTGTGGCCTTTTTCCGCTGGACGAACTTGGCGCCCCGGCCTTCGGGCGGGTATTTTTGGCGCGGCTGTGCCCGCGGCCTATTTTTGGCACACGGAGGTGCCTCGTAAAGTCTCGCGCCATTCCGAGTCCGGCGGACGAAGTTGGCCAGCCCCACCCCCCAAGGCTATAGCCCACCCGTTTTTGTGGCCTTTTTCCGCTGGACGAACTTGGCGCCCCGGCCTTCGGGCGGGTATTTTTGGGCGCGGCTGTGCAGATGCCTATTTTTGGCACACGGAGGCACCTCGCAAAGTCTCGCGCCATTCCGAGTCCGGCGGACGAAGTTGGCCAGCCCCACCCCCCCAGGCTATAGCCCACCCGTTTTTGTGGCCTTTTTCCGCTGGACGAACATGGCGCCCCGGCCTTCGGGCGGGTACGCGGCTGTGCCCGCGGCCTATTTTTGGCACACGGAGGCGCCTCGCAAAGTCTCGCGCCATTCCGAGTCCGGCGGACGAAGTTGGCCAGCCCCACCCCCCAAGGCTATAGCCCACCCGTTTTTCTGGCCTTTTTCCGCTGGACGAACTTGGCGCCCCGGCCTTCGGGCGGGTATTTTTGGGCGCGGCTGTGCCCGCGGCCTATTTTTGGCACACGGAGGCACCTCGTAAAGTCTCGCGCCATTCCGAGTCCGGCGGACGAAGTTGGCCAGCCCCACCCCCCAAGGCTATAGCCCACCCGTTTTTGTGGCCTTTTTCCGCTGGACGAACTTGGCGCCCCGGCCTTCGGGCGGGTATTTTTGGGCGCGGCTGTGCCCGCGGCCTATTTTTGGCACACGGAGCCGCCTCACAAAGTCTCGCGCCATTCCGAGTCCGGCCTACGAAGTTGGCCAGCCCCACCCCCCAAGGCTATAGCCCACCCGTTTTTGTGGCCTTTTTCCGCTGGACGAACTTGGCGCCCCGGCCATCGAGTGGGTATTTTTTGGCGCGGCTGTGCCCGCGGCCTATTTTTGGCACACGGAGGCGCCTCGCAAAGTCTCGCGCCATTCCGAGTCCGGCGGACGAAGTTCGCCAGCCCCACCCCCCAAGGCTATAGCCCACCCGTTTTTGTGGCCTTTTTCCGCTGGACGAACTTGGCGCCCCGGCCTTCGGGCAGGTAATTTTGGGCGCGGCTGTGCCCGCGGCCTATTTTTGGCACACGGAGGTGCCTCGCAAAGTCTCGCGCCATTCCGAGTCCGGCGGACGAAGTTGGCCAGCCCCACCCCCCAAGGCTATAGCCCACCCGTTTTTGTGGCCTTTTTCCGCTGGACGAACTTGGCGCCCCGGCCTTCGAGTGGGTATTTTTGGGCGCGGCTGTGCCCGCGGCCTATTTTTGGCACACGGAGGCGCCTCGCAAAGTCTCGCGCCATTCCGAGTCCGGCGGACGAAGTTGGCCAGCCCCACCCCCCAAGGCTATAGCCCACCCGTTTTTGTGGCCATTTTCCGCTGGACAAACTAGGCGCCCCGGCCTTCGGGCGGGTATTTTTGGGCGGGGCTGTGCCCGCGGCCTATTTTTGGCACACGGAGGCGCCTCGCAAAGTCTCGCGCCATTCCGAGTCCGGCGGACGAAGTTGGCCAGCCCCACCCCCCCAGGCTATAGCCCACCCGTTTTTGTGGCCTTTTTCCGCAGGACAAACTAGGCGCCCCGGCCTTCGGGCGGGTAATTTTGGGCGCGGCTGTGCCCGCGGCCTATTTTTGGCACACGGAGGCGCCTCGCAAAGTCTCGTGCCATTCCGAGTCCGGCGGACGAAGTTGGCCAGCCCCACCCCCCAAGGCTATAGCCCACCCGTTTTTGTGGCCTTTTTCCGCTGGACGAACTTGGCGCCCCGGCCTTCGAGTGGGTATTTTTTGGCGCGGCTGTGCCCGCGGCCTATTTTTGGCACACGGAGGCGCCTCGCAAAGTCTCGCGCCATTCCGAGTCCGGCGGACGAAGTTGGCCAGCCCCACCCCCCAAGGCTATAGCCCACCCGTTTTTGTGGCCTTTTTCCGCAGGACAAACTAGGCGCCCCGGCCTTCGGGCGGGTATTTTTGGGCGCGGCTGTGCCCGCGGCCTATTTTTGGCACACGGAGGCGCCTCGCAAAGTCTCGCGCCATTCCGAGTCCGGCGGACGAAGTTGGCCAGCCCCACCCCCCAAGGCTATAGCCCACCCGTTTTTGTGGCCTTTTTCCGCTGGACGAACTTGGCGCCCCGGCCTTCGAGTGGGTATTTTTTGGCGCGGCTGTGCCCGCGGCCTATTTTTGGCACATGGAGGCGCCTCGCAAAGTCTCGCGCCATTCCGAGTGCGGCGGACGAAGTTGGCCAGCCCCACCCCCCAAGGCTATAGCCCACCCGTTTTTGTGGCCTTTTTCCGCTGGACAAACTAGGCGCCCCGGCCTTCGGGCGGGTATTTTTGGGCGGGGCTGTGCCCGCGGCCTATTTTTGGCACACGGAGGCGCCTCGCAAAGTCTCGCGCCATTCCGAGTCCAGCGGACGAAGTTGGCCAGCCCCACCCCCCAAGGCTATAGCCCACCCGTTTTTGTGGCCTTTTTCCGCAGGACAAACTTGGCGCCCCGGCCTTCGGGCGGGTATTTTTGGGCGCGGCTGTGCCCGCGGCCTATTTTTGGTACACGGAGGCGCCTTGCAAAGTCTCGCGCCATTCCGAGTCCGGCGGACGAAGTTGGCCAGCCCCACCCCCCAAGGCTATAGCCCACCCGTTTTTGTGGCCTTTTTCCGCTGGACGAACTTGGCGCCCCGGCCTTCGGGCGGGTATTTTTGGGCGCGGCTGTGCCCGAGGTTTATTTTTGGCACACGGAGGCGCCTCACAAAGTCTAGCGCCATTCCAAGTCCGGCGGACGAAGTGGGCCAGCCCCACCCCCCAAGGCTATAGCCCACCCGTTTTTGTGGCCTTTTTCCGCTGGACGAACTTGGCGCCCCGGCCTTTGGGTGGGTATTTTTGGGCACGGCTGTGCCCGCGGCCTATTTTTGGAACACGGAGGTGCCTCGCAAAGTCTCGAGCCTTTCCGAGTCCGGCGGACGAAGTTGGCCAGCCCCACCCCCCAAGGCTATAGCCCACCCGTTTTTGTGGCCTTTTTCCGCTGGACGAACTTTGCGCCCCGGCCTTCGGGCGGGTATTTTTGGGTGCGGCTGTGCCCGCGGCCTATTTTTGGCACACGGAGGAGCCTCGCAAAGTCTCGTACCATTCCGAGTCCGGCGGACGAAGTTGGCCAGCCCCACCCCCCAAGGCTATAGCCCACCTGTTTTTGTGGCCTTTTTCCGCTGGACGAACTTGGCGCCCCGGCCTTCGGGTGGGTATTTTTGGGAGCGGCTGTGCCCGCGGACTATTTTTGGTACACGGAGGTGCCTCGCAAAGTCTCGCGCCATTCCGAGTCCGGCGGACGAAGTTGGCCAGCCCCACCCCCCAAGCTTATAGCCCACCCGTTTTTGTGGCCTTTTTCCGCTGGACGAACTTGGCGCCCGGCCTTCGGGGTGGGTATTTTTGGCGCGGCTGTGTCCATGGCCTATTTTTGGCACACGGAGGTGCCTCGCAAAGTCTCGCGCCATTCGAATCCGGCGGACGAAGTAGGCCAGCCCCACCCCCCAAGGCTATAGCCCACCCGTTTTTGTGGCCTTTTTCAGCTGAACTAACTAGGCGCCCCGGCCTTCGGGGGGGTATTTTTGTGCGCGGCTGTGCCCGCGGCCTCGTTTGGTGACAAGGAGGGGCCTCGCAAAGTCTCGCGCCATTCGGAGTCCGGCGAAGTTGGCCAGCCCCACCCCCAAGGCTATAGCCCACCCGTTTATGTGGCCTTTTACCGCTGGACGAACTTGGCGCCCCGGCCTTCGGGTGGGTATTTTTGGGCGCGGCTGTGCCCGCGGCCTATTTCTGGGACAAGGAGGCGCCTCGCAAAGTCTCGCGCCATTCTGAGTCCGGCGGACGAAGTTGGCCAGCCCCACCCCCCAAGGCTATAGCCCACCCGTTTTTGTTGCCTTTTTCCGCTGGACGAACTTGGCGCCCCGGCCTTCGGTGGGGTATTTTTGGGCGCGGCTGTGCCCGCGGCCTCTTTTTGGCACACGGAGGCGCCTCGCAAACTCTCGCGCCATTCCGAGTCCGGCAGACGAAGTTGGCCAGCCCCACCCCCCAAGGCTATAGCCCACCCGTTTTTGTGGCCTTTTTACGCTGGACGAACTTGGCGCCCCGGCCTTCGGGCAGGTATTTTTGGGCGCGGCTGTGGCCGCGGCCTATTTTTGGCACACGGAGGCGCCTCGCAAAGTCTCGCGCCATTCCGAGTCCGGCGGACGAAGTTGGCCAGCCCCACCCCCCAAGGCTATAGGCCACCCGTTTTTGTGGCCTTTTTTCGCTGGACGAACTTGGTGCCCGGCCTTGGGCGGGGCTTTTGGGCTGGCTGTGCCCGCAGCCTATTTTTGGCACACGGAGGTGCCTCACAAAGTCTCGCGCCATTCCGAGTCCGGCGGACGAAGTGGGCCAGCACCACCCCCCAAGGCTATAGCCCACCCGTTTTTGTGGCCTTTTTCCGCTGGACGAACTTGGCGCCCCGGCCTTCGGGTGGGTAAATTTGTTTGCGGCTGTGCCCGAAGACTATTTTTGGCACACGGAGGTGCCTCGCAAAGTCTCGCGCCATTCCGAGTCCGGCGGACGAAGTTGGCCAGCCCCACCCCCCAAGGCTATAGCCCACCCGTTTTTGTGGCCTTTTTCCGCTGGACGAACTTGGCGCCCCGGCCTTCGGGCGGGTATTTTTGGGCGCGGCTGTGCCCGAGGCCTATTTTTGGCACACGGAGGCGCCTCGAAAGTCTCGCGCCATTCCGAGTCCGGCGGACGAAGTTGGCCAGCCCCACCCCCCAAGGCTATAGCCCACCCGTTTTTGTGGCCTTTTTCCGCTGGACGAACTTGGCGCCCCGGCCTTCGGGCGGGGGTATTTTGGCAGCGGCTGTGCCCGCTGCCTATTTTTGGCACACGGAGGTGCCTCGCAAAGTCACGCGCCATTCCGAATCCGGCGGACGAAGTTGGCCAGCCCCACCCCCCAAGGCTATAGCCCACCCGTTTTTGTATCCTTTTTCTGCTGCACGAACTTGGCGCCCCGGCCTTCGGGCGGGTATTTTTGGGCGCGGCTGTGCCCGCGGCCTGGTTTGGTCACACGGAGGTGCCTCGCAAAGTGTCGCGCCATTCCGAGTCCGGCGGACGAAGTTGGCCAGCCCTACCCCCCAAGGCTATAGCCCACCCGTTTTGTGGCCTTTTACAGCTGGACGAACTTGGCGCCCCGGCCTTCGGGTGGGGATTTTTGGGCGCGGCTGTGCCCGCGGCCTATTTCTGGGACAAGGAGGCGCCTCGCAAAGTCTCGCGCCATTCCGAGTCCGGCGGACGAAGTTGGCCAGCCCCACCCCCCAAGGCTATAGCCCACCCGTTTTTGTGGCCTTTTTCCGCTGGACGAACTTGGCGCCCCGGCCTTCGGTGGGGTATTTTTGGGCGCGGCTGTGCCCGCGCCCTCTTTTTGGCACACGGAGGCGCCTCGCAAACTCTCGCGCCATTCCGAGTCCGGCGGACGAAGTTGGCCAGCCCCACCCCCCAAGGCTATAGCCCACCCGTTTTTGTGGCCTTTTTACGCTGGACGAACTTGGCGCCCCGGCCTTCGGGCAGGTATTTTTGGGCGCGGCTGTGGCCGCGGCCTATTTTTGGCACACGGAGGCGGCTCGCAAAGTCTCGCGCCATTCCGAGTCCGGCGGACGAAGTTGGCCAGCCCCACCCCCCAAGGCTATAGCCCACCCGTTTTTGTGGCCTTTTTCCGCTGGACGAACTTGGCGCCCCGGCCTTCGGGCGGGTATTTTTGGGCGCGGCTGTGCCTGAGGCCTATTTTTGGCACACGGAGGCACCTCGCAAAGTCTCGCGCCATTCCGAGTCCGGCGGACGAAGTTGGCCAGCCCCCCCCCCCAAGGCTATAGCCCACCCGTTTTTGCGGCCTTTTTCCGCTGGACGAACTTGGCGCCCCGGCCTTCGGGCGGGTATTTTTGGGCGCGGCTGTGCCCGCGGCCTATTTTTGGCACACGGAGGCGCCTCGCAAAGTTTCGCGCCATTCCGAGTCCGGCGGACGAAGTTGGCCAGCCCCACCCCCCAAGGCTATAGCCCACCCGTTTTTGTGGCCTTTTTCCGCTGGACGAACTTGGCGCCCCGGCCTTCGGTGGGGTATTTTTGGGCGCGGCTGTGCCCGCGCCCTCTTTTTGGCACACGGAGGCGCCTCACAAAGTCTCGCGCCATTCCGTGTCCGGCGGACGAAGTTGGCCAGCCCCACCCCCCAAGGCTATAGCCCACCCGTTTTTGTGGCCTTTTTACGCTGGACGAACTTGGCGCCCCGGCTTTCGGGCAGGTATTTTTGGGCGCGACTGTGTCCACGGCCTATTTTTGGCACACGGAGGTGCCTCGCAAACTCTCGCGCCATTCCGAGTCCGGCGGGGAAGTTGGCCAGCCCCACCCCCCAAGGGTATAGTCCACCCGTTTTTGTGGCCTTTTTACGCTGGACGAACTTGGCGCCCCGGCCTTCGGGCAGGTATTTTTGGGCGCAGCTGTGGCCGCGGCCTATTTTTGGCACACAGAGGCGCCTCGCAAAGTCTCGCGCCATTCCGAGTCCGGCGGACGAAGTTGGCCAGCCCCACCCCCCAAGGCTATAGGCCACCCGTTTTTGTGGCCTTTTTTCGCTGGACGAACTTGGCGCCCCGGCCTTCGGGCGGGGCTTTATGGGCGCGGCTGTGGCCGCAGCCTATTTTTAGCACACGGAGGTGCCTCACAAAGTCTCACGCCATTCCGAGTCCGGCGGACGAAGTGGGCCAGCCCCACCCCCCAAGGCTATAGCCCACCCGTTTTTGTGGCCTTTTTCCGCTGGACGAACTTGGCGCCCCGGCCTTCGGGCGGGTATTTTTGGGCGCGGCTGTGCCCGCAAACTATTTTTGGCACACGGAGGTGCCTCGCAAAGTCTCGCGCCATTCCGAGTCCGGCGGACGAAGTTGGCCAGCCCCACCCCCCAAGGCTATAGCCCACCCGTTTTTGTGGCCTTTTTCCGCTGGACGAACTTGGCGCCCCGGCCTTGGGGCGGGTATTTTTGGGCGCGGCTGTGCCCGCAGACTATTTTTGGCACACGGAGGTGCCTCGCAAAGTCTCGCGCCATTCCGAGTCCGGCGGACGAAGTTGGCCAGCCCCACCCCCCAAGGCTATAGCCCACCCGTTTTTGTGGCCTTTTTCCGCTGGACGAACTTGGCGCCCCGGCCTTCGGGCGGGTATTTTTGGGCGCGGCTGTGCCCGAGGCCTATTTTTGGCACACGGAGGCACCTCGCAAAGTCTCGCGCCATTCCGAGTCCGGCGGACGAAGTTGGCCAGCCCCACCCCCCAAGGCTATAGCCCACCCGTTTTTGCGGCCTTTTTCCGCTGGACGAACTTGGCGCCCCGGCCTTTGGGCGGGTATTTTTGGGCGCGGCTGTGCCCGCGGCCTATTTTTGGCACACGGAGGAGCCTCGCAAAGTTCGCGCCTTTCCGAGTCCGGCGGACGAAGTTGGCCAGCCCCACCCCCCAAGGCTATAGCCCACCCGTTTTTGTGGCCTTTTTCCGCTGGACGAACTTGCCGCCCCAGCCTTCGGTGGGGTATTTTTGGGCGCGGCTGTGCCCGCGCCCTCTTTTTGGCACACGGAGGCGCCTCACAAAGTCTCGCGCCATTCCGTGTCCGGCGGACGAAGTTGGCCAGCCCCACCCCCCAAGGCTATAGCCCACCCGTTTTTGTGGCCTTTTTACGCTGGACGAACTTGGCGCCCCGGCCTTCGGGCAGGTATTTTTGGGCGCGGCTGCGGCCGCGGCCTATTTTTGGCACACGGAGGCGCCTCGCAAAGTCTCGCGCCATTCCGAGTCCGGCAGACGAAGTTGGCCTGCCCCACCCCCCAAGGCTATAGGCCACCCGTTTTTGTGGCCTTTTTTCGGTGGACGAACTTGGTGCCCCGGCCTTCGGGCGGGGCTTTATGGGCGCGGCTGTGCCCGCAGCCTATTTTTGGCACACGGAGGTGCCTCGCAAAGTCTCGAGCCTTTCCGAGTCCGGCGGACGAAGTTGGCCAGCCCCACCCCCCAAGGCTATAGCCCACCCGTTTTTGTGGCCTTTTTCCGCTGGACGAACTTTGCGCCCCGGCCTTCGGGCGGGTATTTTTGGGTGCGGCTGTGCCCGCGGCCTATTTTTGGCACACGGAGGAGCCTCGCAAAGTCTCGTACCATTCCGAGTCCGGCGGACGAAGTTGGCCAGCCCCACCCCCCAAGGCTATAGCCCACCTGTTTTTGTGGCCTTTTTCCGCTGGACGAACTTGGCGCCCCGGCCTTCGGGTGGGTATTTTTGGGAGCGGCTGTGCCCGCGGACTATTTTTGGTACACGGAGGTGCCTCGCAAAGTCTCGCGCCATTCCGAGTCCGGCGGACGAAGTTGGCCAGCCCCACCCCCCAAGCTTATAGCCCACCCGTTTTTGTGGCCTTTTTCCGCTGGACGAACTTGGCGCCCCGGCCTTCGGGTGGGTATTTTTGGCCGCGGCTGTGTCCGCGGCCTATTTTTGGCACACGGAGGTGCCTCGCAAAGTCTCGCGCCATTCCGAATCCGGCGGACGAAGTTGGCCAGCCCCACCCCCCAAGGCTATAGCCCACCCGTTTTTGTGGCCTTTTTCTGCTGCACGAACTTGGCGCCCCGGCCTTCGGGCGGGTATTTTTGGGCGCGGCTGTGCCCGCGGCCTGGTTTGGTCACACGGAGGTGCCTCGCAAAGTCTCGCGCCATTCCGAGTCCGGCGAACGAAGTTGGCCAGCCCCACCCCCCAAGGCTATAGCCCACCCGTTTATGTGGCCTTTTACCGCTGGACGAACTTGGCGCCCCGGCCTTCGGGTGGGTATTTTTGGGCGCGGCTGTGCCCGCGGCCTATTTCTGGGACAAGGAGGCGCCTCGCAAAGTCTCGCGCCATTCTGAGTCCGGCGGACGAAGTTGGCCAGCCCCACCCCCCAAGGCTATAGCCCACCCGTTTTTGTTGCCTTTTTCCGCTGGACGAACTTGGCGCCCCGGCCTTCGGTGGGGTATTTTTGGCGCTGGCTGTGCCCGTGGCCTCTTTTTGCACACGGAGGCGCCTCGCAAACTCTCGCGCCATTCCGAGTCCGGACAGAAGTCGGCCTGCCCCACCCCCCAAGGCTATAGCCCACCCGTTTTTGTGGCCTTTTACGCTGGACGAACTTGGCGCCCCGGCCTTCGGGCAGGTATTTTTGGGCGCGGCTGTGGCCGCGGCCTATTTTTGGCACACGGAGGCGCCTCGCAAAGTCTCGCGCCATTCCGAGTCCAGCGGACGAAGTTGGCCAGCCCCACCCCCCAAGGCTATAGGCCACCCGTTTTTGTGGCCTTTTTTCGCTGGACGAACTTGGTGCCCCGGCCTTCGGGCGGGGCTTTTTGGGCGCGGCTGTGCCCGCAGCCTATTTTTGGCACACGGAGGTGCCTCACAAAGTCTCGCGCCATTCCGAGTCCGGCGGACGAAGTGGGCCAGCACCACCCCCCAAGGCTATAGCCCACCCGTTTTTGTGGCCTTTTTCCGCTGGACGAACTTGGCGCCCCGGCCTTCGGGCGGGTAAATTTGTTTGCGGCTGTGCCCGCAGACTATTTTTGGCACACGGAGGTGCCTCGCAAAGTCTCGCGCCATTCCGAGTCCGGCGGACGAAGTTGGCCAGCCCCACCCCCCAAGGCTATAGCCCACCCGTTTTTGTGGCCTTTTTCCGCTGGACGAACTTGGCGCCCCGGCCTTCGGGCGGGTATTTTTGGGCGCGGCTGTGCCCGAGGCCTATTTTTGGCACACGGAGGCGCCTCGAAAGTCTCGCGCCATTCCGAGTCCGGCGGACGAAGTTGGCCAGCCCCACCCCCCAAGGCTATAGCCCACCCGTTTTTGTGGCCTTTTTCCGCTGGACGAACTTGGCGCCCCGGCCTTCGGGCGGGTATTTTTGGCCGCGGCTGTGCCCGCGGCCTATTTTTGGCACACGGAGGTGCCTCGCAAAGTCACGCGCCATTCCGAATCCGGCGGACGAAGTTGGCCAGCCCCACCCCCCAAGGCTATAGCCCACCCGTTTTTGTATCCTTTTTCTGCTGCACGAACTTGGCGCCCCGGCCTTCGGGCGGGTATTTTTGGGCGCGGCTGTGCCCGCGGCCTGGTTTGGTCACACGGAGGTGCCTCGCAAAGTCTCGCGCCATTCCGAGTCCGGCGGACGAAGTTGGCCAGCCCCACCCCCCAAGGCTATAGCCCACCCGTTTTTGTGGCCTTTTACCGCTGGACGAACTTGGCGCCCCGGCCTTCGGGTGGGTATTTTTGGGCGCGGCTGTGCCCGCGGCCTATTTCTGGGACAAGGAGGCGCCTCGCAAAGTCTCGCGCCATTCCGAGTCCGGCGGACGAAGTTGGCCAGCCCCACCCCCCAAGGCTATAGCCCACCCGTTTTTGTGGCCTTTTTACGCTGGACGAACTTGGCGCCCGGCCTTCGGTGGGGGTATTTTTGGGCGCGGCTGTGCCGCGCCCTCTTTTGGGCACACGGAGGGGCCTCGCCAACTCTCGCGCCATTCCGAGTCCGGCGGACGAAGTTGGCCAGCCCCACCCCCCAAGGCTATAGCCCACCCGTTTTTGTGGCCTTTTTACGCTGGACGAACTTGGCGCCCCGGCCTTCGGGCAGGTATTTTTGGGCGCGGCTGTGGCCGCGGCCTATTTTTGGCACACGGAGGCGCCTCGCAAAGTCTCGCGCCATTCCGAGTCAGCGGACGAAGTTGGCCAGCCCCACCCCCAAGGCTATAGCCCACCCGTTTTTGTGGCCTTTTTCCGCTGGACGAACTTGGCGCCCGGCCTTCGGGCGGGTATTTTTGGCGCGCGTCTGTGCCTGAGGCCTATTTTTGCCACACGGAGGCACCTCGCAAAGTCTCGCGCCATTCCGAGTCCGGCGGACGAAGTTGGCCAGCCCCCAAGGCTATAGCCCACCCGTTTTTGTGGCCTTTTTCCGCTGGACGAACTTGGCGCCCCGGCCTTCGGGCGGGTATTTTTGGGCGCGGCTGTGCCCGCGGCCTATTTTTGGCACACGGAGGCGCCTCGCAAAGTTTCGCGCCATTCCGAGTCCGGCGGACGAAGTTGGCCAGCCCCACCCCCCAAGGCTATAGCCCACCCGTTTTTGTGGCCTTTTTCCGCTGGACGAACTTGGCGCCCCGGCCTTCGGTGGGGTATTTTTGGGCGCGGCTGTGCCCGCGCCCTCTTTTTGGCACACGGAGGCGCCTCACAAAGTCTCGCGCCATTCCGTGTCCGGCGGACGAAGTTGGCCAGCCCCACCCCCCAAGGCTATAGCCCACCCGTTTTTGTGGCCTTTTTACGCTGGACGAACTTGGCGCCCCGGCTTTCGGGCAGGTATTTTTGGGCGCGACTGTGTCCACGGCCTATTTTTGGCACACGGAGGTGCCTCGCAAACTCTCGCGCCATTCCGAGTCCGGCGGACGAAGTTGGCCAGCCCCACCCCCCAAGGGTATAGCCCACCCGTTTTTGTGGCCTTTTTACGCTGGACGAACTTGGCGCCCCGGCCTTCGGGCAGGTATTTTTGGGCGCAGCTGTGGCCGCGGCCTATTTTTGGCACACGGAGGCGCCTCGCAAAGTCTCGCGCCATTCCGAGTCCGGCGGACGAAGTTGGCCAGCCCCACCCCCCAAGGCTATAGGCCACCCGTTTTTGTGGCCTTTTTTCGCTGGACGAACTTGGCGCCCCGGCCTTCGGGCGGGGCTTTATGGGCGCGGCTGTGGCCGCAGCCTATTTTTAGCACACGGAGGTGCCTCACAAAGTCTCACGCCATTCCGAGTCCGGCGGACGAAGTGGGCCAGCCCCACCCCCCAAGGCTATAGCCCACCCGTTTTTGTGGCCTTTTTCCGCTGGACGAACTTGGCGCCCCGGCCTTCGGGCGGGTATTTTTGGGCGCGGCTGTGCCCGCAAACTATTTTTGGCACACGGAGGTGCCTCGCAAAGTCTCGCGCCATTCCGAGTCCGGCGGACGAAGTTGGCCAGCCCCACCCCCCAAGGCTATAGCCCACCCGTTTTGTGGCCTTTTTCCGCTGGACGAACTTGGCGCCCCGGCCTTCGGGCGGGTATTTTTGGGCGCGGCTGTGCCCGCAGACTATTTTTGGCACACGGAGGTGCCTCGCAAAGTCTCGCGCCATTCCGAGTCCGGCGGACGAAGTTGGCCAGCCCCACCCCCCAAGGCTATAGCCCACCCGTTTTTGTGGCCTTTTTCCGCTGGACGAACTTGGCGCCCCGGCCTTCGGGCGGGTATTTTTGGACGCGGCTGTGCCCGCGGCCTATTTTTGGCACACGGAGGCACCTCGCAAAGTCTCGCGCCATTCCGAGTCCGGCGGACGAAGTTGGCCAGCCCCACCCCCCAAGGCTATAGCCCACCCGTTTTTGCGGCCTTTTTCCGCTGGACGAACTTGGCGCCCCGGCCTTTGGGCGGGTATTTTTGGGCGCGGCTGTGCCCGCGGCCTATTTTTGGCACACGGAGGCGCCTCGCAAAGTTTCGCGCCATTCCGAGTCCGGCGGACGAAGTTGGCCAGCCCCACCCCCCATGGCTATAGCCCACCCGTTTTTGTGGCCTTTTTCCGCTGGACGAACTTGCCGCCCCAGCCTTCGGTGGGGTATTTTTGGGCGCGGCTGTGCCCGCGCCCTCTTTTTGGCACACGGAGGCGCCTCACAAAGTCTCGCGCCATTCCGTGTCCGGCGGACGAAGTTGGCCAGCCCCACCCCCCAAGGCTATAGCCCACCCGTTTTTGTGGCCTTTTTACGCTGGACGAACTTGGCGCCCCGGCCTTTGGGCGGGTATTTTTGGGCGCGGCTGTGCCCGCGGCCTATTTTTGGCACACGGAGGCGCCTCGCAAAGTTTCGCGCCATTCCGAGTCCGGCGGACGAAGTTGGCCAGCCCCACCCCCCATGGCTATAGCCCACCCGTTTTTGTGGCCTTTTTCCGCTGGACGAACTTGCCGCCCCAGCCTTCGGTGGGGTATTTTTGGGCGCGGCTGTGCCCGCGCCCTCTTTTTGGCACACGGAGGCGCCTCACAAAGTCTCGCGCCATTCCGTGTCCGGCGGACGAAGTTGGCCAGCCCCACCCCCCAAGGCTATAGCCCACCCGTTTTTGTGGCCTTTTTCCGCTGGACGAACTTGGCGCCCCGGCCTTCGGGCGGGTATTTTTGGGCGCGGCTGTGCCCACAAACTATTTTTGGCACACGGAGGTGCCTCGCAAAGTCTCGCGCCATTCAGAGTCCGGCGGACGAAGTTGGCCAGCCCCACCCCCCAAGGCTATAGCCCACCCGTTTTTGTGGCCTTTTTCCGCTGGACGAACTTGGCGCCCCGGCCTTCGGGCGGGTATTTTTGGGCGCGGCTGTGCCCGCAAACTATTTTTGGCACACGGAGGTGCGTCGCAAAGTCTCGCGCCATTCCGAGTCCGGCGGACGAAGTTGGCCAGCCCCACCCCCCAAGGCTATAGCCCACCCGTTTTTGTGGCCTTCTTCCGCTGGACGAACTTGGCGCCCCGGCCTTCGGGCCGGTATTTTTGGGCGCGGCTGTGTCCGAGGCCTATTTTTGGCACAGGGAGGCACCTTCCAAAGTCTCGCGCCATTCCGAGTCCGGCGGACGAAGTGGGCCGGCCCCACCCCCCAAGGCTATAGCCCACCCGTTTTTGTGGCCTTTTTCCGCTGGACGAACTTGGCCCCCCGCACATAGGGCGGGTAATTTTTGGCGCGGCTGTACCCTTGGCCTATTTTTGGCACACGGAGGAGCCTCTCAAAGACTCACGCCATTCCCAGTCCGCGCGGATTTGGTTGGCCAGCCCCACCCCCAAGGCTATAGCCCACCGTTTTTGTGGCCTTTTTCCGCTAGACGAGACTTGGCTTTTGCCTTCGGGCGGGTATTTTTGGGCGCGGCTGTGTACGCGGCCTATTTTTGGCACACGGAGGCGCCTCGCAAAGTCTCGCACCATTCCGAGACCGGCGCACGAAGAAGGCCATCCCCACCCCCCAAGGCTATAGCCCACCCGTTTTTGTGGCCTTTTTCCGCTGGACGAACTTGGCCCCCGGCCTTTGGGCGGGTATTTTTGGGCGCGGCTGTGCTCGCAGCCTATTTTTGGCACACGGAGGCGCCTCGCAAAGTCTCGCGCCATTCGAATCCGGCGGACGGTTGGCCAGCCCCACCCCCAAGGCTATAGCCCACCCGTTTTTGTGGCCTTTTTCCGCTGGACGAACTTGGCGCCGGCCTTCGGGCAGGTATTTTTGGGCGCGGCTGTGCCGTGGCCTGGTTTGGTCACACGGAGGTGCCTCGCAAAGTCTCGCGCCATTCCGAGTCCGCGGACGAAGTTGGCCAGCCCCACCCCGAGGTTATAGCCCACCCGTTTTTGTGGCCTTTTACCGCTGGACGAACTTGGCGCCCCGGCCTTCGGGTGGGTATTTTTGGGCGCGGCTGTGCCCGCGGCCTATTTTTTGCACAAGGAGGCCCCTCGCAAAGTCTCGAGCCATTACGAGAACGGCGGACAGTTGGCCAGCCCCACCCACCAAGGCTATAGCCCACCCGTTTTTGTGGCCTTTTTCCGCTGGACGAACTTGGCGCCCCGGCCTTCGGTGGGGTATTTTTGGGCGCGGCTGTGCCCGCGCCCTCTTTTTGGCAAACGGAGGCGCCTCACAAAGTCTCGCGCCATTCCGTGTCCGGCGGACGAAGTTGGCCAGCCCCACCCCCCAAGGCTATAGCCCACCCGTTTTTGTGGCTTTTTTACGCTGGACGAACTTGGCGCCCCGGCCTTCGGGCAGGTATTTTTGGGCGCGGCTGTGGCCACGGCCTATTTTTTGCACACGGAGGCACCTCGCAAAGTCTCGCGCCATTCCGAATCCGGCAGACGAAGTTGGCCAGCCCCACCCCCCAAGGCTAAAGGCCACCCGTTTTTCTGGCCTTTTTCCGCTGGACGAACTTGGCGCCCCGGCCTTCGGTGGGGTATTTTTGGGCGCGGCTGTGCCCGCGCCCTCTTTTTGGCACACGGAGGCCCCTCACAAAGTCTCGCGCCATTCCGTGTCCGGCGGACGAAGTTGGCCAGCCCCACCCCCCAAGGCTATAGGCCACCCGTTTTTGTGGCCTTTTTTCGCTGGACGAACTTGGTGCCCCGGCCTTCGGGCGGGGCTTTTTGGGCGCGGCTGTGCCTGCAGCCTATTTTTGGCACACGGAGGTGCCTCACAAAGACTCGCGCAGTTCCGAGTCCGGCGGACGAAGTGGGCCAGCCCCACCCCCCAAGGCTATAGCCCACCCGTTTTTGTGGCCTTTTTCCGCTGGACGAACTTGGCGCCCCGGCCTTCGGGCGGGTATTTTTGGGCGCGGCTGTGCCCGCAGACTATTTTTGGCACACGGAGGTGCCTCGTAAAGTCTCACGCCATTCCGAGTCCGGCGGACGAAGTTGGCCAGCCCCACCCCCCAAGGCTATAGCCCACCCGTTTTTGTGGCCTTTTTCCGCTGGACGAACTTGGCGCCCCGGCCTTCGGGCAGGTATTTTTGGGCGCGGCTGTGGCCGCGGCCTATTTTTGGCACACGGAGGCGCCTCGCAAAGTCTCGCGCCATTCCGAGTCCGGCGGACGAAGTTGGCCAGCCCCACCCCCCAAGGCTAAAGGCCACCCGTTTTTCTGGCCTTTTTCCGCTGGACGAACTTGGCGCCCCGGCCTTCGGTGGGGTATTTTTGGGCGCGGCTGTGCCCGTGCCCTCTTTTTGGCACACGGAGGCGCCTCACAAAGTCTCGCGCCATTCCGTGTCCGGCGGACGAAGTTGGCCAGCCCCACCCCCCAAGGCTATAGCCCACCCGTTTTTGTGGCCTTTTTACGCTGGACGAACTTGGCACCCCGGCCTTCGGGCAGGTATTATTGGGCGCGGCTGTGGCCGCGGCCTATTTTTGGCACACGGAGGCGCCTCGCAAAGTCTCGCGCCATTCCGAGTCCGGCGGACGAAGTTGGCCAGCCCCACCCCCCAAGGCTATAGCCCACCCGTTTTTGTGGCCTTTTTCCGCTGGACGAACTTGGCACCCCGGCCTTCGGGCGGGTATTTTTGGGCGCGGCTGTGTCCGCGGCCTATTTTTGGCACACGGAGGCGCCTCGCAAAGTCTCGCACCATTCCGAGTCCGGCGCACGAAGTTGGCCATCCCCACCCCCCAAGGCTATAGCCCACCCGTTTTTGTGGCCTTTTTCCGCTGGACGAACTTGGCGCCCCGGCCCTTGGGGCGGGTATTTTTGGGCGCGGCTGTGCTCGCAGCCTATTTTTGGCACACGGAGGCGCCTCGCAAAGTCTCGCGCCATTCCGAATCCGGCGGACGAAGTTGGCCAGCCCCACCCCCCAAGGCTATAGCCCACCCGTTTTTGTGGCCTTTTTCCGCTGGACGAACTTGGCGCCCCGGCCTTCGGGCAGGTATTTTTGGGCGCGGCTGTGCCCGTGGCCTGGTTTGGTCACACGGAGGTGCCTCGCAAAGTCTCGCGCCATTCCGAGTCCGGCGGACGAAGTTGGCCAGCCCCACCACCCAAGGCTATAGCCCACCCGTTTTTGTGGCCTTTTTCCGCTGGACGAACTTGGCGCCCGGCCTTCGGGCGGTTATTTTTGGGCGGGGCTGTGCCCGCGGCCTATTTTTGGCACACGGAGGTGCCTCGCAAAGTCTCGCGCCATTCCGAGTCCGGCGGACGAAGTTGGCCAGCCCCACCCCCCAAGGCTATAGCCCACCCGTTTTTGTGGCCTTTTTCCGCTGGATGAACTTGGCGCCCCGGCCTTCGGGCGGGTATTTTTGGGCGCGGCTGTGGCCGCGGCCTATTTTTGGCACACAGAGGCACCTCGCAAAGTCTCGCGCCATTCCGAGTCCGGCGGACGAAGTTGGCCAGCCCCACCCCCCAAGGCTATAGCCCACCCGTTTTTGTGGCCTTTTTCCGCAGGACGAACTTGGCGCCCCGGCCTTCGGGCGCGTATTTTTGGGCGTGGCTGTGCCCGCGGCCTATTTTTGGCACACGGAGGCGCCTCTTAAAGTCTCGCGCCATTCCGAGTCCGGCGGACGAAGTTGGCCAGCCCCACCCCCCAAGGCTATAGCCCACCCGTTTTTGTGGCCTTTTTCCGCAGGACGAACTTGGCGCCCCGGCCTTCGGGCGCGTATTTTTGGGCGTGGCTGTGCCCGCGGCCTATTTTTGGCACACGGAGGCGCCTCTTAAAGTCTCGCGCCATTCCGAGTCCGGCGGACGAAGTTGGCCAGCCCCACCCCGCAAGGCTATAGCCCACCCGTTTTTGTGGCCTTCTCCGCTGGACGAACTTGGCGCCCCGGCCTTCGGGCGGGTATTTTTGGGCGCGGCTGTGGCCGCGGCTTATTTTTGGCACACGGAGGCGCCTCGCAAAGTCTCGCGCCATTCCGAGTCCGGCGGACGAAGCTGGCCAGCCCCAACCCCCAAGGCTAGAGCCCACCCGTTTTTGTGGCCTTTTTCCGTTGGACGAACTTGGCGCCCCGGCCTTCGGGCGGGTATTTTTGGGCGCGGCTGTGCCCGCGGCCTATTTTGGGCACATGGAGGCGGATCGCAAAGTCTCGCGCCATTCCGAGTCCGACGGACGAAGTTGGCCAGCCCCACCCCCAAAGGCTATAGCCCACCCGTTTTTGTGGCCTTTTCCGCTAGACGAACTTGGCGCCCCAGCCTTCGGGCGGGTATTTTTGGGCGCGGCTGTGCCCGCTGCCTCTTTTTGGCACACGGAGGCGCCTCGCAAAGTCTCGCGCCATTCGGAGTCCGGCGGACGAAGTTAGCAAGCCCCACCCCCCAAGGCTATAGCCCACCCGTTTTTGTGACCTTTTTCCGCTGGACGAACTTGGCGCCCTGGCCTTCGGGCGGGTATTTTTGGGCGCGGCTGTACCCGCGGCCTATTTTGGGCACACGGAGGCGCCTCGCAAAGTCTCGCGCCATTCCGAGTCCGACGGACGAAGTTGGCCAGCCCCACCGCCCAAGGCTATAGCCCACCCGTTTTTGTGGCCTTTTACCGCTGGACGAACTTGGCGCCCCGGCCTTCGGGCGGGTATTTTTGGGCGCGGCTGTGCCCACGGCCTATTTTTGGCACACGGAGGCGCCTTGCAAAGTCTCGTGCCATTCCGAGTCCGGCGGACGAAGTTGGCCAGCCCCACCACCCAAGGCTATAGCCCACCCGTTTTTGTGGCCCTTTTCCGCTGGACGAACTTGGCGCACCGGCCTTCGGGCGGGTATTTTTGGGCGCGGCTGTGTCCGCGGCCTATTTTTTGCGCACGGAGGCGCCTCGCAAAGTCTCGCGCCATTCCGAGTCCGGCGGACGAAGTTGGCCAGCCCCACCCCCCAAGGCTATAGCCCACCCGTTTTTGTGGCCTTTTTCCGCTGGACGAACTTGGCGCGCCGGCCTTCGGGCGGGTATTTTTGGGCGCGGCTGTGTCCGCGGCCTATTTTTGGCACACGGAGGCGCCTCGCAAAGTCTCGCGCCATTCCGAGTCCGGCGGACGAAGTTGGCCAGCCCCACCCCCCAAGGCTATAGCCCAGCCGTTTTTGTGGCCTTTTTCCGCTGGACGAGCTTGGCGCCCCGGCCTTCGGGCGGGTATTTTTGGGCGCGGCTGTGCCCGCGGCCAAATTTTTGGTACATGGAGGCGCCTCGCAAAGTCTCGCGCCATTCCGAGTCCGGCGGACGAAGTTGGGCAGCCCCACCCCCCAAGGCTATAGCCCACCCGTTTTTGTGGCCTTTTTCCGCTGGACGAACTTGGCGCCCCGGCCTTCGGGCGGGTATTTTTGGCCTCGGCTGTGCCCGCGGCCTATTTTTGGCACGCGGAAGCGCCTCGCAAAGTCTCGCGCGATTCCGAGTCCGGCGGACGAAGTTGGCTAGCCCCACCCCCCAAGGCTATAGCCCACCCGTTTTTGTGGCCTTTTTCCGCTGGACGAACTTGGCGCCCCGGCCTTCGGGCGGGTATTTTTGGGCGCGGCTGTGTCCGCTGCCTATTTTTGGCACACGGAGGCGCCTCGCAAAGTCTCGCGCCATTCCGAGTCCGGCGGACGAAGTTGGCCAGCCCCACCCCCCAAGGCTATAGCCCACCCGTTTTTGTGGCCTTTTTCCGCTGGACGAACTTGGCGCCCCGGCCTTCGGGCGGGTATTTTTGGGCGCGGCTGTGCCCGCGGCCTATTTTTGGTAAACGGATGCGCCTCGCAAAGTCTCGCGCCATTCCGAGTCCGGCGGATGAAGTTGGCCAGCCCCACCCCCCAAGGCTATAGCCCACCCGTTTTTGTGGCCTTTTTCCGCTGGACGAACTTGGCGCCCCGGCCTTCGGGCGGGTATTTTTGGGCGCGGCTGTGGCCGCGGCCTATTTTGGGCACACGGAGGCGGCTCGCAAAGTCTCGCGCCATTCCGAGTCCGACGGACGAAGTTGGCCAGCCCCACCCCCCAAGGCTATAGCCCACCCGTTTTTGTGCCCTTTTTCCGCTAGATGAACTTGGCGCCCCAGCCTTCGGGCGGGTATTTTTGGGCGCGGCTGTGCCTGCGGCCTATTTTTGGCACACGGAGGCGCCTCGCAAAGTCTCGCGCCATTCCGAGTCCGGCGGACGAAGTTGGCCAGCCCCACCCCCCAAGGCTATAGCCCAGCCGTTTTTGTGGCCTTTTTCCGCTGGACGAGCTTGGCGCCCCGGCCTTCGGGCGGGTATTTTTGGGCGCGGCTGTGCCCGCGGCCAAATTTTTGGTACATGGAGGCGCCTCGCAAAGTCTCGCGCCATTCCGAGTCCGGCGGACGAAGTTGGGCAGCCCCACCCCCCAAGGCTATATCCCACCCGTTTTTGTGGCCTTTTTCCGCTGGACGAACTTGGCGCCCCGGCCTTCGGGCGGGTATTTTTGGCCTCGGCTGTGCCCACGGCCTATTTTTGGCACACGGAGGCGCCTTGCAATGTCTCGTGCCATTCCGAGTCCGGCGGACGAAGTTGGCCAGCCCCACCACCCAAGGCTATAGCCCACCCGTTTTTGTGGCCCTTTTCCGCTGGACGAACATGGCGCACCGGCCTTCGGGCGGGTATTTTTGGGCACGGCTGTGTCCGCGGCCTAGTTTTTGCGCACGGAGGCGCCTCGCAAAGTCTCGCGCCATTCCGAGTCCGGCGGACGAAGTTGGCCAGCCCCACCCCCCAAGGCTATAGCCCACCCGTTTTTGTGGCCTTTTTCCGCTGGACGAACTTGGCGCCCCGGCCTTCGGGCGGGTATTTTTGGGCGCGGCTGTGTCCGCGGCCTATTTTTGGCACACGGAGGCGCCTCGCAAAGTCTCGCGCCATTCCGAGTCCGGCGGACGAAGTTGGCCAGCCCCACCCCCCAAGGCTATAGCCCAGCCGTTTTTGTGGCCTTTTTCCGCTGGACGAGCTTGGCGCCCCGGCCTTCGGGCGGGTATTTTTGGGCGCGGCTGTGCCCGCGGCCAAATTTTTGGTACATGGAGGCGCCTCGCAAAGTCTCGCGCCATTCCGAGTCCGGCGGACGAAGTTGGGCAGCCCCACCCCCCAAGGCTATAGCCCACCCGTTTTTGTGGCCTTTTTCCGCTGGACGAAATTGGCGCCCCGGCCTTCGGGTGGGTATTTTTAGGCGCGGCTGTGCCCGCGGCCTATTTTTGGCACACGGAGGTGCCTCGTAAGGTCTCGCACCATTCCGAGTCTGGCGGACGAAGTTGGCCAGCCCCACCCCCCAAGGCTATAGCCCACCCGTTTTTGTGGCCTTTTTCCGCTGGACGAACTTGGTGCCCCGGCCTTCGGGCGGGTATTTTTGGGCGCGGCTGTGCCCGCGGCCTATTTTTGGCACACGGAGTTGCCTCGCAAAGTCTCGCGCCATTCCGAGTCTGGCGGACGAAGTCGGCCAGCCCCACCCCCCAAGGCTATAGCCCACCCGTTTTTGTGACCTTTTTCCGCTGGACGAACTTGGCGCCCCGGCCTTCGGGCGGGTATTTTTGGGCGCGGCTCTGTCCGCGGCCTATTTTTGGCACACGGAGGCGCCTCACAAAGTCTTGCACCATTCCGAGTCCGGCGGACGAAGTTGGCCAGCCCCACCCCCCAAGGCTATAGCCCACCCGTTTTTCTGCCCTTTTTCCGCTGGACGAACTTGGCGCCCCGGCCTTCGGGCGGGTATTTTTGGGCGCGGCTGTGCCCGCGGCCTATTTTTGGCACACGGAGTTGCCTCGCAAAGTCTCGCGCCATTCCGAGTCTGGCGGACGAAGTCGGCCAGCCCCACCCCCCAAGGCTATAGCCCACCCGTTTTTGTGGCCTTTTTCCGCTGGACGAACTTGGCGCCCCGGCCTTCGGGCGGGTATTTTTGGGAGCGGCTGTGCCCGCGGCCTATTTTTGGCACACGGAGGCGCCTGAGAATGTCTCGCGCCATTCTGAGTCCGGCGGACGAAGTTGGCCATCCCCACCCCCCAAGGCTATAGCCCACCCGTTTTTGTGGCCTTTTTCCGCTGGACGAAATTGGCGCCCCGGCCTTCGGGTGGGTATTTTTAGGCGCGGTTGTGCCCGCGGCCTATTTTTGGCACACGGAGGTGCCTCGTAAAGTCTCGCGCCATTCCGAGTGCGGCGGACGAAGTGGGCCAGCCCCACCCCCCAAGGCTATAGCCCACCCGTTTTTGTGGCCTTTTTCCGCTGGACGAAATTGGCGCCCCGGCCTTCGGGTGGGTATTTTTAGGCGCGGCTGTGCCCGCGGCCTATTTTTGGCACACGGAGGTGCCTCGTAAGGTCTCGCGCCATTCCGAGTCTGGCGGACGAAGTGGGCCAGCCCCACCCCCCAAGGCTATAGCCCACCCGTTTTTGTGGCCTTTTTCCGCTGGACGAACTTGGTGCCCCGGCCTTCGGGCGGGTATTTTTGGGCGCGGCTGTGCCCACGGCCTATTGTTGGCACACGGAGTTGCCTCGCAAAGTCTCGCGCCATTCCGAGTCTGGCGGACGAAGTCGGCCAGCCCCACCCCCCAAGGCTATAGCCCACCCGTTTTTGTGGCCTTTTTCCGCTGGACGAACTTGGCGCCCCGGCCTTCGGGCGGGTATTTTTGGGCGCGGCTCTGTCCGCGGCCTATTTTTGGCACACGGAGGCGCCTCACAAAGTCTTGCGCCATTCCGAGTCCGGCGGACGAAGTTGGCCAGCCCCACCCCCCAAGGCTATAGCCCACCCGTTTTTCTGCCCTTTTTCCGCTGGACGAACTTGGCGCCCCGGCCTTCGGGCGGGTATTTTTGGGCGCGGCTGTGCCCGCGGCCTATTTTTGGCACACGGAGGAGCCTCGCAAAGTCTCGCGCCATTCCGTGTCCGGCGGACGAAGTTGCCCAGCCCCACCCCCCAAGGCTATAGCCCACCCGTTTTTGTGGCCTTTTTCCGCTGGACGAAATTGGCGCCCCGGCCTTCGGGTGGGTATTTTTAGGCGCGGTTGTGCCCGCGGCCTATTTTTGGCACACGGAGGTGCCTCGTAAAGTCTCGCGCCATTCCGAGTGCGGCGGACGAAGTGGGCCAGCCCCACCCCCCAAGGCTATAGCCCACCCGTTTTTGTGGCCTTTTTCCGCTGGACGAAATTGGCGCCCCGGCCTTCGGGTGGGTATTTTTAGGCGCGGCTGTGCCCGCGGCCTATTTTTGGCACACGGAGGTGCCTCGTAAGGTCTCGCGCCATTCCGAGTCTGGCGGACGATGTGGGCCAGCCCCACCCCCCAAGGCTATAGCCCACCCGTTTTTGTGGCCTTTTTCCGCTGGACGAACTTGGTGCCCCGGCCTTCGGGCGGGTATTTTTGGGCGCGGCTGTGCCCACGGCCTATTGTTGGCACACGGAGTTGCCTCGCAAAGTCTCGCGCCATTCCGAGTCTGGCGGAAGAAGTCGGCCAGCCCCACCCCCCAAGGCTATAGCCCACCCGTTTTTGTGGCCTTTTTCCGCTGGACGAACTTGGCGCCCCGGCCTTCGGGCGGGTATTTTTGGGCGCGGCTCTGTCCGCGGCCTATTTTTGGCACACGGAGGCGCCTCACAAAGTCTTGCGCCATTCCGAGTCCGGCGGACGAAGTTGGCCAGCCCCACCCCCCAAGGCTATAGCCCACCCGTTTTTCTGCCCTTTTTCCGCTGGACGAACTTGGCGCCCCGGCCTTCGGGCGGGTATTTTTGGGCGCGGCTGTGCCCGCGGCCTATTTTTGGTACACGGAGGAGCCTCGCAAAGTCTCGCGCCATTCCAAGTCCGGCGGACGAAGTTGCCCAGCCCCACCCCCCAAGGCTATAGCCCACCCGTTTTTGTGGCCTTTTTCCGCTGGACGAAATTGGCGCCCCGGCCTTCGGGAGGGTATTTTTAGGAGCGGTTGTGCCCGCGGCCTATTTTTGGCACACGGAGGCGCCTCGTAAAGTCTCGCGCCATTCCGAGTGCGGCGGACGAAGTGGGCCAGCCCCACCCCCCAAGGCTATAGCCCACCCGTTTTTGTGGCCTTTTTCCACTGGACAAAATTGGCGCCCCGGCCTTCGGGTGGGTATTTTTAGGCGCGGCTGTGCCCGCGGCCTATTTTTGGCACACGGAGGTGCCTCGTAAAGTCTCGCGCCATTCCGAGTCCGGCGGACGAAGTTGGCCAGCCCCACCCCCCAAGGCTATAGCCCACCCGTTTTTGTGGCCTTTTTCCGCTGGACGAAATTGGCGCCCCGGCCTTCGGGTGGGTATTTTTAGGCGCGGCTGTGCCCGCGGCCTATTTTTGGCACACGGAGGTGCCTCGTAAGGTCTCGCGCCATTCCGAGTCTGGCGGACGAAGTGGGCCAGCCCCACCCCCCAAGGCTATAGCCCACCCGTTTTTGTGGCCTTTTTCCGCTGGACGAACTTGGTGCCCCGGCCTTCGGGCGGGTATTTTTGGGCGCGGCTGTGCCCGCGGCCTATTTTTGGCACACGGAGTTGCCTCGCAAAGTCTCGCGCCATTCCGAGTCTGGCGGACGAAGTCGGCCAGCCCCACCCCCCAAGGCTATAGCCCACCCGTTTTTGTGGCCTTTTTCCGCTGGACGAACTTGGCGCCCCGGCCTTCGGGCGGGTATTTTTGGGCGCGGCTCTGTCCGCGGCCTATTTTTGGCACACGGAGGTGCCTCACAAAGTCTTGCGCCATTCCGAGTCCGGCGGACGAAGTTGGCCAGCCCCACCCCCCAAGGCTATAGCCCACCCGTTTTTCTGCCCTTTTTCCGCTGGACGAACTTGGCGCCCCGGCCTTCGGGCGGGTATTTTTGGGCGCGGCTGTGCCCGCGGCCTATTTTTGGCACACGGAGGAGCCTCGCAAAGTCTCGCGCCATTCCAAGTCCGGCGGACGAAGTTGCCCAGCCTCACCCCCCAAGGCTATAGCCCACCCGTTTTTGTGGCCTTTTTCCGCTGGACGAAATGGCGCCCCGGCCTTCGGGTGGGTATTTTTAGGCGCGGTTGTGCCCGCGGCCTATTTTTGGCACACGGAGGTGCCTCGTAAAGTCTCGCGCCATTCAGAGTGCGGCGGACGAAGTGGGCCAGCCCCACCCCCCAAGGCTATAGCCCACCCGTTTTTGTCGCCTTTTTCCGCTGGACGAAATTGGCGCCCCGGCCATCGGGCGGGTATTTTTGGGCGCGGCTGTGCCCGCGGCCTATTTTTGGCACACGGAGGCGCCTGAGAATGTCTCGCGCCATTCTGAGTCCGGCAGACGAAGTTGGCCATCCCCACCCCCCAAGGCTATAGCCCACCCGTTTTTGTGGCCTTTTTCCGCTGGACGAACTTGGCGCCCCGGCCTTCGGGCGGGTATTTTTGGGCAAGGCTGTGCCCGCGGCCTATTTTTGGCACACGGAGGCGCCTCGCAAACTCCCGCACCATTCCGAGTCCGGCGGACGAAGTTGGCCAGCCCCACCCCCCAAGGCTATAGCCCACCCGTTTTTACGGCCTTTTTCCGCTGGACGAACTTGGCGCCCCGGCCTTCGGGCGGGCGCGGCTGTGCCCGCGGCCTATTTTTGGCACACGGAGGCACCTCGTAAACTCTCGCGCCATTCCGAGTCCGGCGGACGAAGTGGGCCAGCCCCACGCCCCAGGGCTATAGGCCACCCGTTTTTTCTGCCTTTTTCCGCTGGACGAAACTTGCGCCCCGGCCATCGGGCGGGTAATTTTGGGCGCGGCTGTGCCCGCGGCCTATTTTTGGCACACGGAGGCGCCTCGCAAACTCTCGCGCCATTCCGAGACCGGCGGACGAAGTTGCCCAGCCCCACCCCCCAAGGCTATAGCCCACCCGTTTTTGTGGCCTTTTTCCGCTGGACTAAATTGGCGCCCCGGCCTTCGGGTGGGTATTTTTAGGCGCGGCTGTGCCCGCGGCCTATTTTTGGCACACGGAGGTGCCTCGTAAAGTCTCGCGCCATTCCGAGTCCGGCGGACGAAGTTGGCCAGCGCCACCCCCCAAGGCTATAGCCCACCCGTTTTTGTGGCCTTTTTCCGCTGGACGAACTTTGTGCCCCGGCCTTCGGGCGGGTATTTTTGGGCGCGGCTGTGCCCGCGGCCTATTTTTGGCGCACGGAGTTGCCTCGCAAAGTCTCGCGGCATTCCGAGTCTGGCGGACGAAGTCGGCCAGCCTCACCCCCCAAGGCTATAGCCCACCCGTTTTTGTGGCCTTTTTCCGCTGGACGAACTTGGCGCCCCGGCCTTCGGGCGGGTATTTTTGGGCGCGGCTGTGCCCGCGCCTATTTTTGGCACACGGAGGCGCCTGAGAATGTCTCGCGCCATTCTGAGTCCGGCAGAGACGAAGTTGGCCATCCCCACCCCCAAGGCTATAGCCCACCCGTTTTGTGGCCTTTTTCCGCTGGGACGAACTTGGCGCCCCGGCCTTCGGGCGGGTATTTTTGGGCAAGGCTGTGCCCGCAGCCTATTTTTGGCACACGGAGGAGCCTCGCAAACTGTCGCACCATTCCGAGTCCGGCGGACGAAGTTGGCCAGCCCCACCCCCCAAGGCTATAGCCCACCCCTTTGTGTGGCCATTTTCCGCTTGACGAACTTGGCGCCCCTGCCCTCGGGCGGTCGCGCCTGGGCCCCCGGCCTATTTTCGGCTCACGGAGGCTCCTCGCAAACACTCGCGCCATTCCGAGTCCGGCGGACGAAATTGGCCAGCCCAACCCCCCAAGGCTATAGCCCACCCGTTTTTGTGGCCTTTTTCCGCTGGACGAACTTGGCGCCCCGGCCTTCGGGCGGGTATTTTTGGGCGCGGCTGTGCCCGCGGCCTATTTTTGGCACACGGAGGCGCCTCGCAAAGTCTCGCGCCATTCCGAGTCCGGTGGACGAAGTGGGCCAGCCCCACCCCCCAAGGCTATAGCCCACCCGTTTTTCTGCCCTTTTTCCGCTGGACGAACTTGGCGCCCCGGCCATCGGGCGGGTAATTTTGGGCGCGGCTGTGCCCGCGGCCTATTTTTGGCACACGGAGGCGCCTCGCAAACTCTCGCGCCATTCCGAGTCCGGCGGACGAAGTTGCCCAGCCCCACCCCCCAAGGCTATAGCCCACCCGTTTTTGTGGCCTTTTTCCGCTGGACGAAATTGGCTCCCCGGCCTTCGGGTGGGTATTTTCAGGCGCGGCTGTGCCCGCGGCCTATTTTTGGCACACGGAGGTGCCTCGTAAAGTCTCGCGCCATTCCGAGTCCGGCGGACGAAGTTGTCCAGCCCCACCCCCCAAGGCTATAGCCCACCCGTTTTTGTGGCCTTTTTCCGCTGGACGAACTTTGTGCCCCGGCCTTCGGGCGGGTATTTTTGGGCGCGGCTGTGCCCGCGGCCTATTTTTGGCGCACGGAGTTGCCTCGCAAAGTCTCGCGCCATTCCGAGTCTGGCGGACGAAGTCGGCCAGCCCCACCCCCCAAGGCTATAGCCCACCCGGTTTTGTGGCCTTTTTCCGCTGGACGAACTTGGCGCCCCGGCCTTCGGGCGGGTATTTTTGGGCGCGGCTGTGCCCGCGGCCTATTTTTGGCACACGGAGGCGCCTCGCAAAGTCTCGCGCCATTCCGAGTCCGGTGGACGAAGTGGGCCAGCCCCACCCCCCAAGGCTATAGCCCACCCGTTTTTCTGCCCTTTTTCCGCTGGACGAACTTGGCGCCCCGGCCATCGGGCGGGTAATTTTGGGCGCGGCTGTGCCCGCGGCCTATTTTTGGCACACGGAGGCGCCTCGCAAACTCTCGCGCCATTCCGAGTCCGGCGGACGAAGTTGCCCAGCCCCACCCCCCAAGGCTATAGCCCACCCGTTTTTGTGGCCTTTTTCCGCTGGACGAAATTGGCTCCCCGGCCTTCGGGTGGGTATTTTTAGGCGCGGCTGTGCCCGCGGCCTATTTTTGGCACACGGAGGTGCCTCGTAAAGTCTCGCGCCATTCCGAGTCCGGCGGACGAAGTTGGCCAGCCCCACCCCCCAAGGCTATAGCCCACCCGTTTTTCTGCCCTTTTTCCGCTGGACGAACTTGGCGCCCCGGCCTTCGGGCGGGTATTTTTGGGCGCGGCTGTGCCCGCGGCCTATTTTTGGCACACGGAGGAGCCTCGCAAAGTCTCGCGCCATTCCAAGTCCGGCGGACGAAGTTGCCCAGCCCCACCCCCCAAGGCTATAGCCCACCCGTTTTTGTGGCCTTTTTCCGCTGGACGAAATTGGCGCCCCGGCCTTCGGGTGGGTATTTTTAGGCGCGGTTGTGCCCGCGGCCTATTTTTGGCACACGGAGGTGCCTCGTAAAGTCTCGCGCCATTCCGAGTGCGGCGGACGAAGTGGGCCTGCCCCACCCCCCAAGGCTATAGCTCACCCGTTTTCGTCGCCTTTTTCCGCGGGACGAAATTGGCGCCCCGGCCATCGGGCGGGTATTTTTGGGCACGGCTGTGCCCGCGGCCTATTTTTGGCACACGGAGTTGCCTCGCAAAGTCTCGCGCCATTCCGAGTCTGGCGGACGAAGTCGGCCAGCCCCACCCCCCAAGGCTATAGCCCACCCGTTTTTGTGGCCTTTTTCCGCTGGACGAACTTGGCGCCCCGGCCTTCGGGCGGGTATTTTTGGGAGCGGCTGTGCCCGCGGCCTAGTTTTGGCACACGGAGGCGCCTGAGAATGTCTCGCGCCATTCTGAGTCCGGCGGACGAAGTTGGCCATCCCCACCCCCCAAGGCTATAGCCCACCCGTTTTTGTGGCCTTTTTCCGCTGGACGAACTTGGCGCCCCGGCCTTCGGGCGGGTATTTTTGGGCAAGGCTGCGCCCGCGGCCTATTTTTGGCACACGGAGGCGCCTCGCAAACTCCCGCACCATTCCGAGTCCGGCGGACGAAGTTGGCCAGCCCCACCCCCCAAGGCTATAGCCCACCCGTTTTTGTGGCCTTTTTCCGCTGGACGAACTTGGCGCCCCGGCCTTCGGGCGGGCGCGGCTGTGCCCGCGGCCTATTTTTGGCACACGGAGGCACCTCGCAAACTCTCGCGCCATTCCGAGTCCGGCGGACGAAGTGGGCCAGCCCCACCCCCCAAGGCTATAGCCCACCCGTTTTTCTGCCCTTTTTCCGCTGGACGAACTTGGCGCCCCGGCCATCGGGCGGGTAATTTTGGGCGCGGCTGTGCCCGCGGCCTATTTTTGGCACACGGAGGCGCCTCGCAAACTCTCGCGCCATTCCGAGACCGGCGGACGAAGTTGCCCAGCCCCACCCCCCAAGGCTATAGCCCACCCGTTTTTGTGGCCTTTTTCCGCTGGACGAAATTGGCGCCCCGGCCTTCGGGTGGGTATTTTTAGGCGCGGCTGTGCCCGCGGCCTATTTTTGGCACACGGAGGTGCCTCGTAAAGTCTCGCGCCATTCCGAGTCCGGCGGACGAAGTTGGCCAGCGCCACCCCCCAAGGCTATAGCTCACCCGTTTTCGTCGCCTTTTTCCGCTGGACGAAATTGGCGCCCCGGCCATCGGGCGGGTATTTTTGGGCACGGCTGTGCCCGCGGCCTATTTTTGGCACACGGAGTTGCCTCGCAAAGTCTCGCGCCATTCCGAGTCTGGCGGACGAAGTCGGCCAGCCCCACCCCCCAAGGCTATAGCCCACCCGTTTTTGTGGCCTTTTTCCGCTGGACGAACTTGGCGCCCCGGCCTTCGGGCGGGTATTTTTGGGAGCGGCTGTGCCCGCGGCCTATTTTTGGCACACGGAGGCGCCTGAGAATGTCTCGCGCCATTCTGAGTCCGGCGGACGAAGTTGGCCATCCCCACCCCCCAAGGCTATAGCCCACCCGTTTTTGTGGCCTTTTTCCGCTGGACGAACTTGGCGCCCCGGCCTTCGGGCGGGTATTTTTGGGCAAGGCTGCGCCCGCGGCCTATTTTTGGCACACGGAGGCGCCTCGCAAACTCCCGCACCATTCCGAGTCCGGCGGACGAAGTTGGCCAGCCCCACCCCCCAAGGCTATAGCCCACCCGTTTTTGTGGCCTTTTTCCGCTGGACGAACTTGGCGCCCCGGCCTTCGGGCGGGCGCGGCTGTGCCCGCGGCCTATTTTTGGCACACGGAGGCACCTCGCAAACTCTCGCGCCATTCCGAGTCCGGCGGACGAAGTGGGCCAGCCCCACCCCCCAAGGCTATAGTCCACCCGTTTTTCTGCCCTTTTTCCGCTGGACGAACTTGGCGCCCCGGCCATCGGGCGGGTAATTTTGGGCGCGGCTGTGCCCGCGGCCTATTTTTGGCACACGGAGGCGCCTCGCAAACTCTCGCGCCATTCCGAGACCGGCGGACGAAGTTGCCCAGCCCCACCCCCCAAGGCTATAGCCCACCCGTTTTTGTGGCCTTTTTCCGCTGGACTAAATTGGCGCCCCGGCCTTCGGGTGGGTATTTTTAGGCGCGGCTGTGCCCGCGGCCTATTTTTGGCACACGGAGGTGCCTCGTAAAGTCTCGCGCCATTCCGAGTCCGGCGGACGAAGTTGGCCAGCGCCACCCCCCAAGGCTATAGCCCACCCGTTTTTGTGGCCTTTTTCCGCTGGACGAACTTTGTGCCCCGGCTTTCGGGCGGGTATTTTTGGGCGCGGCTGTGCCCGCGGCCTATTTTTGGCGCACGGAGTTGCCTCGCAAAGTCTCGCGGCATTCCGAGTCTGGCGGACGAAGTCGGCCAGCCTCACCCCCCAAGGCTATAGCCCACCCGTTTTTGTGGCCTTTTTCCGCTGGACGAACTTGGCGCCCCGGCCTTCGGGCGGGTATTTTTGGGCGCGGCTGTGCCCGCGGCCTATTTTTGGCACACGGAGGCGCCTGAGAATGTCTCGCGCCATTCTGAGTCCGGCAGACGAAGTTGGCCATCCCCACCCCCCAAGGCTATAGCCCACCCGTTTTTGTGGCCTTTTTCCGCTGGACGAACTTGGCGCCCCGGCCTTCGGGCGGGTATTTTTGGGCAAGGCTGTGCCCGCGGCCTATTTTTGGCACACGGAGGCGCCTCGCAAACTCCCGCACCATTCCGAGTCCGGCGGACGAAGTTGGCCAGCCCCACCCCCCAAGGCTATAGCCCACCCGTTTTTGTGGCCTTTTTCCGCTGGACGAACTTGGCGCCCCTGCCTTCGGGCGGGCGCGGCTGTGCCCGCGGCCTATTTTTGGCACACGGAGGCACCTCGCAAACACTCGCGCCATTCCGAGTCCGGCGGACGAAATTGGCCAGCCCAACCCCCCAAGGCTATAGCCCACCCGTTTTTGTGGCCTTTTTCCGCTGGACGAACTTGGCGCCCCGGCCTTCGGGCGGGTATTTTTGGGCGCGGCTGTGCCCGCGGCCTATTTTTGGCACACGGAGGTGCCTCGCAAAGTCTCGCGCCATTCCGAGTCCGGTGGACGAAGTGGGCCAGCCCCACCCCCCAAGGCTATAGCCCACCCGTTTTTCTGCCCTTTTTCCGCTGGACGAACTTGGCGCCCCGGCCATCGGGCGGGTAATTTTGGGCGCGGCTGTGCCCGCAGCCTATTTTTGGCATACGGAGGCGCCTCGCAAACTCTCGCGCCATTCCGAGTCCGGCGGACGAAGTTGCCCAGCCCCACCCCCCAAGGCTATAGCCCACCCGTTTTTGTGGCCTTTTTCCGCTGGACGAAATTGGCTCCCCGGCCTTCGGGTGGGTATTTTTAGGCGCGGCTGTGCCCGCGGCCTATTTTTGGCACACGGAGGTGCCTCGTAAAGTCTCGCGCCATTCCGAGTCCGGCGGACGAAGTTGTCCAGCCCCACCCCCCAAGGCTATAGCCCACCCGTTTTTGTGGCCTTTTTCCGCTGGACGAACTTTGTGCCCCGGCCTTCGGGCGGGTATTTTTGGGCGCGGCTGTGCCCGCGGCCTATTTTTGGCGCACGGAGTTGCCTCGCAAAGTCTCGCGCCATTCCGAGTCTGGCGGACGAAGTCGGCCAGCCCCACCCCCCAAGGCTATAGCCCACCCGTTTTTGTGGCCTTTTTCCGCTGGACGAACTTGGCGCCCCGGCCTTCGGGCGGGTATTTTTGGGCGCGGCTGTGCCCGCGGCCTATTTTTGGCACACGGAGGCGCCTGGTAATGTCTCGCGCCATTCTGAGTCCGGCGGACGAAGTTGGCCATCCCCACCCCCCAAGGCTATAGCCCACCCGTTTTTGTGGCCTTTTTCCGCTGGACGAACTTGGCGCCCCGGCCTTCGGGCGGGTATTTTTGGGCAAGGCTGTGCCCGCGGCCTATTTTTGGCACACGGAGGCGCCTCGCAAACTCCCGCACCATTCCGAGTCCGGCGGACGAAGTTGGCCAGCCCCACCCCCCAAGGCTATAGCCCACCCGTTTTTGTGGCCTTTTTCCGCTGGACGAACTTGGCGCCTAGGTCTTCGGGCGGGTATTTTTGGGCGCGGCTGTGCCCGCGGCCTATTTTTGGCACACGGAGGCACCTCGCAAACTCTCGCGCCATTCCGAGTCCGGCGGACGAAGTGGGCCAGCCCCACCCCCCAAGGCTATAGTCCACCCGTTTTTCTGCCCTTTTCCGCTGGACGAACTTGGCGCCCGGCCATCGGGCGGGTAATTTTGGGCGCGGCTGTGCCCGCGGCCTATTTTTGGCACACGGAGGAGCCTCGCAAACTCTCGCGCCATTCCGAGACCGGCGGACGTCGTAGCCCAGCCCCACACCCCATGGCTATAGCGCACCCGGGGTGGTGGCCTTTTTCCGCTGGACTAAGTTGGCGCGCCGGCCTTCGGGTGGGTATTTTTAGCGCGGCTGTGCCCATGGCCTATTTTTGGCACACGGAGGTGCCTCGTAAAGTCTCGCGCCATTCCGAGTCCGGCGGACGAAGTTGGCCAGCGCCACCCCCCAAGGCTATAGCCCACCCGTTTTTGTGGCCTTTTTCCGCTGGACGAACTTTGTGCCCCGGCATTCGGGCGGGTATTTTTGGGCGCGGCTGTGCCCGCGGCCTATTTTTGGCGCACGGAGTTGCCTCGCAAAGTCTCGCGGCATTCCGAGTCTGGCGGACGAAGTCGGCCAGCCTCACCCCCCAAGGCTATAGCCCCCCCGGTGGTGTGGCCTGTGTCCGCTGGACGAACTTGGCGCCCCGGCCGGCGGGCGGGGATTTTTGGGCGCGGCTGTGCCCGCGGCCTATTTTTGGCACACGGAGGCGCCTGAGAATGTCTCGCGCCATTCTGAGTCCGGCAGACGAAGTTGGCCATCCCCACCCCCCAAGGCTATAGCCCACCCGTTTTTGTGGCCTTTTTCCGCTGGACGAACTTGGCGCCCCGGCCTTCAGGCGGGTATTTTTGGGCAAGGCTGTGCCCGCGGCCTATTTTTGGCACACGGAGGCGCCTCGTAAAGTCTCGCGCCATTCCGAGTCCGGCAGACGAAGTTGGCCAGCCCCACCCCCCAAGGCTATAGCCCACCCGTTTTTGTGGCCTTTTTCCGCTGGACGAACTTGGTGCCCTGGCCTTCGGGTGGGTATTTTTGGGCGCGGCTGTGCCCGCGGCCTATTTTTGGCACACGGAGGCGCCTCGCAAACTCTCGCGCCATTCCGAGTCCGGCGGACGAAGTTGCCCAGCCCCACACCCCAAGGCTATAGCCCACCCGTTTTTGTGGCCTTTTTCCGCTGGACGAAATTGGCTCCCCGGCCTTCGGGTGGGTATTTTTGGGCGCGGCTGTGCCCGCGGCCTATTTTTGGCACACGGAGGCGCCTGGTAATGTCTCGCGCCATTCTGAGTCCGGCGGACGAAGTTGGCCATCCCCACCCCCCAAGGCTATAGTCCACCCGTTTTTCTGCCCTTTTTCCGCTGGACGAACTTGGCGCCCCGGCCATCGGGCGGGTAATTTTGGGCGCGGCTGTGCCCGCGGCCTATTTTTGGCACACGGAGGCGCCTCGCAAACTCTCGCGCCATTCCGAGACCGGCGGACGAAGTTGCCCAGCCCCACCCCCCAAGGCTATAGCCCACCCGTTTTTGTGGCCTTTTTCCGCTGGACTAAATTGGCGCCCCGGCCTTCGGGTGGGTATTTTTAGGCGCGGCTGTGCCCGCGACCTATTTTTGGCACACGGAGGTGCCTCGTAAAGTCTCGCGCCATTCCGAGTCCGGCAGACGAAGTTGGCCAGCCCCACCCCCCAAGGCTATAGCCCACCCGTTTTTGTGGCCTTTTTCCGCTGGACGAACTTGGTGCCCTGGCCTTCGGGTGGGTATTTTTGGGCGCGGCTGTGCCCGCGGCCTATTTTTGGCACACGGAGGCGCCTCGCAAACTCTCGCGCCATTCCGAGTCCGGCGGACGAAGTTGCCCAGCCCCACACCCCAAGGCTATAGCCCACCCGTTTTTGTGGCCTTTTTCCGCTGGACGAACTTGGCGCCCCGGCCTTCAGGCGGGTATTTTTGGGCGCGGCTGTGCCCGCGGCCTATTTTTGGCACACGGAGGCGCCTGGTAATGTCTCGCGCCATTCTGAGTCCGGCGGACGAAGTTGTCCATCCCCACCCCCCAAGGCTATAGCCCACCCGTTTTTGTGGCCTTTTTCCGCTGGACGAACTTGGCGCCAAGGCCTTCGGGCGGGTATTTTTGGGCGTGGCTGTGCCCGCGGCCTATTTTTGGTACACAGAGGCACCTCGCAAACTCTCGCGCCATTCCGAGTCCGGCGGACGAAATTGGCCAGCCCCACCCCCCAAGGCTATAGCCCACCCGTTTTTGTGGCCTTTTTCTGCTGGACGAACTTGGTGCCCCGACCTTCGGGCGGGTATTTTTGGGCGCGGCTGTGGCCGCGGCCTATTTTTGGCACATGGAGTTGCCTCGCAAAGTCTCGCGCCATTCCAAGTCTGGTTGACGAAGTCGGCCAGCCCCACCCCCCAAGGCTATAGCCCACCCGTTTTTGTGGCCTTTTTCCGCTGGACGAACTTGGCGCGCCGGCCTTCGGGCGGGTATTTTTGGGCGCGGCTGTGCCCGCGGCCTATTTTTGGCACACGGAGGCGCCTGGTAATGTCTCGCGCCATTCTGAGTCCGGCGGACGAAGTTGGCCATCCCCACCCCCCAAGGCTATAGCCCACCCGTTTTTGTGGCCTTTTTCCGCTGGACGAACTTGGCGCCCCGGCCTTCGGGCGGGTATTTTTGGGCAAGGCTGTGTCCGCGGCCTATTTTTGGCACACGGAGGCGCCTCGCAAACTCTCGCGCCATTCCGAGTCCGGCGGACGAAGTTGGCCAGCCCCACCCCCCAAGGCTATAGCCCACCCGTTTTTGTGGCCTTTTTCCCCTGGACGAACATGGCGCCCCGGCCTTCGGGCAGGTATTTTTGGGTGCGGCTGTGCCCACGGCCTATTTTTGCCACATGTAGTTGCCTCGCAAAGTCTCGCGCCATTCCGAGTCTGGCGGACGAAGTCGGCCAGCCCCACCCCCCAAGGCTATAGCCCACCCGTTTTTGTGGCCTTTTTCCGCTGGACGAACTTGGCACCCCGGCCTTCGGGCGGGTATTTTTGGGCGCGGCTGTGCCCGCGGCCTATTTTTGGCACACGGAGGCGCCTGGTAATGTCTCGCGCCATTCTGAGTCCGGCGGACGAAGTTGGCCATCCCCACCCCCCAGGGCTATAGCCCACCCGTTTTTGTGGCCTTTTTCCGCTGGACGAATTTGGCGCCCCGGCCTTCGGGCGGGTATTTTTGGGCAAGGCTGTGCCCGCGGCCTATTTTTGGCACACGGAGGCGCCTCGCAAACTCTCGCGCCATTCCGAGTCCGGCGGACGAAGTTGGCCGGCCCCACCCCCCAATGCTATTGCCCACCCGTTTTTGTGGCCTTTTTCCACTGGACGAACTTGGCGCCGAGGCCTTCGGGCGGGTATTTTTGGGCGCGGCTGTGCCCGCGGCCTATTTTTGGTACACGGAGGCACCTCGCAAACTCTCGCGCCATTCCGAGTCCGGCGGACGAAATTGGCCAGCCCCACCCGCCAAGGCTATAGCCCACCCGTTTTTGTGGCCTTTTTCCGCTGGACGAACTTGGTGCCCCGGCCTTCGGGCGGGTATTTTTGGGCGAGGCTGTGCCCGCGGCCTATTTTTGGCACATGGAGTTGCCTCGCAAAGTCTCGCGCCATTCCGAGTCTGGCGGACGAAGTCGGCCAGCCCCACCCCCCAAGGCTATAGCCCACCCGTTTTTGTGGCCTTTTTCCGCTGGACGAACTTGGCGCCCCGGCCTTCGGGCGGGTATTTTTGGGAGCGGCTGTGCCCGCGGCCTATTTTTGGCACACGGAGGCGCCTGGTAATGTCTCGCGCCTTTCTGAGTCCGGCGGACGAAGTTGGCCATCCCCACCCCCCAAGGCTATAGCCCACCCGTTTTTGTGGCCTTTTTCCGCTGGACAAACTTGGCGCCCCGGCCTTCGGGCGGGTATTTTTGGGCAAGTCTGTGTCTGCGGCCTATTTTTGGCACACGGAGGCGCCTCGCAAACTCTCGCGCCATTCCGAGTCCAGCGGACGAAGTTGGCCAGCCCCACCCCCCAAGGCTATAGCCCACCCGTTTTTGTGGCCTTTTTCCGCTGGACGAACATGGCGCCCCGGCCTTCGGGCGGGTATTTTTGGGCGCGGCTGTGCCCGCGGCCTATTTTTAGCACACGGAGGTGCCTCGCAAAGTCTCGCGCCATTCCGAGTCCGGCGGACGAAGTGGGCCAGCTCCACCCCCCAAGGCTATAGCCCACCCGTTTTTCTGCCCTTTTTCCGCTGGACGAACTTGGCGCCCCGGCCATCGGGCGGGTAATTTTGGGCGCGGCTGTGCCCGCGGCCTATTTTTGGCACACGGAGGCGCCTCGTAAAGTCTTGCGCCATTCCGAGTCCGGCGGACGAAGTTGGCCAGCCCCACCCCCCAAGGCTATAGCCCACCCGTTTTTGTGGCCTTTTTCCGCTGGACGAACTTGGCGCCCCAGCCTTCGGGGG
The DNA here is from genome assembly GCA_030448935.1 of Citrus cavaleriei. Taxonomy (NCBI): domain Eukaryota; kingdom Viridiplantae; phylum Streptophyta; class Magnoliopsida; order Sapindales; family Rutaceae; genus Citrus; species Citrus cavaleriei. The sequence goes on from JAUJEM010000099.1 coordinate 220,595, forward strand.
GGTATTTTTGGGCGCGGCTGTGCCCACGGCCTATTTTTGGCACACAGAGGCGACTCGCAAAGTCTCGTACCATTCCGAGTCCGGCGGACGAAGTTGGCCAGCCCCACCCCCCAAGGTTATAGCCCACCCGTTTTTCTGCCCTTTTTCCGCTGGACGAACTTGGCGCCCCGGCCTTCAGGCGGGTATTTTTGGACGCGGCTGTGCCCGCGGCCTAGTTTTGGCACACGGAGGCTCCTCGCAAAGTCTCGCGCCATTCCGAGTCCGTCGGACAAAGTTGGCCAGCTCCACCCCCCAAGGCTATAGCCCACCCGTTTTTGTGGCCTTTTTCCGCTGGACGAACTTGGCGCCCCGGCCTTCGGGCGGGTATTTTTGGGCGCGGCTGTGCCCGCGGCCTATTTTTGGCACACGGAGGTGCCTCGCAAAGTCTCGCGCCATTCCGAGTCCGGCGGACGAAGTTGGCCAGCCCCACCCCCCAAGGCTATAGCCCACCCGTTTTTGTGGCCTTTTTCCGCTGGACGAACTAGGCGCGCCGGCCTTCGGGCCGGTATTTTTGGGCGCGGCTTTGCCCGCGGACTATTTTTGGCACCCGGAGGCGCCTCGCAAAGTCTCGCGCCATTTCGAGTCCGGCGGACGACGTTGGCCAGCCCCACCCCCCAAGGCTATAGCCCACCCGTTTTTCTGCCCTTTTTCCGCTGGACGAACTTGGCGCCCCGGCCATCGGGCGGGTATTTTTGTGCACGGCTGTGGCCGCGGCCTATTTTTGGCACACGGAGGCGCCTTGCAAAGTCTCGCGCCATTCCGAGTCCGGCGGACGAAGTTTGCCAGCCCCACCCCCCAAGGCTATAGCCCACCCGTTTTCGTGGCCTTTTTCCGCTGGACGAACATGGCGCCCCGGCCTTCGGGCTGGTATTTTTGGGCGCGGCTGTGCCCGCGGCCTATTTTTGGCACACGGAGGTGCCTCGCAAAGTCTCGCGCCATTCCGAGTCCGGCGGACGAAGTGGGCCAGCTCCACCCCCCAAGGCTATAGCCCACCCGTTTTTCTGCCCTTTTTCCGCTGGACGAACATTGCGCCCCGGCCATCGGGCGGGTAATTTTGGGCGCGGCTGTGCCCGCGGCCTATTTTTGGCACACGGAGGCGCCTCGCAAAGTCTCGCGCCATTCCGAGTCCGGCGGACGAAGTTGGCCAGCCCCACCCCCCAAGGCTATAGCCCACCCGTTTTTGTGGCCTTTTTCCGCTGGACGAACTAGGCGCGCCGGCCATCGGGCCGGTATTTTTGGGCGCGGCTTTGCCCGCGGACTATTTTTGGCACCCGGAGGCGCCTCGCAAAGTCTCGCGCCATTTCGAGTCCGGCGGACGACGTTGGCCAGCCCCACCCCCCAAGGCTATAGCCCACCCGTTTTTCTGCCCTTTTTCCGCTGGACGAACTTGGCGCCCCGGCCATCGGGCGGGTATTTTTGTGCACGGCTGTGGCCGCGGCCTATTTTTGGCACACGGAGGCGCCTTGCAAAGTCTCGCGCCATTCCGAGTCCGGCGGACGAAGTTGGCCAGCCCCACCCCCCAAGGTTATAGCCCACCCGTTTTTCTGCCCTTTTTCCGCTGGACGAACTTGGCGCCCCGGCCTTCAGGCGGGTATTTTTGGACGCGGCTGTGCCCGCGGCCTAGTTTTGGCACACGGAGGCTCCTCGCAAAGTCTCGCGCCATTCCGAGTCCGTCGGACAAAGTTGGCCAGCTCCACCCCCCAAGGCTATAGCCCACCCGTTTTTGTGGCCTTTTTCCGCTGGACGAACTTGGCGCCCCGGCCTTCGGGCGGGTATTTTTGTGCGCGGCTGTGCCCGCGGCCTATTTTTGGCACACGGAGGTGCCTCGCAAAGTCTCGCGCCATTCCGAGTCCGGCGGACGAAGTTGGCCAGCCCCACCCCCCAAGGCTATAGCCCACCCGTTTTTGTGGCCTTTTTCCGCTGGACGAACTAGGCGCGCCGGCCTTCGGGCCGGTATTTTTGGGCGCGGCTTTGCCCGCGGACTATTTTTGGCACCCGGAGGCGCCTCGCAAAGTCTCGCGCCATTTCGAGTCCGGCGGACGACGTTGGCCAGCCCCACCCCCCAAGGCTATAGCCCACCCGTTTTTCTGCCCTTTTTCCGCTGGACGAACTTGGCGCCCCGGCCATCGGGCGGGTATTTTTGTGCACGGCTGTGGCCGCGGCCTATTTTTGGCACACGGAGGCGCCTTGCAAAGTCTCGCGCCATTCCGAGTCCGGCGGACGAAGTTTGCCAGCCCCACCCCCCAAGGCTATAGCCCACCCGTTTTCGTGGCCTTTTTCCGCTGGACGAACATGGCGCCCCGGCCTTCGGGCTGGTATTTTTGGGCGCGGCTGTGCCCGCGGCCTATTTTTGGCACACGGAGGTGCCTCGCAAAGTCTCGCGCCATTCCGAGTCCGGCGGACGAAGTGGGCCAGCTCCACCCCCCAAGGCTATAGCCCACCCGTTTTTCTGCCCTTTTTCCGCTGGACGAACATTGCGCCCCGGCCATCGGGCGGGTAATTTTGGGCGCGGCTGTGCCCGCGGCCTATTTTTGGCACACGGAGGCGCCTCGCAAAGTCTTGCGCCATTCCGAGTCCGGCGGACGAAGTTGGCCAGCCCCACCCCCCAAGGCTATAGCCCACCCGTTTTTGTGGCCTTTTTCCGCTGGACGAACTTGGCGCCCCGGCCTTCGGGCGGGTATTTTTGTGCGCGGCTGTGCCCGCGGCCTATTTTTGGCACACGGAGGTGCCTCGTAAAGTCTCGCGCCATTCCGAGTCCGGCGGACGAAGTTGGCCAGCCCCACCCCCCAAGGCTATAGCCCACCCGTTTTTGTGGCCTTTTTCCGCTGGACGAACTAGGCGCGCCGGCCATCGGGCCGGTATTTTTGGGCGCGGCTTTGCCCGCGGACTATTTTTGTCACCCGGAGGCGCCTCGCAAAGTCTCGCGCCATTTCGAGTCCGGCGGACGACGTTGGCCAGCCCCACCCCCCAAGGCTATAGCCCACCCGTTTTTCTGCCCTTTTTCCGCTGGACGAACTTGGCGCCCCGGCCATCGGGCGGGTATTTTTGTGCACGGCTGTGGCCGCGGCCTATTTTTGGCACACGGAGGCGCCTTGCAAAGTCTCGCGCCATTCCGAGTCCGGCGGACGAAGTTGGCCAGCCCCACCCCCCAAGGCTATAGCCCACCCGTTTTCGTGGCCTTTTTCCGCTGGACGAACATGGCGCCCCGGCCTTCGGGCTGGTATTTTTGGGCGCGGCTGTGCCCGCGGCCTATTTTTGGCACACGGAGGTGCCTCGCAAAGTCTCGCGCCATTCCGAGTCCGGCGGACGAAGTGGGCCAGCTCCACCCCCCAAGGCTATAGCCCACCCGTTTTTCTGCCCTTTTTCCGCTGGACGAACATTGCGCCCCGGCCATCGGGCGGGTAATTTTGGGCGCGGCTGTGCCCGCGGCCTATTTTTGGCACACGGAGGCGCCTCGCAAAGTCTTGCGCCATTCCGAGTCCGGCGGACGAAGTTGGCCAGCCCCACCCCCCAAGACTATAGCCCACCCGTTTTTGTGGCCTTTTTCCGCTGGACGAACTTGGCGGCCCGGCCTTCGGGCGGGTATTTTTGTGCGCGGCTGTGCCCGCGGCCTATTTTTGGCACACGGAGGTGCCTCGCAAAGTCTCGCGCCATTCCGAGTCCGGCGGACGAAGTTGGCCAGCCCCACCCCCCAAGGCTATAGCCCACCCGTTTTTGTGGCCTTTTTCCGCTGGACGAACTAGGCGCGCCGGCCATCGGGCCGGTATTTTTGGGCGCGGCTTTGCCCGCGGACTATTTTTGTCACCCGGAGGCGCCTCGCAAAGTCTCACGCCATTTCGAGTCCGGCAGACGACGTTGGCCAGCCCCACCCCCCAAGGCTATAGCCCACCCGTTTTTCTGCCCTTTTTCCGCTGGACGAACTTGGCGCCCCGGCCATCGGGCGGGTATTTTTGTGCACGGCTGTGGCCGCGGCCTATTTTTGGCACACGGAGGCGCCTTGCAAAGTCTCGCGCCATTCCGAGTCCGGCGGACGAAGTTGGCCAGCCCCACCCCCCAAGGCTATAGCCCACCCGTTTTTGTGGCCTTTTTCCACTGGACGAACTTGGCGCCCCGGCCTTCGGGCGGGTATTTTTGGGCGCGGCTGCGTCCGCGGCCTATTTTTTTCACACGGAGGCACCTCGCAAAGTCTCGCGCCATTCCGAGTCCGGCGGACGAAGTTGGCCAGCCCCACCCCGCAAGGCTATAGCCCACCCGTTTTTGTGGCCTTTTTCCGCTGGACGAACATGGCGCCCCGGCCTTCGGGCGGGTATTTTTGGGCGCGGCTGTGCCCGCGGCCTATTTTTGGCACACGGAGGTGCCTCGCAAAGTCTCGCGCCATTCCGAGTCCGGCGGACGAAGTGGGCCAGCTCCACCCCCCAAGGCTATAGCCCACCCGTTTTTCTGCCCTTTTTCCGCTGGACGAACATTGCGCCCCGGCCATCGGGCGGGTAATTTTGGGCGCGGCTGTGCCCGCGGACTATTTTTGGCACACGGAGGCGCCTCGCAAAGTCTTGCGCCATTCCGAGTCCGGCGGACGAAGTTGGCCAGCCCCACCCCCCAAGGCTATAGCCCACCCGTTTTTGTGGCCTTTTTCCGCTGGACGAACTAGGCGGCCCGGCCATCGGGCGGGTATTTTTGTCTTGCGGCTGTGCCCGCGGCCTATTTTTGGCACACGGAGGTGCCTCGCAAAGTCTCGCGCCATTCCGAGTCCGGCGGACGAAGTTGGCCAGCCCCACCCCCCAAGGCTATAGCCCACCCGTTTTTGTGGCCTTTTTCCGCTGGACGAACTAGGCGCGCCGGCCATCGGGCCGGTATTTTTGGGCGCGGCTTTGCCCGCGGACTATATTTTGCACCCGGAGGCGCCTCGCAAAGTCTCGCGCCATTTCGAGTCCGGCGGACGACGTTGGCCAGCCCCACCCCCCAAGGCTATAGCCCACCCGTTTTTCTGCCCTTTTTCCGCTGGACGAACTTGGCGCCCCGGCCATCGGGCGGGTATTTTTGTGCACGGCTGTGGCCGCGGCCTATTTTTGGCACACGGAGGCGCCTTGCAAAGTCTCGCGCCATTCCGAGTCCGGCGGACGAAGTTGGCCAGCCCCACCCCCCAAGGTTATAGCCCACCCGTTTTCGTGGCCTTTTTCCGCTGGACGAACATGGCGCCCCGGCCTTCGGGCGGGTATTTTTGGGCGCGGCTGTGCCCGCGGACTAGTTTTGGCACATGGAGGTGCCTCGCAAAGTCTCGCGCCATTCTGAGTCTGGCGGACGAAGTTGGCCAGCCCCACCCCCCAAGGCTATAGCCCACCCGTTTTTGTGGCCTTTTTCCACTGGACGAACTTGGCGCCCCGGCCTTCGGGCGGGTATTTTTGGGCGCGCCTGCGCCCGCGGCCTATTTTTTTCACACGGAGGCACCTCGCAAAGTCTCGCGCCATTCCGAGTCCGGCGGACGAAGTTGGCCAGCCCCACCCCGCAAGGCTATAGCCCACCCGTTTTTGTGGCCTTTTTCCGCTGGACGAACATGGCGCCCCGGCCTTCGGGCGGGTATTTTTGGGCGCGGCTGTGCCCGCGGCCTATTTTTGGCACACGGAGGTGCCTCGCAAAGTCTCGCGCCATTCCGAGTCCGGCGGACGAAGTGGGCCAGCTCCACCCCCCAAGGCTATAGCCCACCCGTTTTTCTGCCCTTTTTCCGCTGGACGAACTTGGCGCCCCGGCCATCGGGCGGGTAATTTTGGGCGCGGCTGTGCCCGCGGCCTATTTTTGGCACACGGAGGCGCCTCGCAAAGTCTCGCGCCATTCCGAGTCCGGCGGACGAAGTTGGCCAGCCCCACCCCCCAAGGCTATAGCCCACCCGTTTTTGTGGCCTTTTTCCGCTGGACGAACTTGGCGGCCCGGCCTTCGGGGGGGTATTTTTGTGCGCGGCTGTGCCCGCGGCCTATTTTTGGCACACGGAGGTGCCTCGCAAAGTCTCGCGCCATTCCGAGTCCGGCGGACGAAGTTGGCCAGCCCCACCCCCCAAGGCTATAGCCCACCCGTTTTTGTGGCCTTTTTCCGCTGGACGAACTAGGCGCGCCGGCCATCGGGCCGGTATTTTTGGGCGCGGCTTTGCCCGCGGACTATTTTTGTCACCCGGAGGCGCCTCGCAAAGTCTCACGCCATTTCGAGTCCGGCAGACGACGTTGGCCAGCCCCACCCCCCAAGGCTATAGCCCACCCGTTTTTCTGCCCTTTTTCCGCTGGACGAACTTGGCGCCCCGGCCATCGGGCGGGTATTTTTGTGCACGGCTGTGGCCGCGGCCTATTTTTGGCACACGGAGGCGCCTTGCAAAGTCTCGCGCCATTCCGAGTCCGGCGGACGAAGTTGGCCAGCCCCACCCCCCAAGGCTATAGCCCACCCGTTTTTGTGGCCTTTTTCCACTGGACGAACTTGGTGCCCCGGCCTTCGGGCGGGTATTTTTGGGCGCGGCTGTGCCCGCGGCCTATTTTTGCCACATGGAGTTGCCTCGCAAATTCTCGCGCCATTCCGAGTCTGGGGGACGAAGTCGGCCAGCCCCACCCCCCAAGGCTATAGCCCACCCGTTTTTGTGGCCTTTTTCCGCTGGACGAACTTGGCGCCCCGGCCTTCGGGCGGGTATTTTTGGGCGCGGCTGTGCCCGCGGCCTATTTTTGGCACACGGAGGCGCCTGGTAATGTCTCGCGCCATTCTGAGTCCGGCGGACGAAGTTGGCCATCCCCACCCCCCAAGGCTATAGCCCACCCGTTTTTGTGGCCTTTTTCCGCTGGACGAACTTGGCGCCCCGGCCTTCGGGCGGGTATTTTTGGGCAAGGCTGTGTCTGCGGCCTATTTTTGGCACACGGAGGTGCCTCGCAAACTCTCGCGCCATTCCGAGTCCGGCGGACGAAGTTGGCCAGCCCCACCCCCCAAGGCTATAGCCCACCCGTTTTTGTGGCCTTTTTCCGCTGGACGAACATGGCGCCCCGGCCTTCGGGCGGGTATTTTTGGGCGCGGCTGTGCCCGCGGCCTATTTTTGGCACACGGAGATGCCTCGCAAAGTCTCGCGCCATTCCGAGTCCGGCGGACGAAGTGGGCCAGCTCCACCCCCCAAGGCTATAGCCCACCCGTTTTTCTGCCCTTTTTCCGCTGGACGAACTTGGCGCCCCGGCCATCGGGCGGGTAATTTTGGACGCGGCTGTGCCCGCGGCCTATTTTTGGCACACGGAGGCGCCTCGCAAAGTCTCGCGCCATTCCGAGTCCGGCGGACGAAGTTGGCCAGCCCCACCCCCCAAGGCTATAGCCCACCCGTTTTTGTGGCCTTTTTCCGCTGGACGAACTTGGCGCCCCGGCCTTCGAGGGGGTATTTTTGGGCGCGGCTGTGCCCGCGGCCTATTTTTGGCACACAGAGGCGACTCGCAAAGTCTCGCGCCATTCCGAGTCCGGCGGACGAAGTTGGCCAGCCCCACCCCCCAAGGCTATAGCCCACCCGTTTTTGTGGCCTTTTTCCGCTGGACGAACTTGGCGCCCCGGCCTTCGGGCGGGTATTTTTGGGCAAGGCTGTGTCCGTGGCCTATTTTTGGCACACGGAGGCGCCTCGCAAACTCTCGCGCCATTCCGAGTCCGGCGGACGAAGTTGGCCAGCCCCACCCCCCAAGGCTATAGCCCACCCGTTTTTGTGGCCTTTTTCCGCTGGACGAACTTGGCGCCCCGGCCTTCGGGCGGGTATTTTTGGGCAAGGCTGTGTCCGTGGCCTATTTTTGGCACACGGAGGCGCCTCGCAAACTCTCGCGCCATTCCGAGTCCGGCGGACGAAGTTGGCCAGCCCCACCCCCCAAGGCTATAGCCCACCCGTTTTTGTGGCCTTTTTCCGCTGGACGAACTTGGCGCCGAGGCCTTCGGGCGGGTATTTTTGGGCGCGGCTGTGCCCGCGGCCTATTTTTGGCACATGGAGTTGCCTCGCAAAGTCTCGCGCCATTCCGAGTCCGGCGGACGAAGTGGGCCAGCCCCACCCCCCAAGGCTATAGCCCACCCGTTTTTGTGGCCTTTTTCCGCTGGACGAACTTGGCGCCCCGGCCTTCGGGGGGGTATTTTTGGGCGCGGCTGTGCCCGCGGCCTATTTTTGGCACACAGAGGTGACTCGCAAAGTCTCGCGCCATTCCGAGTCCGGCGGACGAAGTTGGCCAGCCCCACCCCCCAAGGCTATAGCCCACCCGTTTTTGTGGCCTTTTTCCGCTGGACGAACTTGGCGCCCCGGCCTTCGGGCGGGTATTTTTGGGCAAGGCTGTGTCTGCGGCCTATTTTTGGCACACGGAGGTGCCTCGCAAACTCTCGCGCCATTCCGAGTCCGGCGGACGAAGTTGGCCAGCCCCACCCCCCAAGGCTATAGCCCACCCGTTTTTGTGGCCTTTTTCCGCTGGACGAACATGGCGCCCCGGCCTTCGGGCGGGTATTTTTGGGCGCGGCTGTGCCCGCGGCCTATTTTTGGCACACGGAGATGCCTCGCAAAGTCTCGCGCCATTCCGAGTCCGGCGGACGAAGTGGGCCAGCTCCACCCCCCAAGGCTATAGCCCACCCGTTTTTCTGCCCTTTTTCCGCTGGACGAACTTGGCGCCCCGGCCATCGGGCGGGTAATTTTGGGCGCGGCTGTGCCCGCGGCCTATTTTTGGCACACGGAGGCGCCTCGCAAAGTCTCGCGCCATTCCGAGTCCGGCGGACGAAGTTGGCCAGCCCCACCCCCCAAGGCTATAGCCCACCCGTTTTTGTGGCCTTTTTCCGCTGGACGAACTTGGCGCCCCGGCCTTCGGGGGGGTATTTTTGGGCGCGGCTGTGCCCGCGGCCTATTTTTGGCACACAGAGGCGACTCGCAAAGTCTCGCGCCATTCCGAGTCCGGCGGACGAAGTTGGCCAGCCCCACCCCCCAAGGCTATAGCCCACCCGTTTTTGTGGCCTTTTTCCGCTGGACGAACTTGGCGCCCCGGCCTTCGGGCGGGTATTTTTGGGCAAGGCTGTGTCCGTGGCCTATTTTTGGCACACGGAGGCGCCTCGCAAACGCTCGCGCCATTCCGAGTCCGGCGGACGAAGTTGGCCAGCCCCACCCCCCAAGGCTATAGCCCACCCGTTTTTGTGGCCTTTTTCCGCTGGACGAACTTGGCGCCCCGGCCTTCGGGCGGGTATTTTTGGGCAAGGCTGTGCCCGCGGCCTATTTTTGGCACACGGAGGCGCCTCGCAAACTCTCGCGCCATTCCGAGTCCGGCTGATGAAGTTGGCCAGCCCCACCCCCCAAGGCTATAGCCCACCCGTTTTTGTGGCCTTTTTCCGCTGGACGAACTTGGCGCCGAGGCCTTCGGGCGGGTATTTTTGGGCGCGGCTGTGCCCGCGGCCTATTTTTGGTACACGGAGGCACCTCGCAAACTCTTGCGCCATTCCGAGTCCGGCGGACGAAATTGGCCAGCCCCACCCCCCAAGGCTATAGCCCACCCGTTTTTCTGCCCTTTTTCCGCTGGACGAACTTGGTGCCCCGGCCTTCGGGCGGGTATTTTTGGGCGCGGCTGTGCCCGCGGCCTATTTTTGGCACATGGAGTTGCCTCGCAAAGTCTCGCGCCATTCCGAGTCTGGCGGACGAAGTCGGCCAGCCCCACCCCCCAAGGCTATAGCCCACCCGTTTTTGTGGCCTTTTTCCGCTGGACGAACTTGGCACCCCGGCCTTCGGGCGGGTATTTTTGGGCGCGGCTGTGCCCGCGGCCTATTTTTGGCTCACGGAGGCGCCTGGTAAAGTCTCGCGCCATTCTGAGTCCGGTGGACGAAGTTGGCCATCCCCACCCCCCAAGGCTATAGCCCACCCGTTTTTGTGGCCTTTTTCCGCTGGACGAACTTGGCGCCCCGGCCTTCGGGCGGGTATTTTTTGGCAAGGCTGTGTCCGCGGCCTATTTTTGGCACATGGAGGCGCCTCGCAAACTCTCGCGCCATTCCGAGTCCGGCGGACGAAGTTGGCCAGCCCCACCCCCCAAGGCTATAGGCCACCCGTTTTTGTGGCCTTTTTCCGCTGGACGAACATGGCGCCCCGGCCTTCGGGCGGGTATTTTTGGGCGCGGCTGTGCCCGCGGCCTATTTTTGGCACATGGAGTTGGCTCGCAAAGTCTCGCGCCATTCCGAGTCTGGCGGACGAAGTCGGCCAGCCCCACCCCCCAAGGCTATAGCCCACCCGTTTTTGTGGCCTTTTTCCGCTGGACGAACTTGGCGCCCCGGCCTTCGGGCCCGCGGCCTATTTTTGGCACACGGAGGCGCCTGGTAATGTCTCGCGCCATTCTGAGTCCGGCGGACGAAGTTGGCCATCCCCACCCCGCAAGGCTAGGGCCCACCCGTTTTTGTGGCCTTTTTCCGCTGGACGAACTTGGCGCCCCGGCCTTCGGGCGGGTATTTTTGGGCAAGGCTGTGCCCGCGGCCTATTTTTGGCACACGGAGGCGCCTCGCATACTCTTGTGCCATTCCGAGTCCGGCGGACGAAGTTGGCCAGCCCCACCCCCCAAGGCTATAGCCCACCCGTTTTTGTGGCCTTTTTCCACTGGACGAACTTGGCGCCGAGGCCTTCGGGCGGGTATTTTTCGGCGCGGCTGTGCCCGCGGCCTATTTTTGGTACACGGAGGAACCTCGCAAACTCTCGCGCCATTCCGAGTCCGGCCGACGAAATTGGCCAGCCCCACCCGCCAAGGCTATAGCGCACCCGTTTTTGTGGCCTTTTTCCGCTGGACGAACTTGGTGCCCCGGCCTTCGGGCGGGTATTTTTGGGCGCGGCTGTGCCCGCGGCCTATTTTTGCCACATGGAGTTGCCTCGCAAAGTCTCGCGCCATTCCGAGTCTGGCGGACGAAGTCGGCCAGCCCCACCCCCCAAGGCTATAGCCCACCCGTTTTTGTGGCCTTTTTCCGCTGGACGAACTTGGCGCCCCGGCCTTCGGGCGGGTATTTTTGGGCAAGGCTGTGTCTGCGGCCTATTTTTGGCACACGGAGGTGCCTCGCAAACTCTCGCGCCATTCCGAGTCCGGCGGACGAAGTTGGCCAGCCCCACCCCCCAAGGCTATAGCCCACCCGTTTTTGTGGCCTTTTTCCGCTGGACGAACATGGCGCCCCGGCCTTCGGGCGGGTATTTTTGGGCGCGGCTGTGCCCGCGGCCTATTTTTGGCACACGGAGGTGCCTCGCAAAGTCTCGCGCCATTCCGAGTCCGGCGGACGAAGTGGGCCAGCTCCACCCCCCAAGGCTATAGCCTACCCGTTTTTCTGCCCTTTTTCCGCTGGACGAACTTGGCGCCCCGGCCATCGGGCAGGTAATTTTGGGCGCGGCTGTGCCCGCGGCCTATTTTTGGCACACGGAGGCGCCTCGCAAAGTCTCGCGCCATTCCGAGTCCGGCGGACGAAGTTGGCCAGCCCCACCCCCCAAGGCTATAGCCCACCCGTTTTTGTGGCCTTTTTCCGCTAGACGAACTTGGCGCCCCGGCCTTCGGGGGGGTATTTTTGGGCGCGGCTGTGCCCGCGGCCTAGTTTTGGCACACAGAGGCGACTCGCAAAGTCTCGCGCCATTCCGAGTCCGGCGGACGAAGTTGGCCAGCCCCACCCCCCAAGGCTATAGCCCACCCGTTTTTCTGCCCTTTTTCCGCTGGACGAACTTGGCGCCCCGGCCTTCAGGCGGGTATTTTGGGACGCGGCTGTGCCCGCGGCCTATTTTGGGCGCACGGAGGCGCCTCGCAAAATCTCGCGCCATTCCGAGTCCGGCGGACGAACTTGGCCAGCCCCACCCCCCAAGGCTATAGCCCACCCGTTTTTGTGGCCTTTTTCCGCTGGACGAACTTGGCGCCCCGGCCTTCGGGCGGGTATTTTTGGGCGCGGCTGTGCCCGCGGCCTATTTTTGGCACGCGGAGGCGCCTCGCAAAGACTCGCGCCATTCCGAGTCCGGCGGACGATGTTCGCCAGCCCCACCCCCCAAGGCTATAGCCCACCCGTTTTTGTGGCCTTTTTCCGCTGGACGAACTTGGCGCCCCGGCCTTCGGGCGGGGATTTTTGGGCGCGGCTGCGCCGCAGCCTATTTTGGCACACGGAGGCGCCTCGCAAAGTCTCGCGCCATTCCAAGTCCGGCGGACGAAGTTGGCCAGCCCCACCCCCCAAGGCTATAGCCCACCCGTTTTTGTGGCCTTTTTCCGCTGGACGAACTTGGCGCCCCGGCCTTCGGGCGGGTATTTTTGGGCGCGGCTGTGCCCGTGGCCTACTTTTGGCACGCGGAGGCGCCTCGCAAAGTCTCGCGCCATTCCGAGTCCGGCGGACGAAGTTGGCCTGCCCCACCCCCCAAGGCTATAGCCCACCCGTTTTTGTGGCCTTTTTCCGCTGGACGAACTTGGCACCCCGGCCTTCGGGCGGGTATTTTTGGGCGCGGCTGTGCCCGCGGCCTATTTTTGGCACGCGGAGGCGCCTCGCAAAGACTCGCGCCATTCCGAGTCCGGCGGACGATGTTCGCCAGCCCCACCCCCCAAGGCTATAGCCCACCCGTTTTTGTGGCCTTTTTCCGCTGGACGAACTTGGCGCCCCGGCCTTCGGGCGGGTATTTTTGGGCGCGGCTGTGCCCGCGGCCTATTTTTGGCACATGGAGGCGCCTCGCAAAGTGTCGCGCCATTCCGAGCCCGGCGGACGAAGTTGGCCAGCCCCACCCCCCAAGGCGATAGCCCACCCGTTTTTGTGGCCTTTTTCCGCTGGACGAACTTGGCGCCCCGGCCTTCGGGCGGGTATTTTTGGGCGCGGCTGTGCCCGCGGCCTATTTTTGGCACACGGAGGTGCCTCGTAAAGTCTCGCGCCATTCCGAGTCCGGCGGACGAAGTTGGCCAGCCCCACCCCCCAAGGCTATAGCCCACCCGTTTTTGTGGCCTTTTTCCGCTGGACGAACTTGGCGCCCCGGCCTTCGGGCGGGTATATTTGGGCACGGCTGTGCCCGCGGCCTATTTTTGGCACACGGAGGCGCCTCGCAAAGTCTCGCGCCATTCCGAGTCCGGCGGACGAAGTTGGCCAGCCCCACCCCCCAAGGCTATAGCCCACCCGGTTTTGTGGCCTTTTTCCGCTGGACGAACTTGGCGCCCCGGCCTTCGGGCGGGTATTTTTGGGCGCGGCTGTGCCCGTGGCCTACTTTTGGCACGCGGAGGCGCCTCGCAAAGTCTCGCGCCATTCCGAGTCCGGCGGACGAAGTTGGCCAGCCCCACCCCCCAAGGCTATAGCCCACCCGTTTTTGTGGCCTTTTTCCGCTGGACGAACTTGGCGCCCCGGCCTTCGGGCGGGTATTTTTGGGCGCGGCTGTGTCCGCGGCCTATTTTTGGCACGCGGAGGCGCCTCGCAAAGACTCGCGCCATTCCGAGTCCGGCGGACGATGTTCGCCAGCCCCACCCCCCAAGGCTATAGCCCACCCGTTTTTGTGGCCTTTTTCCGCTGGACGAACTTGGCGCCCCGGCCTTCGGGCGGGTATTTTTGGGCGCGGCTGCGCCCGCGCCCTATTTTTGGCACACGGAGGCGCCTCGCAAAGTCTCGCGCCATTCCAAGTCCGGCGGACGAAGTTGGCCAGCCCCACCCCCCAAGGCTATAGCCCACCCGTTTTTGTGGCCTTTTTCCGCTGGACGAACTTGGCGCCCCGGCCTTCGGGCGGGTATTTTTGGGCGCGGCTGTGCCCGCGGCCTATTTTTGGCACATGGAGGCGCCTCGCAAAGTGTCGCGCCATTCCGAGCCCGGCGGACGAAGTTGGCCAGCCCCACCCCCCAAGGCTATAGCCCACCCGTTTTTGTGGCCTTTTTCCGCTGGACGAACTTGGCGCCCCGGCCTTCGGGCGGGTATATTTGGGCACGGCTGTTGCCGCGGCCTGGCCCCACCCCCAGCACACGGAGGCGCCTCGCAAAGTCTCGCGCCATTCCGAGTCCGGCGGACGAAGTTGGCCAGCCCCACCCCCAAGGCTATAGCCCACCCGTTTTGTGGCCTTTTTCCGCTGGGCGAACTTGGCGCCCGGCCTTCGGGCGGGTATTTTTGGGCGCGGCTGTGCCCGTGGCCTACACAGCACGCGGAGGCGCCTCGCAAAGTCTCGGGCCTTTCCGAGTCCGGCGTACTAAGTTGGCCTGCCCCACCCCCCAAGGCTATAGCCCACCCGTTTTTGTGGCCTTTTTCCGCTGGACGAACTTGGCGCCCCGGCCTTCGGGCGGGTATTTTTGGGCACGGCTGTGCCCGCGGCCTATTTTTGGCACGCGGAGGCACCTCGCAAAGACTCGCGCCATTCCGAGTCCGGCGGACGATGTTCGCCAGCCCCACCCCCCAAGGCTATAGCCCACCCGTTTTTGTGGCCTTTTTCCGCTGGACGAACTTGGCGCCCCGGCCTTCGGGCGGGTATTTTTGGGCGCGGCTGCGCCCGCGCCCTATTTTTGGCACACGGAGGCGCCTCGCAAAGTCTCGCGCCATTCCAAGTCCGGCGGACGAAGTTGGCCATCCCCACCCCCCAAGGCTATAGCCCACCCGTTTTTGTGGCCTTTTTCCGCTGGACGAACTTGGCGCCCCGGCCTTCGGGCGGGTATTTTTCGGCGCGGCTGTGCCAGCGGCCTATTTTTGGCACACGGTGGCGCCTCCCAAAGTCTCGCGCCATTCCGAGTCCGGTGGACGAAGTTGGCCAGCCCCACCCCCCAAGGCTATAGCCCACCCGTTTTTGTGGCCTTTTTCCGCTGGACGAACTTGGCGCCCCGGCCTTCGGGCGGGTATTTTTCGGCGCGGCTGTGCCAGCGGCCTATTTTTGGCACACGGAGGCGCCTCCCAAAGTCTCGCGCCATTCCGAGTCCGGTGGACGAAGTTGGCCAGCCCCACCCCCCAAGGCTATAGCCCACCCGTTTTTGTGGCCTTTTTCCGCTGGACGAACTTGGCGCCCTGGCCTTCGGGCGGGTATTTTTGGGCGCGGCTGCACCCGCGCCCTATTTTTGGCACACGGAGGCGCCTCGCATAGTCTCGCGCCATTCCAAGTCCGGCGGACGAAGTTGGCCAGCCCCACCCCCCAAGGCTATAGCCCACCCGTTTTTGTGGCCTTTTTCCGCTGGACGAACTTGCCGCCCCGGCCTTCGGGCAGGTATTTTTGGGCGCGGCTGTGCCTGCGGCCTATTTTTGGCACATGGAGGCGCCTCGCAAAGTCTCGCGCCATTCCGAGTCCGGCGGACGAAGTTGGCCAGCCCCACCCCCCAAGGCTATAGCCCATCCGTTTTTGTGGCCTTTTTCCGCTGGACGAACTTGGCGCCCCGGCCTTCGGGCTGGTATTTTTGGGCGCGGCTGTGCCAGCGGCCGATTTTTGGCACACGGAGGCGCCTCGCAAAGTCTCGCGCCATTCCAAGTCCGGCGGACGAAGTTGGCCAGCCCCACCCCCCAAGGCTATAGCCCACCCGTTTTTGTGGCCTTTTTCCGCTGGACGAACTTGGCGCCCCGGCCTTCGGGCGCGGCTGTGCCCGCGGCCTATTTTTAGCACACGGAGGCGCCTCGCAAAGTCTCGCGCCATTCCGAGTCCGGCGGACGAAGTTGGCCAGCCCCACCCCCCAAGGCTATAGCCCACCCGTTTTTGTGGCCTTTTTCCGCTGGACGAACTTGGCGCCCCGGCCTTCGGGCAGGTATTTTTGGGCGCGGCTGTGCCTGCGGCCTATTTTTGGCACATGGAGGCGCCTCGCAAAGTCTCGCGCCATTCCGAGTCCGGCGGACGAAGTTGGCCAGCCCCACCCCCCGAGGCTATAGCCCATCCGTTTTTGTGGCCTTTTTCCGCTGGACGAACTTGGCGCCCCGGCCTTCGGGCTGGTATTTTTGGGCGCGGCTGTGCCAGCGGCCGATTTTTGGCACACGGAGGCGCCTCGCAAAGTCTCACGCCATTCCAAGTCCGGCGGACGAAGTTGGCCAGCCCCACCCCCCAAGGCTATAGCCCACCCGTTTTTGTGGCCTTTTTCCGCTGGACGAACTTGGCGCCCCGGCCTTCGGGCGGGTATTTTTGGGCGCGGCTGTGCCCGCGGCCTAATTTTTGCACAAGGAGGGCCTCGCAAAGTCTCGCGCCATTCCGAGTCCGGTGGACGAATTTGGCCAGCCCCACCCCCCAAGGCTATAGCCCACCCGTTTTTGTGGCCTTTTTCCACTGGACGAACTTGGCGCCCCGGCCTTCGGGCGGGTATTTTTCGGCGCGGCTGTGCCAGCGGCCTATTTTTGGCACACGGAGGCGCCTCGCAAAGTCTCGCGCCATTCCGAGTCGGGCGGACGAAGTTGGCCAGCCCCACCCCCCAAGGCTATAGCCCACCCTTTTTTGTGGCCTTTTTCCGCTGGACGAATTTGGCGCCCCGGCCTTCGGGCGGGTATTTTTGGTCGCGGCTGTGCCCGCGGCCTATTTTTGGCCCACGGAGGTGCCTCGCAAAGTCTCGCGCCATTCCGAGTCCGGCGGACGAAGTTGGCCAGCCCCACCCCCCAAGGCTATAGCCCACCCGTTTTTGTGGCCTTTTTCCGCTGGACGAACTTGGCGCCCCGGCCTTCGGGCGGGTATTTTGGGCGCGGCTGTGCCCGCGTCCTATTTTTGGCACACGGAGGCGCCTCGCAAAGTCTCGCGCCATTCCGAGTCCGGCGGACGAAGTTGGCCAGCCCCACCCCCCAAGGCTATAGCCCACCCGTTTTTGTGGCCTTTTTCCGCTGGACGAACTTGGCGCCCCGGCCTTCGGGCGGGTATTTTTGGGCGCGGCTGTGCTCGCGGCCTACTTTTGGCACGCGGAGGCGCCTCGTAAAGTTTCGCGCCATTCCGAGTCCGGCGGACGAAGTTGGCCAGCCCCACCCCCCAAGGCTATAGCCCACCCGTTTTTGTGGCCTTTTTCCGCTGGACGAACTTGGCGCCCCGGCCTTCGGGCGCGGCTGTGCCCGCGGCCTATTTTTAGCACACGGAGGCGCCTCGCAAAGTCTCGCGCCATTCCGAGTCCGGCGGACGAAGTTGGCCAGCCCCACCCCCCAAGGCTATATCCCACCCGTTTTTGTGGCCTTTTTCCGCAGGACGAACTTGGCGCCCCAGCCTTCGGGCGGGTATCTTTAGCCGCGGCTGTGCCCGCGGCCTATTTTTGGCACACGGAGGCGCCTCGCAAAGTCTCACGCCATTCCGAGTCCGGCAGACGAAGTTGGCCAGCCCCACCCCCAAGGCTATAGCCCACCCGTTTTTGTGGCCTTTTTCCGCTGGACGAACTTGGCGCCCCGGCCTTCGGGCGGATATTTTTGGGCGCGGCTTTACCCGCGGCCTATTTTTGGCACACGGAGGTGCCTCGCAAAGTCTCGCGGCATTTCGAGTCGGGCGGACGAAGTTGGCCAGCCCCACCCCCCAAGGCTGTAGCCCACCCTTTTTTGTGGCCTTTTTCCGCTGGACGAACTTGGCGCCCCGGCCTTCGGGCGGGTATTTTTGGTCGCGGCTGTGCCCGCTGCCTATTTTTGGCACACGGAGGTGCCTCGCAAAGTCTCGCGCCATTCCGAGTCCGGCGGACGAAGTTGGCCAGCCCCACCCCCCAAGGCTATAGCCCACCCGTTTTGTGGCCTTTTTCCGCTGGACGAACGCGCCGCCCGGCCTTCGGGTGGGTATTTTTGGGCGCGGCTGTGCCCGCGGCCTATTTTTGGCACACGGAGGCGCCTCGCAAAGTCTCGCGCCATTCCGAGTCCGGCGGACGAAGTTGGCCAGCCCCACCCCCCAAGGCTATAGCCCACCCGTTTTTGTGGCCTTTTTCCGCTGGACGAACTTGGCGCCCCGGCCTTTGGGCGGGTATTTTTGGGCGCGGCTGTGCCCGCGGCCTACATTTGGCACGCGGAGGCGCCTCGCAAAGTCTCGCGCCATTCCGAGTCCGGCAGACGAAGTTGGCCAGCCCCACCCCCCAAGGCTATAGCCCACCCGTTTTTGTGGCCTTTTTCCGCTGGACGAACTTGGCACCCCGGCCTTCGGGCGCGGCTGTGCCCGCGGCCTATTTTTAGCACACGGAGGCGCCTCGCAAAGTCTCGCGCCATTCCGAGTCCGGCGGACGAAGTTGGCCCGCCCAACCCCCCAAGGCTATATCCCACCCGTTTTTGTGGCCTTTTTCCGCAGGACGAACTTGGCGCCCCAGCCTTCGGGCGGGTATTTTTGGGCGCGGCTGTGCCCGCGGCCTATTTTTGGCACACGGAGGCGCCTCGCAAAGTCTCACGCCATTCCGAGTCCGGCAGACGAAGTTGGCCAGCCCCACCCCCAAGGCTATAGCCCACCCGTTTTTGTGGCCTTTTTCCGCTGGACGAACTTGGCGCCCCGGCCTTCGGGCGGATATTTTTGGGCGCGGCTTTGCCCGCGGCCTATTTTTGGCACACGGAGGTGCCTCGCAAAGTCTCGCGCCATTTCGAGTCGGGCGGACGAAGTTGGCCAGCCCCACCCCCCAAGGCTATAGCCCACCCTTTTTTGTGGCCTTTTTCCGCTGGACGAACTTGGCGCCCCGGCCTTCGGGCGGGTATTTTTGGTCGCGGCTGTGCCCGCGGCCTATTTTTGGCACACGGAGGTGCCTCGCAAAGTCTCGCGCCATTCCGAGTCCGGCGGACGAAGTTGGCCAGCCCCACCCCCCAAGGCTATAGCCCACCCGTTTCTGTGGCCTTTTTCCGCTGGACGAACTTGGCGCCCTGCCTTCGGGTGGGTATTTTTGGGCGCGGCTGTGCCCGCGGCCTATTTTTGGTACACGGAGGCACCTCGCAAAGTCTCGGGCCATTCCGAGTCCGGCGGACGAAGTTGGCCAGCCCCACCCCCCAAGGCTATAGCCCACCCGTTTTTGTGGCCTTTTTCCGCTGGACGAACTTGGCGCCCCGGCCTTCGGGCGGGTATTTTTGGGCGCGGCTGTGCCCGCGGCCTACTTTTGGCACGCGGAGGCGCCTCGCAAAGTCTCGCGCCATTCCGAGTCCGGCGGACGAAGTTGGCCAGCCCCACCCCCCAAGGCTATAGCCCACCCGTTTTTGTGGCCTTTTTCCGCTGGACGAACTTGGCACCCCGGCCTTCGGGCGCGGCTGTGCCCGCGGCCTATTTTTAGCACACGGAGGCGCCTCGCAAAGTCTCGCGCCATTCCGAGTCCGGCGGACGAAGTTGGCCAGCCCCACCCCCCAAGGCTATATCCCACCCGTTTTTGTGGCCTTTTTCCGCAGGACGAACTTGGCGCCCCAGCCTTCGGGCTGGTATTTTTGGGCGCGGCTGTGCCCGCGGCCTATTTTTGGCACACGGAGGCGCCTCGCAAAGTCTCACGCCATTCCGAGTCCGGCAGACGAAGTTGGCCAGCCCCACCCCCAAGGCTATAGCCCACCCGTTTTTGTGGCCTTTTTCCGCTGGACGAACTTGGCGCCCCGGCCTTCGGGCGGATATTTTTGGGCGCGGCTGTGCCCGCGGCCTATTTTTGGCCCATGGAGGCGCATCGCAAAGTCTCGCGCCATTCCGAGTCCGGTGGACGAAGTTGGCCAGCCCCACCCCCCAAGGCTATAGCCCACCCGTTTTTGTGGCCTTTTTCCGCTGGACGAACTTGGCGCCCCGGCCTTCGGTCGGGCATTTTTGGGTGCGGCTGTGCCCGCGGCCTATTTTTGGCACACGGAGATGCCTCGGAAAGTCTCGCGCCATTCCGAGTCCGGCGGACGAAGTTGGCCAGCCCCACCCCCCAAGGCTATAGCCCACCCGTTTTTGTGGCCTTTTTCCGCTGGACGAACTTGGCGCCCCGGCCTTCGGTCGGGCATTTTTGGGTGCGGCTGTGCCCGCGGCCTATTTTTGGCACACGGAGATGCCTCGGAAAGTCTCGCGCCATTCCGAGTCCGGCGGACGAAGTTGGCCAGCCCCACCCCCCAAGGCTATAGCCCACCCGTTTTTGTGGCCTTTTTCCGCTGGACGAACTTGGCGCCCCGGCCTTCGGTCGGGCATTTTTGGGTGCGGCTGTGCCCGCGGCCTATTTTTGGCACACAGAGATGCCTCGGAATGTCTCGCGCCATTCCGAGTCCGGCGGATGAAGTTGGCCAGCCCCACCCCCCAAGGCTATAGCCCACCCGTTTTTGTGGCCTTTTTCCGCTGGACGAACTTGGCGCCCCGGCCTTCGGGCAGGTATTTTTGGGCGCGGCTGTGCCTGCGGCCTATTTTTGGCACATGGAGGCGCCTCGCAAAGTCTCGCGCCATTCCGAGTCCGGCGGACGAAGTTGGCCAGCCCCACCCCCCAAGGCTATAGCCCATCCGTTTTTGTGGCCTTTTTCCGCTGGACGAACTTGGCGCCCCGGCCTTCGGGCTGGTATTTTTGGGCGCGGCTGTGCCACCGGCCGATTTTTGGCACACGGAGGCGCCTCGCAAAGTCTCGCGCCATTCCAAGTCCGGCGGACGAAGTTGGCCAGCCCCACCCCCCAAGGCTATAGCCCACCCGTTTTTGTGGCCTTTTTCCGCTGGACGAACTTGGCGCCCCGGCCTTCGGGCGGGTATTTTTGGGCGCGGCTGTGCCCGCGGCCTAATTTTTGCACAAGGAGGGCCTCGCAAAGTCTCGCGCCATTCCGAGTCCGGTGGACGAATTTGGCCAGCCCCACCCCCCAAGGCTATAGCCCACCCGTTTTTGTGGCCTTTTTCCACTGGACGAACTTGGCGCCCTGGCCTTCGGGCGGGTATTTTTCGGTGCGGCTGTGCCAGCGGCCTATTTTTGGCACACGGAGGCGCCTCGCAAAGTATCGCGCCATTCCGAGTCGGGCGGACGAAGTTGGCCAGCCCCACCCCCCAAGGCTATAGCCCACCCGTTTTTCTGGCGTTTTTCTGTTTTACGAACTTGTCGCAGCTGCCTTCGGTATGTTATTTTTTGGCGCGGCTGTGCGGGCGTGCTATTTTTGGCACACGGAGGCGCCTCGCAAAGTCTCGCGCCATTCCGAGTCCGGCGGACGGTTGGCCAGCCCCACCCCGAGGCTATAGCCCACCCGTTTTTGGCCTTTTTCCGCTGGACGAACTTGGCGCCCGGCCTTCGGGCGGGTATTTTTGGCGCGGCTGTGCCCTTGGCCTACTTTTGGCACGAGGCGCCTCGCAAAGTCTCGCGCCATTCCGAGTCCGGCGGACCAGTTGGCCAGCCCCACCCCCAAGGCTATAGCCCACCCGTTTTTGGGGCCTTTTTCCGCTGGACGAACTTGGCAACCCGGCCTTCGGGCGCGGCTGTGCCCGTGGCCTATTTTTAGCACACGGAGGTGCCTCGCAATGTCTCACGCCATTCCGAGTCCGGCGGACGAAGTTGGCCAGCCCCACCCCCCAAGGCTATAGCCCACCCGTTTTTTTGGCCTTTTTCCGCTGGACGAACTTGGCGCCCCGGCCTTCGGGCGGGTATTTTTGGGCGCGGCTGTGCCCGCGGCCTACTTTTGGCACGTAGAGGCGCCTCGCAAAGTCTCGCGCCATTCCGAGTCCGGCGGACGAAGTTGGCCAGCCCCACCCCCCAAGGCTATAGCCCACCCGTTTTTGTGGCCTTTTTCCGCTGGACGAACTTGGCGCCCCGGCCTTCGGGCGCGGCTGTGCCCGCGGCCTATTTTTAGCACACGGAGGCGCCTCGCAAAGTCTCGCGCCATTCCGAGTCCGGCGGACGAAGTTGGCCAGCCCCACCCCCCAAGGCTATATCCCACCCGTTTTTGTGGCCTTTTTCCGCTGGACGAACTTGGCGCCCCGGCCTTCGGGCGGATATTTTTGGGCGCGGCTTTGCCCGCGGCCTATTTTTGGCACACGGAGGTGCCTCGCAAAGTCTCGCGCCATTCCGAGTCGGGCGGACGAAGTTGGCCAGCCCCACCCCCCAAGGCTATAGCCCACCCTTTTTTGTGGCCTTTTTCCGCTGGACGAACTTGGCGCCCCGGCCTTCGGCGGGTATTTTTGGTCGCGGCTGTGCCCGCGGCCTATTTTTGGCACACGGAGGTGCCTCGCAAAGTCTCGCGCCATTCCGAGTCCGGCGGACGAAGTTGGCCAGCCCCACCCCCAAGGCTATAGCCCACCCGTTTTTGTGGCCTTTTTCCGCTGGACGAACTTGGCGCCCTGGCCTTCGGGCGGGTATTTTTGGGCGCGGCTGTACCCGCGGCCTATTTTTGGCACACGGAGGCGCCTCGCAAAGTCTCGCGCCATTCCGAGTCCGGCGGACGAAGTTGGCCAGCCCCACCCCCCAAGGCTATATCCCACCCGTTTTTGTGGCCTTTTTCCGCTGGACGAACTTGGCGCCCCGGCCTTCGGGCGGGTATTTTTGGACGCGGCTGTGCCCGCGGCCTATTTTCTGCACACGGAGGCGCCTCGCAAAGTCTCGCGTCATTCCGAGTCCGGCGGACGAAGTTGGCCAGCCCCACCCCCCAAGGCTATAGCCCACCCGTTTTTGTGGCCTTTTTCCGCTGGACGAACTTGGCGCCCCGGCCTTCGGGCGGGTATTTTTGGGCGCGGCTGTGCCCGCGGCCTATTTTTGCCACACGGAGGCGCCTCGCAAAGTCTCGCGCCATTCCGAGTCCGGCGGACGAAGTTGGCCAGCCCCACCCCCCAAGGCTATAGCCCACCCGTTTTTGTGGCCTTTTTCCGCTGGACGAACTTGGCGCCCCGGCCTTCGGGCGGGTATTTTTGGGCGCGGCTGTGCCCGTGGCCTATTTTGGGCACACGGAGGTGGCTCGCAAAGTCTCGCGCCATTCCGAGTCCGGCGGACGAAGTTGGCCAGCCCCACCCCCCAAGGCTATAGCCCACCCGTTTTTGTGGCCTTTTTCCGCTGGACGAACTTGGCGCCCCGGCCTTCGGTCGGGTATTTTTGGGTGCGGCTGTGCCCGCTGCCTATTTTTGGCACACGGGGATGCCTCGGAAAGTCTCGCGCCATTCCGAGTCCGACGGACGAAGTTGGCCAGCCCCACCCCCCAAGGCTATAGCCCACCCGTTTTTGTGGCCTTTTTCCGCTGGACGAACTTGGCGCCCCGGCCTTCGGGCGGGTATTTTTGGGCGCGGCTGTGCCCGTGGCCTATTTTGCGCACCCGGAGGTGCCTCGCAAAGTCTCGCGCCATTCCGAGTCCGGCGGACGAAGTTGGCCAGCCCCACCCCCCAAGGCTATAGCCCACCCGTTTTTGTGGCCTTTTTCCGCAGGACGAACTTGGCGCCCCGGCCTTCGGGGGGGGATTTTTTTGCGCGGCTGTTCCCGCGGCCTAATTTTCGCACACGGAGGCGCCTCGCAAAGCCTCGCGCCATTCCGAGTCCGGCGGACGAAGTTGGCCAGCCCCACGCCCCATGTCTTTCGCGATGACTTTTGTGTGGCCTTTTTCCCCTGGACGAACTTGGCGCCCCGGCCTTCGGGTGGGTATTTTGGGCGCGGCTGTGCCCAAGGCCTATTTATTGCACACGGAGGCGGCTGGCAAAGCCTCGCGCCATTCCGAGTCCGGCGGACGAAGTTGGCCAGCCCCACCCCCCAAGGCTATAGCCCAACCGTTTTTGTGGCCTTTTTCCGCTGGACGAACTTGGCGCCCCGGCCTTCGGGCGGGTATTTTTGGGCGCGGCTGTGCCGCGGCCTATTTTTGCCACACGGAGGGTGCCTGCAAAGTCTCGTGCCATTCCGAGTCCGGCGGACGAAGTTGGCCAGCCCCACCCCCCAAGGCTATAGCCCATCCGTTTTTGTGGCCTTTTTCCGCTGGACGAACTTGGCGCCCCGGCCTTCGGGCTGTTATTTTTGGGCGCGGCTGTGCCACCGGCCGATTTTTGGCACACGGAGGCGCCTCGCAAAGTCTCGCGCCATTCCAAGTCCGGCGGACGAAGTTGGCCAGCCCCACCCCCCAAGGCTATAGCCCACCCGTTTTTGTGGCCTTTTTCCGCTGGACGAACTTGGCGCCCCGGCCTTCGGGCGGGTATTTTTGGGCGCGGCTGTGCCCGAGGCCTATTTTTGGCACACGGAGGCGCCTCACAAAGTCTCGCGCCATTCCGAGTCCGGCGGACGAAGTTGGCCAGCCCCACCCCCCAAGGCCATAGCCCACCCGTTTTTGTGGCCTTTTTCCGCTGGACGAACTTGGCGCCCCGGCCTTCGGGCGGGTATTTTTGGGCGCGGCTGCGCCCGCGGCCTATTTTTGGCACACGGAGGTGCCTCGCAAAGCCTCACGCCATTCCGAGTCCGGCGGACGAAGTTGGCCAGCCCCACCCCCCAAGGCTATAGCCCACCTAGTTTTTGTGGCATTTTTCTGCTGGACGAACTTGGCGCCCCGGCCTTCGGGCGGATATTTTTGGGCGCGGCTGTGCCCGCGGCCTATTTTTGGCACACGGAGGCGGCTGGCAAAGCCTCGCGCAATTCTGAGTCCGGCGGACGAAGTTGGCCAGCCCCACCCCCCAAGGCTATAGCCCACCCTTTTTTGTGGCCTTTTTCCGCTGGACGAACTTGGCGCCCCGGCCTTCGGCGGGTATTTTTGGTCGCGGCTGTGCCCGCGGCCTATTTTTGGCACACGGAGGTGCCTCGCAAAGTCTCGCGCCATTCCGAGTCCGGCGGACGAAGTTGGCCAGCCCCACCCCCCAAGGCTATAGCCCACCCGTTTTTGTGGCCTTTTTCCGCTGGACGAACTTGGCGCCCCGGCCTTCGGGCGGGTATTTTTGGGCGCGGCTGTGCCCGCGGCCTATTTTTGGCACACGGAGGCGCCTCGCAAAGTCTCGCGCCATTCCGAGTCCGGCGGACGAAGTTGGCCAGCCCCACCCCCCAAGGCTATATCCCACCCGTTTTTGTGGCCTTTTTCCGCTGGACGAACTTGGCGCCCCGGCCTTCGGGCGGGTATTTTTGGACGCGGCTGTGCCCGCGGCCTATTTTCTGCACACGGAGGCGCCTCGCAAAGTCTCGCGCCATTCCGAGTCCGGCGGACGAAGTTGGCCAGCCCCACCCCCCAAGGCTATAGCCCACCCGTTTTTGTGGCCTTTTTCCGCTGGACGAACTTGGCGCCCCGGCCTTCGGGCGGGTATTTTAGGCGCGGCTGTGCCCGCGGCCTATTTTTGCCCACACGGAGGTGCCTCGCAAAGTCTCGCGCCATTCCGAGTCCGGCGGACGAAGTTGGCCAGCCCCACCCCCCCAGGCTATAGCCCCCCGGTTTTTGTGGCCTTTTTCCGCTGGACGAACTTGGCGCCCCGGCCTTCGGGCGGGTATTTTTGGGCGCGGCTGTGCCCGTGGCCTATTTTGGGCACACGGAGGTGGCTCGCAAAGTCTCGCGCCATTCCGAGTCCGGCGGACGAAGTTGGCCAGCCCCACCCCCCAAGGCTATAGCCCACCCGTTTTTGTGGCCTTTTTCCGCTGGACGAACTTGGCGCCCCGGCCTTCGGGCGGGGAGTTTTTGGGGCGGCTGGGCCCGGTGCCTATTTTTGGCACACGGGATGCCTCGGGAAAGTCGCGCCATTCCGAGTCCGGCGGACGAAGTTGGCCAGCCCCACCCCCCAAGGCTATAGCCCACCCGTTTTTGTGGCCTTTTTCCGCTGGACGAACTTGGCGCCCCGGCCTTCGGGCGGGTATTTTTGGGCGCGGCTGTGCCCGTGGCCTATTTTGCGCACCCGGAGGTGCCTCGCAAAGTCTCGCGCCATTCCGAGTCCGGCGGACGAAGTTGGCCAGCCCCACCCCCCAAGGCTATAGCCCACCCGTTTTTGTGGCCTTTTTCCGCAGGACGAACTTGGCGCCCCGGCCTTCGGGCGGGTATTTTTGGGCGCGGCTGTTCCCGCGGCCTATTTTTGGCACACGGAGGCGCCTCGCAAAGCCTCGCGCCATTCCGAGTCCGGCGGACGAAGTTGGCCAGCCCCACCCCCCAAGGCTATAGCCCAGCCGTTTTTGTGGCCTTTTTCCGCTGGACGAACTTGGCGCCCCGGCCTTCGGGTGGGTATTTTTGGGCGCGGCTGTGCCCGCGGCCTATTTTTCGCACACGGAGGCGGCTGGCAAAGCCTCGCGCCATTCCGAGTCCGGCGGACGAAGTTGGCCAGCCCCACCCCCCAAGGCTATAGCCCACCCGTTTTTGTGGCCTTTTTCCGCTGGACGAACTTGGCGCCCCGGCCTTCGGGCGGGTATTTTTGGGCGCGGCTGTGCCCGCGGCCTATTTTTGCCACACGGAGGCGCCTCGCAAAGTCTCGTGCCATTCCGAGTCCGGCGGACGAAGTTGGCCAGCCCCACCCCCCAAGGCTATAGCCCATCCGTTTTTGTGGCCTTTTTCCGCTGGACGAACTTGGCGCCCCGGCCTTCGGGCTGTTATTTTTGGGCGCGGCTGTGCCACCGGCCGATTTTTGGCACACGGAGGCGCCTCGCAAAGTCTCGCGCCATTCCAAGTCCGGCGGACGAAGTTGGCCAGCCCCACCCCCCAAGGCTATAGCCCACCCGTTTTTGTGGCCTTTTTCCGCTGGACGAACTTGGCGCCCCGGCCTTCGGGCGGGTATTTTTGGGCGCGGCTGTGCCCGAGGCCTATTTTTGGCACACGGAGGCGCCTCACAAAGTCTCGCGCCATTCCGAGTCCGGCGGACGAAGTTGGCCAGCCCCACCCCCCAAGGCCATAGCCCACCCGTTTTTGTGGCCTTTTTCCGCTGGACGAACTTGGCGCCCCGGCCTTCGGGCGGGTATTTTTGGGCGCGGCTGCGCCCCGGCCTATTTTTGGCACACGGAGGTGCCTCGCAAAGCCTCACGCCATTCCGAGTCCGGCGGACGAAGTTGGCCAGCCCCACCCCCCAAGGCTATAGCCCACCCGTTTTTGTGGCATTTTTCTGCTGGACGAACTTGGCGCCCCGGCCTTCGGGCGGATATTTTTGGGCGCGGCTGTGCCCGCGGCCTATTTTTGGCACACGGAGGCGGCTGGCAAAGCCTCGCGCAATTCTGAGTCCGGCGGACGAAGTTGGCCAGCCCCAGCCCCCAAGGCTATAGCCCTCCCGTTTTTGTGGCCTTTTTCCGCTGGACGAACTTGGCGCCCCGGCCTTCGGGGGGGTATTTTTGGGCGCGGCTGTGCCCGCGGCCTATTTTTGGCACACGGAGGCGCCTCGCAAAGCCTCGCGCCATTCCGAGTCCGGCGTACGATGTTGGCCAGCCCCACCCCCAAGGGTATAGCCCACCCGTTTTTGTGGCCTTTTTCCGCTGGACGAACTTGGCACCCCGGCCTTCGGGTGCGGCTGTGCCCGCGGCCTATTTTTAGCACACAGAGGCGCCTCGCAAAGTCTCACGCCATTCCGAGTCCGGCGGACGAAGTTGGCCAGCCCCACCCCCCAAGGCTATAGCCCACCCGTTTTTGTGGCCTTTTTCCGCTGGACGAACTTGGCGCCCCGGCCTTCGGGCCGGTATTTTTGGGCGCGGCTGTGCCCGTGGCCTATTTTGCGCACACGGAGGTGCCTCGCAAAGTCTCGCGCCATTCCGAGTCCGGCGGACGAAGTTGGCCAGCCCCACCCCCCAAGGCTATAGCCCACCCGTTTTTGTGGCCTTTTTCCGCTGGACAAACTTGGCGCCCCGGCCTTCGGTCGGGCATTTTTGGGTGCGGCTGTGCCCGCGGCCTATTTTTGGCACATGGAGGTGCCTCGGAAAGTCTCGCGCCATTCCGAGTCCGGCGGACGAAGTTGGCCAGCCCCACCCCCCAAGGCTATAGCCCACCCATTTTTGTGGCATTTTTCTGCTGGACGAACTTGGCGCCCCGGCCTTCGGGCGGATATTTTTGGGCGCGGCTGTGCCCGCGGCCTATTTTTGCCACACGGAGGCGCCTCGCAAAGTCTCGCGCCATTCCGAGTCCGGCGGACGAAGTTGGCCAGCCCCACCCCCCAAGGCTATAGCCCACCCGTGTTTGTGGCCTTTTTCCGCTGGACGAACTTGGCGCCCCGGCCTTCGGGCGGGTATTTTTGGGCGCGGCTGTGCCCGTGGCCTATTTTGGGCACACGGAGGTGCCTCGCAAAGTCTCGCGCCATTCCGAGTCCGGCGGACGAAGTTGGCCAGCCCCACCCCCCAAGGCTATAGCCCACCCGTTTTTGTGGCCTTTTTCCGCTGGACGAACTTGGCGCCCCGGCCTTCGGTCGGGCATTTTTGGGTGCGGCTGTGCCCGCTGCCTATTTTTGGCACACGGGGATGCCTCGGAAAGTCTCGCGCCATTCCGAGTCCGACGGACGAAGTTGGCCAGCCCCACCCCCCAAGGCTATAGCCCACCCGTTTTTGTGGCCTTTTTCCGCTGGACGAACTTGGCGCCCCGGCCTTCGGGCGGGTATTTTTGGGCGCGGCTGTGCCCGAGGCCTATTTTTGGCACACGGAGGCGCCTCACAAAGTCTCGCGCCATTCCGAGTCCGGCGGACGAAGTTGGCCAGCCCCACCCCCCAAGGCCATAGCCCACCCGTTTTTGTGGCCTTTTTCCGCTGGACGAACTTTGCGCCCCGGCCTTCGGGCGGGTATTTTTGGGCGCGGCTGTGCCCGAGGCCTATTTTTGGCACACGGAGGTGCCTCGCAAAGCCTCGCGCCATTCCGAGTCCGGCGGACGAAGTTGGCCAGCCCCACCCCCCAAGGCTATAGCCCACCCGTTTTTGTGGCCTTTTTCCGCTGGACGAACTTGGCGCCCCGGCCTTCGGGCGGGTATTTTTGGGCGCGGCTGTCCCCGCTGCCTATTTTTGGCACACGGAGGCGGCTGGCAAAGCCTCGCGCAATTCTGAGTCCGGCGGACGAAGTTGGCCAGCCCCAGCCCCCAAGGCTATAGCCCTCCCGTTTTTGTGGCCTTTTTCCGCTGGACGAACTTGGCGCCCCGGCCTTCGGGGGGGTATTTTTGGGCGCGGCTGTGCCCGCGGCCTATTTTTGGCACACGGAGGCGCCTCGCAAAGCCTCGCGCCATTCCGAGTCCGGCGTACGATGTTGGCCAGCCCCACCCCCCAAGGCTATAGCCCACCCGTTTTTGTGGCCTTTTTCCGCTGGACGAACTTGGCGCCCCGGCCTTCGGGTAGGTATTTTTGGGCGCGGCTGTGCCCGCGGCCTATTTTTGGCACACGGAGGCGCCTCGCAAAGTCTCGCACCATTCCGAGTCCGGCGGACGAAGTTGGCCAGCCCCACCCCCCAAGGCTATAGCCCACCCGTTTTTGTGGCCTTTTTCCGCTGGACGAACTTGGCGCCCCGGCCTTCGGGCGGGTATTTTTGGGCGCGGCTGTTCCCGCGGCCTATTTTTGGCACACGGAGGCGCCTCGCAAAGCCTCGCGCCATTCCGAGTCCGGCGGACGAAGTTGGCCAGCCCCACCCCCCAAGGCTATAGCCCAGCCGTTTTTGTGGCCTTTTTCCGCTGGACGAACTTGGCGCCCCGGCCTTCGGGCGGGTATTTTTTGGCGCGGCGGTGCCCGCGGCCTATTTTTGGCACACGGAGGTGCCTCGCAAAGCCTCGTGCCATTCCGAGTCCGGCGGACGAAGTGGGCCAGCCCCACCCCCCAAGGCTATAGCCCACCCGTTTTTGTGGCCTTTTTCCGCTGGACGAACTTGGCGCCCCGGCCTTCGGGTGGGTATTTTTCGGCTCGGCTGTGCCCGCGGCCGATTTTTGGCACACGGAGGTGCCTCGCAAAGCCTCGCGCCATTCCGAGTCCGGCGGACGAAGTTGGCCAGCCCCACCCCCCAAGGCCATAGCCCACCCGTTTTTGTGGCCTTTTTCCGCTGGACGAACTTTGCGCCCCGGCCTTCGGGCGGGTATTTTTGGGCGCGGCTGTGCCCGAGGCCTATTTTTGGCACACGGAGGTGCCTCGCAAAGCCTCGCGCCATTCCGAGTCCGGCGGACGAAGTTGGCCAGCCCCACCCCCCAAGGCTATAGCCCACCCGTTTTTGTGGCCTTTTTCCGCTGGACGAACATGGCGCCCCGGCCTTCGGGCGGGTATTTTTGGGCGCGGCTGTGCCCGCGGCCTATTTTTGCCACACGGAGGCGCCTCGCAAAGTCTCGTGCCATTCCGAGTCCGGCGGACGAAGTTGGCCAGCCCCACCCCCCAAGGCTATAGCCCACCCGTTTTTGTGGCCTTTTTCCGCTGGACGAACTTCGCGCCCCGGCCTTCGGTCGGGCATTTTTGGGTGCGGCTGTGCCCGCGGCCTATTTTTGGCACATGGAGGTGCCTCGGAAAGTCTCGCGCCATTCCGAGTCCGGCGGACGAAGTTGGCCAGCCCCACCCCCCAAGGCTATAGCCCACCCGTTTTTGTGGCCTTTTTCCGCTGGACGAACTTGGCGCCCCGGCCTTCGGGCGGGTATTTTTGGGCGCGGCTGTGCCCGTGGCCTATTTTGGGCACACGGAGGCGCCTCGCAAAGCCTCGCGCCATTCCGAGTCCGGCGTACGATGTTGGCCAGCCCCACCCCCCAAGGCTATAGCCCACCCGTTTTTGTGGCCTTTTTCCGCTGGACGAACTTGGCGCCCCGGCCTTCGGGTAGGTATTTTTGGGCGCGGCTGTGCCCGCGGCCTATTTTTGGCACACGGAGGCGCCTCGCAAAGTCTCGTACCATTCCGAGTCCGGCAGACGAAGTTGGCCAGCCCCACCCCCCAAGGCTATAGCCCACCCGTTTTTGTGGCCTTTTTCCGCTGGACGAACTTGGCGCCCCGGCCTTCGGGCGGGTATTTTTGGGCGCGGCTGTTCCCGCGGCCTATTTTTGGCACACGGAGGCGCCTCGCAACGCCTCGCGCCATTCCGAGTCCGGCGGACGAAGTTGGCCAGCCCCACCCCCCAAGGCTATAGCCCAGCCGTTTTTGTGGCCTTTTTCCGCTGGACGAACTTGGCGCCCCGGCCTTCGGGTGGGTATTTTTGTGCGCGGCTGTGCCCGCGGCCTATTTTTCGCACACGGAGGCGGCTGGCAAAGCCTCGCGCCATTCCGAGTCCGGCGGACGAAGTTGGCCAGCCCCACCCCCCAAGGCTATAGCCCACCCGTTTTTGTGGCCTTTTTCCGCTGGACGAACTTGGCGCCCCGGCCTTCGGGCGGGTATTTTTGGGCGCGGCTGTGCCCGCGGCCTATTTTTGCCACACGGAGGCGCCTCGCAAAGTCTCGTGCCATTCCGAGTCCGGCGGACGAAGTTGGCCAGCCCCACCCCCCAAGGCTGTAGCCCACCCGTTTTTGTGGCCTTTTTCCGCTGGACGAACTTCGCGGCCCGGCCTTCGGTCGGGCATTTTTGGGTGCGGCTGTGCCCGCGGCCTATTTTTGGCACATGGAGGTGCCTCGGAAAGTCTCGCGCCATTCCGAGTCCGGCGGACGAAGTTGGCCAGCCACACCCCCCAAGGCTATAGCCCACCCGTTTTTGTGGCCTTTTTCCGCTGGACGAACTTGGCGCCCCGGCCTTCGGGCGGGTATTTTTGGGCGCGGCTGTGCCCGTGGCCTATTTTGGGCACACGGAGGTGCCTCGCAAAGTCTCGCGCCATTCCGAGTCCGGCGGACGAAGTTGGCCAGCCCCACCCCCCAAGGCTATAGCCCACCCGTTTTTGTGGCCTTTTTCCGCTGGACGAACTTGGCGCCCCGGCCTTCGGTCGGGCATTTTTGGGTGCGGCTGTGCCCGCGGCCTATTTTTGGCACATGGAGGTGCCTCGGAAAGTCTCGCGCCATTCCGAGTCCGGCGGACGAAGTTGGCCAGCCCCACCCCCCAAGGCTATAGCCCACCCGTTTTTGTGGCCTTTTTCCGCTGGACGAACTTGGCGCCCCGGCCTTCGGGCGGGTATTTTTGGGCGCGGCTGTGCCCGCGGCCTATTTTTGCCACACGGAGGCGTCTCGCAAAGTCTCGCGCCATTCCGAGTCCAGCGGACGAAGTTGGCCAGCCCCACCCCCCAAGGCTATAGCCCACCCGTTTTTGTGGCCTTTTTCCGCTGGACGAACTTGGCGCCCCGGCCTTCGGGCGGGTATTTTTGGGCGCGGCTGTGCCCGAGGCCTATTTTTGGCACACGGAGGCACCTCACAAAGTCTCGCGCCATTCCGAGTCCGGCGGACGAAGTTGGCCAGCCCCACCCCCCAAGGCCATAGCCCACCCGTTTTTGTGGCCTTTTGCCGCTGGACGAACTTGGCGCCCCGGCCTTCGGGCGGGTATTTTTGGCGCGGCTGTGCCCTTCTGGCCTATTTTTGGCACACGGAGGCGGCTGGCAAAGCCTCGCGCCATTCCGAGTCCGCGGACGAAGTTGGCCAGCCCCACCCCCAAGGCTATAGCCCACCCGTTTTGTGGCCTTTTTCCGCTGGACGAACTTGGCGCCCGGCCTTCGGGCGGGTATTTTTAAGGCGCGGCTGTGCCCGCGGCCTATTTTTGGCACGCGGAGGCGCCTCGCAAAGACTCGCGCCATTCCGAGTCCGGCGGACGATGTTCGCCAGCCCCACCCCCCAAGGCTATAGCCCACCCGTTTTTGTGGCCTTTTTGCGCTGGACGAACTTGGCGCCCCGGCCTTCGGGTGGGTATTTTTGGGCGCGGCTGTGCCCGCGGCCTATTTTTGGCACGCGGAGGCGCCTCGCAAAGCCTCGCGCTATTCCGAGTCCGGCGGACGATGTTCGCCCGCCCCACCCCCCAAGGCTATAGCCCACCCGTTTTTGTGGCCTTTTTCCGCTGGACGAACTTGGCGCCCCGGCCTTCGGGTGGGTATTTTTGGGCGCGGCTGTGCCCGCGGCCTATTTTTGGCACACGGAGGTGCCTCGCAATGCCTCACGCCATTCCGAGTCCGGCTGACGAAGTTGGCCAGCCCCACCCCCCAAGGCTATGGCCCACCCGTTTTTGTGGCCTTTTTCCGCTGGACGAACTTGGCGCCCCGGCCTTCAGGCGGGTATTTTTGGGCGCGGCTGTGCCCGCGGCTTATTTTTAGCACACGGAGGCGCCTCGGAAAGCCTCGCGCCATTCTAAGTCCGGCGGACGAAGTTGGCCAGCCCCACCCCCCAAGGCTATAGCCCACCCGTTTTTGTGGCCTTTTTCCGCTGGACGAACTTGGCGCCCCGGCCTTCGGGCGGGTATTTTTGGGCGCGGCTGTGCCCGCGGCCTATTTTTGGCACGCGGAGGCGCCTCGCAAAGACTCGCGCCATTCCGAGTCCGGCGGACGAAGTTGGCCAGCCCCACCCCCCAAGGCTATAGCCCACCCGTTTTTGTGGCCTTTTTGCGCTGGACGAACTTGGCGCCCCGGCCTTCGGGTGGGTATTTTTGGGCGCGGCTGTGCCCGCGTCCTATGTTTCGCACACGGAGGCGGCTGGCAAAGCCTCGCGCCATTCCGAGTCCGGCGGACGAAGTTGGCCAGCCCCACCCCCCAAGGCTATAGCCCACCCGTTTTTGTGGCCTTTTTCCGCTGGACGAACTAGGCGCCCCGGCCTTCGGGCGGGTATTTTTGGGTGCGGCTGTGCCCGCGGCCTATTTTTGGCCCATGGAGGCGCCTCGCAAAGCCTCGCACCATTCCGAGTCCGGCGGACGAAGTGGGCCAGGCCCACCCCCCAAGGCTATAGCCCACCCGTTTTTGTGGCCTTTTTCCGCTGGACGAACTTGGCGCCCCGGCCTTCAGGCGGGTATTTTTGGGCGCGGCTGTGCCCGCGGCCTATTTTTAGCACACGGAGGCGCCTCGGAAAGCCTCGCGCCATTCTAAGTCCGGCGGACGAAGTTGGCCAGCCCCACCCCCCAAGGCTATAGCCCACCCGTTTTTGTGGCCTTTTTCCGCTGGACGAACTTGGCGCCCCGGCCTTCGGGCGGGTATTTTTGGGCGCGGCTGTGCCCGCGGCCTATTTTTGGCACGCGGAGGCGCCTCGCAAAGACTCGCGCCATTCCGAGTCCGGCGGACGATGTTCGCCAGCCCCACCCCCCAAGGCTATAGCCCACCCGTTTTTGTGGCCTTTTTGCGCTGGACGAACTTGGCGCCCCGGCCTTCGGGTGGGTATTTTTGGGCGCGGCTGTGCCCGCGGCCTATTTTTGGCACGCGGAGGCGCCTCGCAAAGCCTCGCGCTATTCCGAGTCCGGCGGACGATGTTCGCCCGCCCCACCCCCCAAGGCTATAGCCCACCCGTTTTTGTGGCCTTTTTCCGCTGGACGAACTTGGCGCCCCGGCCTTCGGGTGGGTATTTTTGGGCGCGGCTGTGCCCGCGGCCTATTTTTGGCACACGGAGGTGCCTCGCAATGCCTCACGCCATTCCGAGTCCGGCTGACGAAGTTGGCCAGCCCCACCCCCCAAGGCTATGGCCCACCCGTTTTTGTGGCCTTTTTCCGCTGGACGAACTTGGCGCCCCGGCCTTCAGGCGGGTATTTTTGGGCGCGGCTGTGCCCGCGGCCTATTTTTAGCACACGGAGGCGCCTCGGAAAGCCTCGCGCCATTCTAAGTCCGGCGGACGAAGTTGGCCAGCCCCACCCCCCAAGGCTATAGCCCACCCGTTTTTGTGGCCTTTTTCCGCTGGACGAACTTGGCGCCCCGGCCTTCGGGCGGGTATTTTTGGGCGCGGCTGTGCCCGCGGCCTATTTTTGGCACGCGGAGGCGCCTCGCAAAGACTCGCGCCATTCCGAGTCCGGCGGACGATGTTCGCCAGCCCCACCCCCCAAGGCTATAGCCCACCCGTTTTTGTGGCCTTTTTGCGCTGGACGAACTTGGCGCCCCGGCCTTCGGGTGGGTATTTTTGGGCGCGGCTGTGCCCGCGTCCTATTTTTCGCACACGGAGGCGGCTGGCAAAGCCTCGCGCCATTCCGAGTCCGGCGGACGAAGTTGGCCAGCCCCACCCCCCAAGGCTATAGCCCACCCGTTTTTGTGGCCTTTTTCCGCTGGACGAACTAGGCGCCCCGGCCTTCGGGCGGGTATTTTTGGGTGCGGCTGTGCCCGCGGCCTATTTTTGGCCCATGGAGGCGCCTCGCAAAGCCTCGCACCATTCCGAGTCCGGCGGACGAAGTGGGCCAGGCCCACCCCCCAAGGCTATAGCCCACCCGTTTTTGTGGCCTTTTTCCGCTGGACGAACTTGGCGCCCCGGCCTTCAGGCGGGTATTTTTGGGCGCGGCTGTGCCCGTGGCCTATTTTTAGCACACGGAGGCGCCTCGGAAAGCCTCGCGCCATTCTAAGTCCGGCGGACGAAGTTGGCCAGCCCCACCCCCCAAGGCTATAGCCCACCCGTTTTTGTGGCCTTTTTCCGCTGGACGAACTTGGCGCCCCGGCCTTCGGGCGGGTATTTTTGGGCGCAGCTGTGCCCGCGGCCTATTTTTGGCACACGGAGGTGCCTCGCAAAGCCTCGCGCCATTCCGAGTCCGGCGGACGAAGTTGGCCAGCCCCACCCCCCAAGGCTATGGCCCACCCGTTTTTGTGGCGTTTTTCCGCTGGACGAACTTGGCGCCCCGGCCTTCAGGCGGGTATTTTTGGGCGCGGCTGTGCCCGTGGCCTATTTTTAGCACACGGAGGCGCCTCGGAAAGCCTCGCGCCATTCTAAGTCCGGCGGACGAAGTTGGCCAGCCCCACCCCCCAAGGCTATAGCCCACCCGTTTTTGTGGCCTTTTTCCGCTGGACGAACTTGGCGCCCCGGCCTTCGGGCGGGTATTTTTGGGCGCGGCTGTGCCCGCGGCCTATTTTTGGCACACGGAGGCGCCTCGCAAAGCCTCGTGCCATTCCGAGTCCGGCGGACGAAGTTGGCCAGCCCCACCCCCCAAGGCTATAGCCCACCCGTTTTTGTGGCCTTTTTCCGCTGGACGAACTTGGCGCCCCAGCCTTCGGGCGGGTATTTTTGGGCGCGGCTGTTCCCACGGCCTATTTTTGGCACATGGAGGCACCTCGTAAAGTCTCGCGCCATTCTGAGTCCGGCGGACGAAGTTGGCCAGCCCCACCTCCCAAGGCTATAGCCCACCCGTTTTTGTGGCCTTTTTCCGCTGGACGAACTTGGCGCCCCGGCCTTCGGGCGGGTATTTTTGGGCGCGTCTGTGCGCGCGGCCTATTTTTGGCACAGGGAGGCGGCTGGCAAACCCTCGCGCCATTCCGAGTCCGGCGGACGAAGTTGGCCAGCCCCACCCCCCAAGGCTATAGCCCACCCGTTTTTGTGGCCTTTTTCCGCTGGACGAACTTGGCGCCCCGGCCTTCGGGCGGGTATTTTTGGGCGCGGCTGTGCCCGCGGCCTATTTTTGGCACACGGAGGCGCCTCGCAAAGCCTCGTGCCATTCCGAGTCCGGCGGACGAAGTTGGCCAGCCCCACCCCCCAAGGCTATAGCCCACCCGTTTTTGTGGCCTTTTTCCGCTGGACGAACTTGGCGCCCCAGCCTTCGGGCGGGTATTTTTGCGCGTGGCTGTGCCCGCCGCCTATTTTTGGCACACGGAGGCGCCTCGCAAAGTCTCGCGCCATTCCGAGTCCTGCGGACGAAGTGGGCCAGCCCCACCCCCCAAGGCTATAGCCCACCCGTTTTTGTGGCCTTTTTCCGCTGGATCAACTTGGCGCCCCGGCCTTCGGGCGGGTATTTTTGGGCGCGGCTATGGCCGAGGCCTATTTTTGGCACACGTAGGCGCCTCGCAAAGTCTCGCGCCCTTCTGAGTCCGGCGGACGAATTTGGCCAGCCCCACCCGCCAAGGCTATAGCCCACCCGTTTTTGTGGACTTTTTCCGCTGGACGAACTTGGCGCCCCGGCCTTCGGGCGGGTATTTTTGGGTGCGGCTGTGCCCGCGGCCTATTTTTTGCACACGGAGGCGCCTCGCAAAGTCTTGCGCCATTCCGAGTCCGGCGGACGAAGTGCGCCAGGCCCACCCCCCAAGGCTATAGCCCACCCGTTTTTGTGGCCTTTTTCCGCTGGACGAACTTGGCGCCCCGCCTTCGGGCGGATATTTTTGGGTGCGGCTATGCCCGCGGCCTATTTTTGGCACACGGAGGCGCCTCGCAAAGTCTCGCGCCATTCCGAGTCCGGCGGACGAAGTTGGCCAGCCCCACCCCCCAAGGCTATAGCCCACCCGTTTTTGTGGCCTTTTTCCGCTGGACGAACTTGGCGCCCCGGCCTTCGGGCGGGTATTTTTGGGTGCGGCTGTTCCCGCGGCCTATTTTTTGCACACGGAGGCGCCTCGCAAAGTCTTGCGCCATTCCGAGTCCGGCGGACGAAGTGGGCCAGGCCCACCCCCCAAGGCTATAGCCCACCCGTTTTTGTGGCCTTTTTCCGCTGGACGAACTTGGCGCCCCGCCTTCGGGCGGATATTTTTGGGTGCGGCTATGCCCGCGGCCTATTTTTGGCACACGGAGGCGCCTCGCAAAGTCTCGCGCCATTCCGAGTCCGGCGGACGAAGTTGGCCAGCCCACCCCCCAAGGCTATAGCCCACCCGTTTTTGTGGCCTTTTTCCGCAGGACGAACTTGGCGCCCCGGCCTTCGGGCGGGTATTTTTGGGCGCGGCTGTGCCCGCGGCCGGTTATTTTTGGGCGCGGCTGTGCCCGCGGCCTATTTTTGGCACACGGAGGCGCCTCGCAAAGTCTCGCGCCATTCCGAGTCCGGCGGACGAAGTTGGCCAGCCCCACCCCCCAAGGCTATAGCCACCCATTTTTGTGGCCATTTTCCGCTGGACGAACTTGGCGCCCCGGCCTTCGGGCGGGTATTTTTGGGCGCGGCTGTGCCCGCGGCCTATTTTTGGCACCCGGAGGTGCCTCGCAAAGCCTCGCACCATTCCGTGTCCGGCGGACGAAGTCGGCCAGCCCCACCCCCCAAGGCTATAGCCCACCCGTTTTTGTGGCCTTTTTCCGCTGGACGAACTTGGCGCCCCGGCCTTCGGGCGGGTATTTTTGGGCGCGGCTGTGCCCGCGGCCTATTTTTGGCACATGGAGGCGGCTGGCAAAGCCTCGCGCCATTCCGAGTCCGGCGGACGAAGTTGGCCAGCCCCACCCCCCAAGGCTATAGCCCACCCGTTTTTGTGGCCTTTTTCCGCTGGACGAACTAGGCGCCCCGGCCTTCGGGCGGGTATTTTTGGGCGCGGCTGTGCCCGCGGCCTATTTTTCGCACACGGACGCGCCTCGGAAAGCCTCGCGCCATTCTGAGTCCGGCAGACGAAGTTGGCCAGCCCCACCCGCCAAGGCTATAGCCCACCCGTTTTTGTGGCCTTTTTCCGCTGGACGAACTTGGCGCCCCGGCCTTCGGGCGGGTATTTTTGGGCGCGGCTGTGCCCGCGGCCTATTTTTGGCACACGGAGGCGGCTGGCAAAGCCTCGCGCCATTCCGAGTCCGCCGGACGAAGTTGGCCAGCCCCACCCCCCAAGGCTATAGCGCACCCGTTTTTGTGGCCTTTTTCCGCTGGACGAAATAGGCGCCCCGGCCTTCGGGCGGGTATTTTTGGGTGCGGCTGTGCCCGCGGCCTATTTTTGGCGCACGGAGGCGCCTCGCAAAGCCTCGCAGCATTCCGAGTCCGGCGGACGATGTGGGCCAGGCCCACCCCCCAAGGCTATAGCCCACCCGTTTTTGTGGCCTTTTTCCGCGGGACGAACTTGGCGCCCCGGCCTTCGGGCGGGTATTTTTGGGCGCGGCCATGCCCGCGGCCTATTTTTGGCACACGGAGGCGCCTCGCAAAGCCTCGTGCCATTCCGAGTCCGGCGGACGAAGTTGGCCAGCCCCACCCCCCAAGGCTATAGCCCACCCGTTTTTGTGGCCTTTTTCCGCTGGACGAACTTGGCGCCCCAGCCTTCGGGCGGGTATTTTTGGGCGCGGCTGTGCCCGCGGCCTATTTTTGGCACACGGAGGTGCCTCGGAAAGCCTCGCGCCATTCCGAGTCCGGCGGACGAAGTTGGCCAGTCCCACCCCCCAAGGCTATAGCCCACCCGTTTTTGTGGCCTTTTTCCGCTGGACGAACTTCGCGCCCCGGCCTTCGGGCGGGTATTTTTGGGCGCGGCTGTGCCCGCGGCCTATTTTTGGCACCCGGAGGTGCCTCGCAAAGCCTCGCACCATTCCGTGTCCGGCGGACGAAGTTGGCCAGCCCCACCCCCCAAGGCTATAGCCCACCCGTTTTTGTGGCCTTTTTCCGCTGGACGAACTTGGCGCCCCGGCCTTCGGGCGGGTATTTTTGGGCGCGGCTGTGCCCGCGGCCTATTTTTGGCACCCGGAGGTGCCTCGCAAAGCCTCGCACCATTCCGTGTCCGGCGGACGAAGTTGGCCAGCCCCACCCCCCAAGGCTATAGCCCACCCGTTTTTATGGCCTTTTTCCGCTGGACGAACTTGGCGCCCCGGCCTTCGGGCGGATATTTTTGGGTGCGGCTGTGCCCACGGCCTATTTTTGGCACACGGAGGTGCCTCGCAAAGTCTCGCGCCATTCCGAGTCCGGCGGACGAAGTTGGCCAGCCCACCCCCCAAGGCTATAGCCCACCCGATTTTGTGGCCTTTTTCCGCAGGACGAACTTGGCGCCCCGTCCTTCGGGTGGGTATTTTTGGGCGCGGCTGTGCCCGCGGCCTATTTTTGGCACACGGAGGCGCCTCGCAAAGTCTCGCGCCATTCCGAGTCCGGCGGACGAAGTTGGCCAGCCCACCCCCCAAGGCTATACCCCACCCGTTTTTGTGGCCTTTTTCCGCAGGACGAACTTGGCGCCCCGGCCTTCGGGCGGGTATTTTTGGGCGCGGCTGTGCCCGCGGCCGGTTATTTTTGGGTGCGGCTGTGCCCACGGCCTATTTTTGGCACACGGAGGTGCCTCGCAAAGTCTCGCGCCATTCCGAGTCCGGCGGACGAAGTTGGCCAGCCCCACCCCCCAAGGCTATAGCCAACCCGTTTTTGTGGACTTTTTCCGCTGGACGAACTTGGCGCCCCGGCCTTCGGGCGGGTATTTTTGGGTGCGGCTGTGCCCGCGGCCTATTTTTTGCACACGGAGGC
This sequence comes from Citrus cavaleriei, assembly GCA_030448935.1. NCBI lineage: Eukaryota > Viridiplantae > Streptophyta > Magnoliopsida > Sapindales > Rutaceae > Citrus > Citrus cavaleriei. The sequence continues at coordinate 260,370 of JAUJEM010000099.1, forward strand.
GCCTCGCAAAGTCTTGCGCCATTCCGAGTCCGGCGGACGAAGTGGGCCATCCCCACCCCCCAAGGCTATAGCCCACCCGTTTTTGTGGCCTTTTTCCGCTGGACGAACTTGGCGCCCCGCCTTCGGGCGGATATTTTTGGGTGCGGCTCTGCCCGCGGCCTATTTTTGGCACACGGAGGCGCCTCGCAAAGTCTCGCGCCATTCCGAGTCCGGCGGACGAAGTTGGCCAGCCCCACCCCCCAAGGCTATAGCCCACCCGTTTTAGTGGCCTTTTTCCGCTGGACGAACTTGGCGCCCCGCCCTTCGGGCGGGTATTTTTGGGCGCGGCTGTGCCCGCGGCCTATTTTTGGCACACGGAGGTGCCTCGCAATGTCTCGCGCCATTCCGAGTCCGGCGGACGAAGTTGGCCAGCCCCACCGCCCAAGGCTATAGCCCACCCGTTTTTGGGGCCTTTTAACGCTGGACGAACTTGGCGCCCCGGCCTTCGGGCGGGTATTTTTGGGCGCGGCTGTGCCCGAGGCCTATTTTTGGCACACGGAGGCGCCTCGCAAAGTCTCGCGCCATTCCGAGTCCGGCGGACGAAGTTGGCCAGCCCACCCCCCAAGGCTATAGCCCACCCGATTTTGTGGCCTTTTTCCGCTGGACGAACTTGGCGCCCCGTCCTTCGGGTGGGTATTTTTGGGCGCGGCTGTGCCCGCGGCCTATTTTTGGCACACGGAGGCGCCTCGCAAAGTCTCGCGCCATTCCGAGTCCGGCGGACGAAGTTGGCCAGCCCACCCCCCAAGGCTATACCCCACCCGTTTTTGTGGCCTTTTTCCGCAGGACGAACTTGGCGCCCCGGCCTTCGGGCGGGTATTTTTGGGCGCGGCTGTGCCCGCGGCCGGTTATTTTTGGGCGCGGCTGTGCCCGCGGCCTATTTTTGGCACACGGAGGCGCCTCGCAAAGTCTCGCGCCATTCCGAGTCCGGCGGACGAAGTTGGCCAGCCCCACCCCCCAAGGCTATAGCCAACCCGTTTTTGTGGACTTTTTCCGCTGGACGAACTTGGCGCCCCGGCCTTTGGGCGGGTATTTTTGGGTGCGGCTGTGCCCGCGGCCTATTTTTTGCACACGGAGGCGCCTCGCAAAGTCGTGCGCCATTCCGAGTCCGGCGGACGAAGTGGGCCATCCCCACCCCCCAAGGCTATAGCCCACCCGATTTTGTGGCCTTTTTCCGCTGGACGAACTTGGCGCCCCGTCCTTCGGGTGGGTATTTTTGGGCGCGGCTGTGCCCGCGGCCTATTTTTGGCACACGGAGGCGCCTCGCAAAGTCTCGCGCCATTCCGAGTCCGGCGGACGAAGTTGGCCAGCCCACCCCCCAAGGCTATAGCCCACCCGTTTTTGTGGCCTTTTTCCGCAGGACGAACTTGGCGCCCCGGCCTTCGGGCGGGTATTTTTGGGCGCGGCTGTGCCCGCGGCCGGTTATTTTTGGGCGCGGCTGTGCCCGCGGCCTATTTTTGGCACCCGGAGGTGCCTCGCAAAGCCTCGCACCATTCCGTGTCCGGCGGACGAAGTTGGCCAGCCCCACCCCCCAAGGCTATAGCCCACCCGTTTTTATGGCCTTTTTCCGCTGGACGAACTTGGCGCCCCGGCCTTCGGGCGGGTATTTTTGGGTGCGGCTGTGCCCGCGTTTTGGTTATTTTTGGGCGCGGCTGTGCCGCTGGCCTATTTTTGGCGCACGGAGGCGCCGCCGCAAAGTCTCGCGCCATTCCGAGTCCGGCGGACGAAGTTGGCCAGCCCCACCCCCAAGGCTATAGCCCACCCGTTTTTGTGGCCATTTTCCGCTGGACGAACTTGGCGCCCCGGCCTTCGGGCGGGTATTTTTGGGCGCGGCTGTGCCCGCGGCCTATTTTTGGCACCCGGAGGCGCCTCGCAAAGTCTCGCGCCATTCCGAGCTCGGCGGACGAAGTTGGCCAGGCCCACCCCCCAAGGCTATAGCCCACCCGTTTTTGTGGCCTTTTTCCGCTGGACGAACTTGGCGCCCCGGCCTTCGGGCGGGTATTTTTGGGCGCGGCTGTGCCCGCGGCCTGTTATTTTTGGGCGCGGCTGTGCCCGCGGCCTATTTTTGGCACCCGGAGGTGCCTCGCAAAGCCTCGCACCATTCCGTGTCCGGCGGACGAAGTTGGCCAGCCCACCCCCCAAGGCTATAGCCCACCCGATTTTGTGGCCTTTTTCCGCTGGACGAACTTGGCGCCCCGGCCTTCGGGCGGGTATTTTTGGGCGCGGCTGTGCCCGCGGCCGGTTATTTTTGGGCGCGGCTGTGCCCGCGGCCTATTTTTGGCGCACGGAGGCGCCTCGCAAAGTCTCGCGCCATTCCGAGTCCGGCGGACGAAGTTGGCCAGCCCCACCCCCCAAGGCTATAGCCCACCCGTTTTTGTGGCCATTTTCCGCTGGACGAACTTGGCGCCCCGGCCTTCGGGCGGGTATTTTTGGGCGCGGCTGTGCCCGCGGCCTATTTTTGGCACCCGGAGGCGCCTCGCAAAGTCTCGCGCCATTCCGAGCCCGGCGGACGAAGTTGGCCAGGCCCACCCCCCAAGGCTATAGCCCACCCGTTTTTGTGGCCTTTTTCCGCTGGACGAACTTGGCGCCCCAGCCTTCGGGCGGGTATTTTTGGGCGCGGCTGTGCCCGCGGCCTATTTTTGGCACCCGGAGGTGCCTCGCAAAGCCTCGCACCATTCCGTGTCCGGCGGACGAAGTCGGCCAGCCCCACCCCCCAAGGCTATAGCCCACCCGTTTTTGTGGCCTTTTTCCGCTGGACGAACTTGGCGCCCCGGCCTTCGGGCGGGTATTTTTGGGCGCGGGTGTGCCCGCGGCCTATTTTTGGCACACGGAGGCGGCTGGCAAAGCCTCGCGCCATTCCGAGTCCGGCGGACGAAGTTGGCCAGCCCCACCCCCCAAGGCTATAGCCCACCCGTTTTTGTGGCCTTTTTCCGCTGGACGAACTAGGCGCCCCGGCCTTCGGGCGGGTATTTTTGGGTGCGGCTGTGCCCGCGGCCTATTTTTGGCACACGGAGGCGCCTCGCAAAGCCTCGCACCATTCCGAGTCCGGCGGACGAAGTGGGCCAGGCCCACCCCCCAAGGCTATAGCCCACCCGTTTTTGTGGCCTTTTTCCGCTGGACGAACTTGGCGCCCCGGCCTTCGGGCGGGTATTTTTGGGCGCGGCTGTGCCCGCGGCCTATTTTTGGCACACGGAGGTGCCTCGCAAAGCCTCGCGCCATTCCGAGTCCGGCGGACGAAGTGGGCCAGACCCACCCCCCAAGGCTATAGCCCACCCGTTTTTGTGGCCTTTTTCCGCTGGACGAACTTGGCGCCCCGGCCTTCGGGCGGGTATTTTTGGGCGCGGCTGTGCCCGCGGCCTATTTTCGCACACGGAGGCGCCTCGCAAAGTCTCGCGCCATTCCGAGTCCGGCGGACGAAGTTGGCCAGCCCCACCCCCCAAGGCTATAGCCCACCCGTTTTTTTGGCCTTTTTCCGCTGGACGAACTTGGCGCCCCGGCCTTCGGGCGGGTATTTTTGGGCGCGGCTGTGCCCGCGGCCTATTTTTGGTACACGGAGGCGCCTCGCAAAGTCTCGCGCCATTCCGAGCCCGGCGGACGAAGTTGGCCAGGCCCACCCCCCAAGGCTATAGCCCACCCGTTTTTGTGGCCTTTTTCCGCTGGACGAACTTGGCGCCCCGGCCTTCGGGCGGGTATTTTTGGGTGCGGCTGTGCCCGCGGCGTATTTTTGGCACACGGAGGCGCCTCGCAAAGTCTCGCGCCATTCCGAGTCCGGCGGACGAAGTTGGCCAGCCCCACCCCCCAAGGCTATAGCCCACCCGTTTTTGTGGCCTTTTTCCGCTGGACGAACTTGGCGCCCCGGCCTTCGGGCGGGTATTTTTGGGCGCGGCTGTGCCCGCGGCCTATTTTTGGTACACGGAGGTGCCTCGCAAAGTCTCGCGCCATTCCGAGCCCGGCAGACGAAGTTGGCCAGCCCCACCCCCCAAGGCTATAGCCCACCCGTTTTTGTGGCCTTTTTCCGCTGGACGAACTTGGCGCCCCGGCCTTCGGGCGGGTATTTTTGGGCGCGGCTTTGCCCGCGGCGTATTTTTGGCACACGGAGGCGCCTCGCAAAGTCTCGCGCCATTCCGAGTCCGGCGGACGAAGTTGGCCAGCCCCACCCCCCAAGGCTATAGCCCACCCGTTTTTGTGGCCTTTTTCCGCTGGACGAACTTGGCGCCCCGGCCTTCGGGCGGGTATTTTTGGGCGCGGCTGTGCCCGCGGCCTATTTTTGGTACACGGAGGTGCCTCGCAAAGTCTCGCGCCATTCCGAGCCCGGCGGACGAAGTTGGCCAGCCCCACCCCCCAAGGCTATAGCCCACCCGTTTTTGTGGCCTTTTTCCGCTGGACGAACTTGGCGCCCCGGCCTTCGGGCGGGTATTTTTGGGCGCGGCTGTGCCCGCGGCCTATTTTTGGCACACGGAGGCGCCTCGCAAAGCCTCGCGCCATTCCGAGTCCGGCGGACGAAGTTGGCCAGCCCCACCCCCCAAGGCTATAGCCCACCCGTTTTTGTGGCCTTTTTCCGCTGGACGAACTTGGCGCCCCGGCCTTCGGGCGGGTATTTTTGGGCGCGGCTGTGCCCGCGGCCTATTTTTGGCACACGGAGGCGCCTCGCAAAGGCTCGCGCCATTCCGAGTCCGGCGGATGAAGTTGGCCAGCCCCACCCCCCAAGGCTATAGCCCACCCGTTTTTGTGGCCTTTTTCCGCTGGACGAACTTGGCGCCCCGGCCGTCGGGCGGGTATTTTTGGGCGCGGCTGTGCCCGCGGCCTATTTTTGGCACACGGAGGTGCCTCGCAAAGTCTCGCGCCATTCCGAGTCCGGCGGACGAAGTTGGCCAGCCCCACCCCCCAAGGCTATAGCCCACCCGTTTTTGTGGCCTTTTTCCGCTGGACGAACTTGGCGCCCCTGCCTTCGGACGGGTATTTTTGGGCGCGGCTGTGCCCGCGGCCTATTTTTGGCACACGGAGGCGCCTCGCAAATTCTCGCGCCATTCCGAGCCCGGCGGATGAAGTTGGCCAGCCCCACCCCCCAAGGCTATAGCCCACCCGTTTTTGTGGCCTTTTTCCGCTGGACGAACTTGGCGCCCCGGCCTTCGGGCGGGTATTTTTGTGCACGGCTGTGCCCGCGGCCTATTTTTGGCACACGGAGGCGCCTCGCAAATTCTCGCGCCATTCCGAGCCCGGCGGATGAAGTTGGCCAGCCCCACCCCCCAAGGCTATAGCCCACCCGTTTTTGTGGCCTTTTTCCGCTGGACGAACTTGGCGCCCCGGCCTTCGGGCGGGTATTTTTGGGCGCGGCTGTGCCCGCGGCCTATTTTTGGCACACGGAGGTGCCTCGCAAAGTCTCGCGCCATTCCGAGTCCGGCGGACGAAGTTGGCCAGCCCCACCCCCCAAGGCTATAGCCCACCCGTTTTTGTGGCCTTTTTCCGCTGGACGAACTTGGCGCCCCGGCCTTCGGGCGGGTATTTTTGTGCACGGCTGTGCCCGCGGCCTATTTTTGGCACACGGAGGCGCCTCGCAAAGTCTCGCGCCATTCCTAGTCCGGCGGATGAAGTTGGCCAGCCCCACCCCCCAAGGCTATAGCCCACCCGTTTTTGTGGCCTTTTTCCGCTGGACGAACTTGGCGCCCCGGCCTTCGGGCGGGTATTTTTGGGCGCGGCTTTGCCCGCGGCCTATTTTTGGCACACGGAGGTGCCTCGCAAAGTCTCGCGCCATTCCGAGTCCGGCGGACGAAGTTGGCCTGCCCCACCCCCCAAGGCTATAGCCCACCCGTTTTTGTGGCCTTTTTCCGCTCGACGAACTTGGCGCCCCTGCCTTCGGACGGGTATTTTTGGGCGCGGCTGTGCCCGCGGCCTATTTTTGGCACACGGAGGCGCCTCGTAAAGCCTCGCGCCATTCCGAGTCCGGCGGACGAAGTGGGCCAGGCCCACCCCCCAAGGCTATAGCCCACCCGTTTTTGTGGCCTTTTTCCTCTGGACGAACTTGGCGCCCCGGCATTCGGGCGGGTATTTTTGGGCGCGGCTGTGCCCGCGGCCTATTTTTGGCACACGGAGGTGCCTCGTAAAGTCTCGCGCCATTCCGATTCCGGCGGACGAAGTCGGCCAGCCCCACCCCCCAAGGCTATAGCCCACCCGTTTTTGTGGCCTTTTTCCGCTGGACGAACTTGGCGCCCCGGCCTTCGGGCGGGTATTTTTGGGCGCGGCTGTGCCCGCGGCCTATTTTTGGCACACGGAGGCGCCTCGCAAAGCCTCGCGCCATTCCGAGTCCGGCGGACGAAGTGGGCCAGGCCCACCCCCCAAGGCTATAGCCCACCCGTTTTTGTGGCCTTTTTCCGCTGGACGAACTTGGCGCCCCGGCCTTCGGGCGGGTATTTTTGGGCGCGGCTGTGCCCGCGGCCTATTTTTGGCACACGGAGGTGCCTCGCAAAGTCTCGCGCCATTCCGAGTCCGGCGGAGGAAGTTGGCCAGCCCCACCCCCCAAGGCTATAGCCCACCCGTTTTTGTGGCCTTTTTCCGCTGGACGAACTTGGCGCCCCGGCCTTCGGGCGGGTATTTTTGGGCGCGGCTGTGCCCATGGCCTATTTTTGGTACACGGAGGCGCCTCGCAAAGTCTCGCGCCATTCCGAGTCCGGCGGACGAAGTTGGCCAGCCCCACCCCCCAAGGCTATAGCCCACCCGTTTTTGTGGCCTTTTTCCGCTGGACGAACTTGGCGCCCCGGCCTTCGGGCGGGTATTTTTGGGCGCGGCTGTGCCCGCGGCCTATTTTTGGCACACGGAGGCGCCTCGCAAAGCCTCGCTCCATTCCGAGTCCGGCGGACGAAGTGGGCCAGGCCCACCCCCCAAGGCTATAGCCCACCCGTTTTTGTGGCCTTTTTCCGCTGGACGAACTTGGCGCCCCGGCCTTCGGGCGGATATTTTTGGGCACGGCTGTGCCCGCGGCCTATTTTTGGCACACGGAGGTGCCTCGCAAAGTCTCACGCCATTCCGAGTCCGGCGGACGAAGTTGGCCAGCCCCACCCCCCAAGGCTATAGCCCACCCGTTTTTGTGGCCTTTTTCCGCTGGACGAACTTGGCGCCCCGGCCTTCGGGCGGGTATTTTTGGGCGCGGCTGTGCCCGCGGCCTATTTTTGGTGCACGAAGGTGCCTCGCAAATTCTCGCGCCATTCCGAGCCCGGCGGATGAAGTTGGCCAGCCCCACCCCCCAAGGCTATAGCCCACCCGTTTTTGTGGCCTTTTTCCGCTGGACGAACTTGGCGCCCCGGCCTTCGGGCGGGTATTTTTGTGCACGGCTGTGCCCGCGGCCTATTTTTGGCACACGGAGGCGCCTCGCAAAGTCTCGCGCCATTCCGAGTCCGGCGGATGAAGTTGGCCAGCCCCACCCCCCAAGGCTATAGCCCACCCGTTTTTGTGGCCTTTTTCCGCTGGACGAACTTGGCGCCCCGGCCTTCGGGCGGGTATTTTTGGGCGCGGCTGTGCCCCGCGGCCCTTTTTGGCACACGGAGGTGCCTCGCAAAGTCTCGCGCCATTCCGATTCCGGCGGACGAAGTTGGCCAGCCCCACCCCCCAAGGCTATAGCCCACCCGTTTTTGTGGCCTTTTTCCGCTGGACGAACTTGGCGCCCCGGCCTTCGGGCGGGTATTTTTGGGCGCGGCTGTGCCCGCGGCCTATTTTTGGGACACGGAGGTGCCTCGCAAAGTCTCGCGCCATTCCGAGCCCGGCGGACGAAGTTGGCCAGCGCCACCCCCCAAGGCTATAGCCCACCCGTTTTTGTGGCCTTTTTCCGCTGGACGAACTTGGCGCCCCTGCCTTCGGACGGGTATTTTTGGGCGCGGCTGTGCCCGCGGCCTATTTTTGGCACACGGAGGCGCCTCGTAAAGCCTCGCGCCATTCCGAGTCCGGCGGACGAAGTTGGCCAGCCCCACCCCCCAAGGCTATAGCCCACCCGTTTTTGTGGCCTTTTTCCGCTGGTCGAACTTGGCGCCCCGGCCTTCGGGCGGGTATTTTTGGGCGCGGCTGTGCCCGTGGCCTATTTTTGGCACACGGAGGTGCCTCGCAAAGTCTCGCGCCATTCCGAGTCCGGCGGACGAAGTTGGCCAGCCCCACCCCCCAAGGCTATAGCCCACCCGTTTTTGTGGCCTTTTTCCGCTGGACGAACTTGGCGCCCCTGCCTTCGGACGGGTATTTTTGGGCGCGGCTGTGCCCGCGGCCTATTTTTGGCACACGGAGGCGCCTCGTAAAGCCTCGCGCCATTCCGAGTCCGGCGGACGAAGTTGGCCAGCCCCACCCCCCAAGGCTATAGCCCACCCGTTTTTGTGGCCTTTTTCCGCTGGTCGAACTTGGCGCCCCGGCCTTCGGGCGGGTATTTTTGGGCGCGGCTGTGCCCGTGGCCTATTTTTGGCACACGGAGGCGCCTCCCAAAGTCTCACGCCATTCCGAGTCCGGCGGACGAAGTTGGCCAGCCCCACCCCCCAAGGCTATAGCCCACCCGTTTTTGTGGCCTTTTTCCGCTGGACGAACTTGGCGCCCCGGCCTTCGGGCGGGTATTTTTGGGCGCGGCTGTGCCCATGGCCTATTTTTTGGCACACGGAGGCGCCTCGCACCGTCTCCCCCCATTTCGAGTCCGGCGGACGAAGTTGGCCAGCCCCACCCCCCAAGGCTATAGCCCACCCGTTTTTGTGGCCTTTTTCCGCTGGAGGAACTTGGCGCCCGGCCTTGGGGGCGGGTATTTTTGACGCGGCTGTGCCCGCTGCCTATTTTTGGCACACGGAAGCCCCTCGCAAAGTCTACCGCCATTCCGAGTCCGGCGGACGAAGTTGGCCAGCCCCACCCCCCAAGGCTATAGCCCACCCGTTTTTGTGGCCTTTTTACGCTGGATGAACTTGGCGCCCCGGCCTTCGGGCGGGTATTTTTGGGCGCGGCTGTGCCCGCGGCCTATTTTTGGCACACGGAGGTGCCTCGCAAAGTCTCGCGCCATTCCGAGTCCGGCGGACGAAGTTGGCCAGCCCCACCCCCCAAGGCTATAGCCCACCCGTTTTTGTGGCCTTTTTCCGCTAGACGAACATGGCGGCCCGGCCGTCGGGAGGGTGGGTTTTTGTCGCGGCTGTGCCCGCGGCCTATTTTTGGCAGACGGAGGTGCCTCGCAAAGTCTCGCGCCACTCCGAGTCCGGCGGACGAAGTTGGCCAGCCCCACCCCCCAAGGCTATAGCCCACCCGTTTTTGTGGCCTTTTTCCGCTGGACGAACTTGGCGCCCCGGCCTTCGGGCAGGTATTTTTGGGCGCGGCCGTGTCCGCGGCCTATTTTTGGAACACGGAGGCACCTCGCAAAGTCTCGCGCCATTCCGAGTCCGGCGGACGAAGTTGGCCTGCCCCACCCCCCAAGGCTATAGCCCACGCGTTTTTGTGGCCTTTTTCCGCTGGACGATATTTTTTGGCGCGGCTGCGCCAGCGGCCTATTTTTGACACACGGAGGCACCTCACAAAGTCTCACACCATTCCGAGTCCGGCGGACGAAGTAGGCAAGCCCCACCCCCCAAGGCTATACCCACCCGTTTTTGTGGCCTTTTTCCGCTGGACGAAGTTGGTGCCCCGGCCTTCGGGCGGGTATTTTTCGGCGCGGCTGTGCCCGCGGCCTATTTTTTGCACACGGAGGCGCCTCGCAAAGTCTCGCGCCATTCCGAGTCCGGCGGACGAAGTTGACCAGCCCCACCCCCCAAGGCTATAGCCCACCCGTTTTTGTGGCCTTTTTCCGCTAGACGAACATGGCGTCCCGGCCTTCGGGCGGGTATTTTTGGGCGCGGCTGTGTCCGCGGCCTATTTTTGGCACACGGAGGGGCCTCGCAAAGTCTCGCGCCATTCCGAGAACGGCGGACGAATTTGGCCAGCCCCACCCCCCAAGGCTATAGCCCACCCGTTTTTGTGGCCTTTTTCCGCTGGACGAACTTGGCGCCCCGGCATTCGGGCGGGTATTTTTGGGCGCGGCTGTGCCCGCAGCCTATTTTTGGCACACAGAGGCGCCTCACAAAGTCTCGCGCCATTCCGAGTCCGGCGGACGAAGTTGGCCAGCCCCACCCCCCAAGGCTATAGCCCACCCGTTTTTGTGGCCTTTTTCCGCTGGACGAATTTGAGCCCCAGCCTTCGGGCGGGTATTTTTGGGCGCGGCTGTGCCCGCGGCCTATTTTTGGCACACGGAAGCCCCTCGCAAAGTCTTGCCCCATTCCGAGTCCGGCGGACGAAGTTGGCCAGCCCCACCCCCCAAGGCTATAGCCCACCCGTTTTTGTGGCCTTTTTCCGCTGGACGAACTTGGCGCCCCGGCCTTCGGGCGGGTATTTTTGGACGCGGCTGTGCCCGCGGCCTATTTTTGGCACACGGAGGCGCCTCCCAAAGTCTCCCGCCATTCCGAGTCCGGCGGACGAAGTTGGCCAGCCCCACCCCCCAAGGCTAAAGACAAACCGTTTTTGTGGCCATTTTACGCTGGATGAACTTGGCGCCCCGGCCTTCAGGCGGGTATTTTTGGGCGCGGCTGTGCCCGCGGCTTATTTTTGGCACACGGAGGTGCCTCGCAAAGTCTCGCGCCATTCCGAGTCCGGCGGACGAAGTTGGCCAGCCCCACCCCCCAAGGCTATAGCCCACCCGTTTTTGTGGCCTTTTTCCGCTAGACGAACATGGCGTCCCGGCCTTCGGGCGGGTATTTTTGGGCGCGGCTGTGCCCGCGGCCTATTTTTGGCAGACGGAGGTGCCTCGCAAAGTCTCGCGCCACTCCGAGTCCGGCGGACGAAGTTGGCCAGCCCCACCCCCCAAGGCTATAGCCCACCCGTTTTTGTGGCCTTTTTCCGCTGGACGAACTTGGCGCCCCGGCCTTCGGGCAGGTATTTTTGGGCGCGGCCGTGTCCGCGGCCTATTTTTGGAACACGGAGGCACCTCGCAAAGTCTCGCGCCATTCCGAGTCCGGCGGACGAAGTTGGCCAGCCCCACCCCCCAAGGCTATAGCCCACGCGTTTTTGTGGCCTTTTTCCGCTGGACGATATTTTTTGGCGCGGCTGCGCCAGCGGCCTATTTTTGACACACGGAGGCACCTCACAAAGTCTCACACCATTCCGAGTCCGGCGGACGAAGTAGGCAAGCCCCACCCCCCAAGGCTATACCCACCCGTTTTTGTGGCCTTTTTCCGCTGGACGAAGTTGGTGCCCCGGCCTTCGGGCGGGTATTTTTCGGCGCGGCTGTGCCCGCGGCCTATTTTTTGCACACGGAGGCGCCTCGCAAAGTCTCGCGCCATTCCGAGTCCGGCGGACGAAGTTGACCAGCCCCACCCCCCAAGGCTATAGCCCACCCGTTTTTGTGGCCTTTTTCCGCTGGACGAACTTGCCGCCCCGGCCTTCGGGCGGGTATTTTTGGGCGCGGCTGTGCCCGCGGCCTATTTTTGGCACACGGAGGTGCCACGCAATGTCTCGCTCCATTCCGAGTCCGGCGGACGAAGTTGGCCAGCCCCACCCCCCAAGGCTATAGCCCACCCGTTTTTGTGGCCTTTTTCCGCTGGACGAACTTGGCGGCCAGGCCTTCGGCGGGTATTTTTGGGCGCGGCTGTGTCCGCGGCCTATTTTTGGCACACGGAGGTGCCTCGCAAAGTCTCGCGCCATTCCGAGAACGGCGGACGAATTTGGCCAGCCCCACCCCCCAAGGCTATAGCCCACCCGTTTTTGTGGCCTTTTTCCGCTGGACGAACTTGGCGCCCCGGCATTCGGGCGGGTATTTTTGGGCGCGGCTGTAACCGCGGCCTATTTTTGGCACACGGAAGCCCCTCGCAAAGTCTTGCGCCATTCCGAGTCCGGCGGACGAAGTTGGCCAGCCCCACCCCCCAAGGCTATAGCCCACCCGTTTTTGTGGCCTTTTTCCGCAGGACGAACTTGGCGCCCCGGCCTTCGGGCGGGTATTTTTGGGCGCGGCTGTGCCCGCGGCCTATTTTTGCCGCACGGAGGCACCTCGCAAAGTCTCGCGCCATTCCGAGTCCGGCGGACGAAGTTGGCCATCCCCACCCCCCAAGGCCATAGCCCACCCGTTTTTGTCGCCTTTTACCGCTGGACGAACTTGGCGCCCCGGCCTTCGGGTGGGTTTTTTTGGGCGCGGCTGTGTCCGCGGCTTATTTTTGGCACACGGAGGTGTCTCGCGAAGCCTCGCGCCATTCCGAGTCCGGCGGACGAAGTAGGCAAGCCCCACCCCCCAAGGCTATACCCACCCGTTTTTGTGGCCTTTTTCCGCTGGACGAAGTTGGTGCCCCGGCCTTCGGGCGGGTATTTTTCGGCGCGGCTGTGCCCGCGGCCTATTTTTTGCACACGGAGGCGCCTCGCAAAGTCTCGCGCCATTCCGAGTCCGGCGGACGAAGTTGACCAGCCCCACCCCCCAAGGCTATAGCCCACCCGTTTTTGTGGCCTTTTTCCGCTAGACGAACATGGCGTCCCGGCCTTCGGGCGGGTATTTTTGGGCGCGGCTGTGTCCGCGGCCTATTTTTGGCACACGGAGGTGCCTCGCAAAGTCTCGCGCCATTCCGAGAACGGCGGACGAATTTGGCCAGCCCCACCCCCCAAGGCTATAGCCCACCCGTTTTTGTGGCCTTTTTCCGCTGGACGAACTTGGCGCCCCGGCATTCGGGCGGGTATTTTTGGGCGCGGCTGTGCCCGCAGCCTATTTTTGGCACACAGAGGCGCCTCACAAAGTCTCGCGCCATTCCGAGTCCGGCGGACGAAGTTGGCCAGCCCCACCCCCCAAGGCTATAGCCCACCCGTTTTTGTGGCCTTTTTCCGCTGGACGAATTTGCGCCCCGGCCTTCGGGCGGGTATTTTTGGGCGCGGCTGTGCCCGCGGCCTATTTTTGGCACACGGAAGCCCCTCGCAAAGTCTTGCACCATTCCGAGTCCGGCGGACGAAGTTGGCCAGCCCCACCCCCCAAGGCTATAGCCCACCCGTTTTTGTGGCCTTTTTCCGCTGGACGAACTTGGCGCCCCGGCCTTCGGGCGGGTATTTTTGGACGCGGCTGTGCCCGCGGCCTATTTTTGGCACACGGAGGCGCCTCCCAAAGTCTCCCGCCATTCCGAGTCCGGCGGACGAAGTTGGCCAGCCCCACCCCCCAAGGCTATAGCCCACCCGTTTTTGTGGCCTTTTTACGCTGGATGAACTTGGCGCCCCGGCCTTCGGGCGGGTATTTTTGGGCGCGGCTGTGCCCGCGGCCTATTTTTGGCACACGGAGGTGCCTCGCAAAGTCTCGCGCCATTCCGAGTCCGGCGGACGAAGTTGGCCAGCCCCACCCCCCAAGGCTATAGCCCACCCGTTTTTGTGGCCTTTTTCCGCTAGACGAACATGGCGTCCCGGCCTTCGGGCGGGTATTTTTGGGCGCGGCTGTGCCCGCGGCCTATTTTTGGCAGACGGAGGTGCCTCGCAAAGTCTCGCGCCACTCCGAGTCCGGCGGACGAAGTTGGCCAGCCCCACCCCCCAAGGCTATAGCCCACCCGTTTTTGTGGCCTTTTTCCGCTGGACGAACTTGGCGCCCCGGCCTTCGGGCAGGTATTTTTGGGCGCGGCCGTGTCCGCGGCCTATTTTTGGAACACGGAGGCACCTCACAAAGTCTCGCGCCATTCCGAGTCCGGCGGACGAAGTTGGCCAGCCCCACCCCCCAAGGCTATAGCCCACGCGTTTTTGTGGCCTTTTTCCGCTGGACGATATTTTTTGGCGCGGCTGCGCCAGCGGCCTATTTTTGACACACGGAGGCACCTCACAAAGTCTCACACCATTCCGAGTCCGGCGGACGAAGTAGGCAAGCCCCACCCGCCAAGGCTATACCCACCCGTTTTTGTGGCCTTTTTCCGCTGGACGAAGTTGGTGCCCCGGCCTTCGGGCGGGTATTTTTCGGCGCGGCTGTGCCCGCGGCCTATTTTTTGCACACGGAGGCGCCTCGCAAAGTCTCGCGCCATTCCGAGTCCGGCGGACGAAGTTGACCAGCCCCACCCCCCAAGGCTATAGCCCACCCGTTTTTGTGGCCTTTTTCCGCTGGACGAACTTGCCGCCCCGGCCTTCGGGCGGGTATTTTTGGGCGCGGCTGTGCCCGCGGCCTATTTTTGGCACACGGAGGTGCCACGCAATGTCTCGCTCCATTCCGAGTCCGGCGGACGAAGTTGGCCAGCCCCACCCCCCAAGGCTATAGCCCACCCGTTTTTGTGGCCTTTTTCCGCTGGACGAACTTGGCGGCCAGGCCTTCGGCGGGTATTTTTGGGCGCGGCTGTGTCCGCGGCCTATTTTTGGCACACGGAGGTTCCTCGCAAAGTCTCGCGCCATTCCGAGAACGGCGGACGAATTTGGCCAGCCCCACCCCCCAAGGCTATAGCCCACCCGTTTTTGTGGCCTTTTTCCGCTGGACGAACTTGGCGCCCCGGCATTCGGGCGGGTATTTTTGGACGCGGCTGTAACCGCGGCCTATTTTTGGCACACGGAAGCCCCTCGCAAAGTCTTGCGCCATTCCGAGTCCGGCGGACGAAGTTGGCCAGCCCCACCCCCCAAGGCTATAGCCCACCCGTTTTTGTGGCCTTTTTCCGCTGGACGAACTTGGCGCCCCGGCCTTCGGGCGGGTATTTTTGGGCGCGGCTGTGTCCGCGGCCTATTTTTGCCGCACGGAGGCACCTCGCAAAGTCTCGCGCCATTCCGAGTCCGGCGGACGAAGTTGGCCATCCCCACCCCCCAAGGCCATAGCCCACCCGTTTTTGTCGCCTTTTACCGCTGGACGAACTTGGCGCCCCGGCCTTCGGGTGGGTTTTTTTGGGCGCGGCTGTGTCCGCGGCTTATTTTTGGCACACGGAGGTGTCTCGCGAAGCCTCGCGCCATTCCGAGTCCGGCGGACGAAGTTGGCCAGCCCCACCCCCCAAGGCTATAGCCCACCCGTTTCTATGGCCTTTTTCCGCTGGACGAACTTGGCGCCCCGGCCTTCGGATGGGTATTTTTGGGCGCGGCTGTGCCCGCGGCCTATTTTTGGCACATGGAGGCGCCTCGCAAAGTCTCGCGCCATTCCGAGTCCGGCGTACGAAGTTGGCCAGCCCCACCCCCCAAGGCTATAGCCCACCCGTTTTTGTGGCCTTTTTCCGCTGGACGAACTTGGCGCCCCGGCCTTCGGGCGGGTATTTTTGGGCGCGGCAGTTCCCGCGGCCTATTTTTGGCACACGGAGGTGCCTCGCAAAGTCTCGCGCCATTCCGAGTCCGGCGGACGAAGTTGGCCAGCCCCACCCCCCAAGGCTATAGCCCACCCGTTTTTGTCGCCTTTTTCCGCTGGACGAACTTGGCGCCCCGGCCTTCGGGCGGGTATTTTTGGGTGCGGCTGTGCCCGAGGCCTAGTTTTGGCACACGGAGGTGCCTCGCAAAGTCTCGCACCATTCCGAGTCCGGCGGACGAAGTTGGCCAGCCCCACCCCCCAAGGCTATAGCCCACCCGTTTTTGTGGCCTTTTTCCGCTGGACGAACTTGGTGCCCTGGCCTTCGGGCGGGTATTTTTGGGCGCGTCTGTGCCCGCGGCCTATTTTTGGCACACGGAGGCGCCTCGCAAAGTCTCGCGCCATTCCGAGTCCGGCGGACGAAGTTGGCCAGCCCCACCCCCCAAGGCTATAGCCCACCCGTTTTTGTGGCCTTTTTCCGCTGGACGAACTTGGCGCCCCGGCCTTCGTGCGGGTATTTTTGGGAGCGGCTGTGCCCGCGGCCTATTTTTGGCACACGGAGGTGCCTCGCAAAGTCTCGCGCTATTCCGAGTCCGGCCGACGAAGTAGGCCAGCCCCACCCCCCAAGGCTATAGCCCACCCGTTTTTGTGGCCTTTTTCCGCTGGACGAACTTGGCGCCCCGGCCTTCGGGCGGGTATTTTTGGGCACGGCTGTGTCCGCGGCCTATTTTTGGCACACGGAGGCGCCTCGCAAAGTCTCGCGCCATTCCGAGTCCGGCGGACGAAGTTGGCCAGCCCCACCCCCCAAGGCTATAGCCCACCCGTTTTTGTGGCCTTTTTCCGCTGGACGAACTTGGCGTCCCGGCCATCGGGCTGGTATTTTTGGGCGCGGCTGTGCCCTCGGCCTATTTTTGGCACACGGAGGTGCCTCGCAAAGTCTCGCGCCATTCCGAGTCCGGCGGACGAAGTTGGCCAGCCCCACCCCCCAAGGCTATAGCCCACCCGTTTTTGTGGTCTTTTTCCGCTGGACGAACTTGGCGCCCCGGCCTTCGGGCGGGTATTTTTGGGCGCGGCTGTGCCCGCGGCCTATTTTTGGCACACGGAGGCGCCTCACAAAGTCTCGCGCCATTCCGAGTCCGGCGGACGAAGTTGGCCAGCCCCACCCCCCAAGGCTATAGCCCACCCGTTTTTGTGGCCTTTTTCCGCTGGACGAATTTGCGCCCCGGCCTTCGGGCTGGTATTTTTGGGCGCGGCTGTGCCTGCGGCCTATTTTTGGCACACGGAGGCGCCTCGCAAAGTCTCGCGCCATTACGAGTCCGGCGGACGAAGTTGGCCAGCCCCACCCCCCAAGGCTATAGCCCACCCGTTTTTGTGGCCTTTTTCCGCTGGACGAATTTGCGCCCCGGCCTTCGGGCTGGTATTTTTGGGCGCGGCTGCGCCTGCGGCCTATTTTTGGCACACGGAGGCGCCTCGCAAAGTCTCGCGCCATTACGAGTCCGGCGGACGAAGTTGGCCAGCCCCACCCCCCAAGGCTATAGCCCACCCGTTTTTGTGGCCTTTTTCCGCTGGACGAACTTGGCGCCCCGGCCTTCGGGCGGGTATTTTTGGGCGCGGCTGTGCCCGCGGCCTATTTTTGGCACACGGAAGCCCCTCGCAAAGTCTTGCGCCATTCCGAGTCCGGCGGACGAAGTTGGCCAGCCCCACCCCCCAAGGCTATAGCCCACCCGTTTTTGTGGCCTTTTTCCGCTGGACGAACTTGGCGCCCCGGCCTTCGGGCGGGTATTTTTGGGCGCGGCTGTGCCCGCGGCCTATTTTTGCCACACGGAGGCACCTCGCAAAGTCTCGCGCCATTCCGAGTCCGGCGGACGAAGTTGGCCAGCCCCACCCCCCAAGGCTATAGCCCACCCGTTTTTGTGGTCTTTTTCCGCTGGACGAACTTGGCGCCCCGGCCGTCGGGCGGGTATTTTTGGGCGCGGCTGTGTCCGCGGCCTATTTTTGGCACACGGAGGCGCCTCGCAAAGTCTCGCGCCATTCCGAGTCCGGCGGACGAAGTTGGGCAGCCCCATCCCCCAAGGCTACAGCCCACCCGTTTTTGTGGCCTTTTTCCGCTGGACGAACTGGGCGCCCCGGCCTTCGGGCGGGTATTTTTGGGCGCGGCTGTGCCCGCGGCCTATTTTTGGCACACGGAGGAGCCTCGCAAAGTCTAGCGCCATTCCGAGTCCGGCGGACGAAGTTGGCCAGCCCCACCCCCCAAGGCTATAGCCCACCCGTTTTTGTGGCCTTTTTCCGCTGGACGAACTTGGCGCCCCGGCCTTCGGGCGGGTATTTTTGGGCGCGTCTGTGCCCGCGGCCTATTTTTGGCACACGGAGACGCCTCGCAAAGTCTCGCGCCATTCCGAGTCCGGCGGACGAAGTTGGCCAGCCCCACCCCCCAAGGCTATAGCCCACCCGTTTTTGTGGCCTTTTTCCGCTGGACGAACTCGGCGCCCCGGCCTTCGGGCGGGTATTTTTGGGCGCGGCTGTGCACGCGGCCTATTTTTGGCACACGGAGGCGCCTCGCAAAGTCTCACGCCATTCCGAGTCCGGCGGACGAAGTTGGCCAGCCCCACCCCCCAAGGCTATAGCCCACCCGTTTTTGTGGCCTTTTTCCGCTGGACGAACTCGGTGCCTCGGCCATTGGGCGGGTATTTTTGGGCGCGGCTGTGCCCGCGGCCTATTTTTGGCACACGGAGGAGCCTCGCAAAGTCTCGCGCCATTCCGAGTCCGGCGGACGAAGTTGGCCAGCCCCACCCCCCAAGGCTATAGCCCACCCGTTTTTGTGGCCTTTTTCCGCTGGACGAACTCGGCGCCCCGGCCTTCAGGCGGGTATTTTTGGGCGCGGCTGTGCCCGCGGCCTATTTTTGGCACACGGAGGCGCCTCGCAAAGTCTCGCGCCATTCCGAGTCCGGCGGACGAAGTTGGCCAGCCCCACCCCCCTAGGCTATAGCCCACCCGTTTTTGTGGCCGTTTTCCGCTGGACGAACTTGGCGCCCCGGCCTTCGGGCGGGTATTTTTGGGCGCTACTGTGCCCGCGGCCTATTTTTGGCACACGGAGGTGCCTCGGAAAGTCTCGCGCCATTCCGAGTCCGGCGGACCAGTTGGCCAGCCCCACCCCCCAAGGCTATAGCCCACCCGTTTTTGTGGCCTTTTTCCTCTGGACGAACTTGGCGCACCGGCCTTCGGGCGGGTATTTTTGGGCGCGGCTGTGCCCGCGGCCTATTTTTGGCACACGGAGGCGCCTCGCAAAGTCTCGCGCCATTCCGAGTCCGGCGGACGAAGTTGGCCAGCCCCACCCCCCTAGGCTATAGCCCACCCGTTTTTGTGGCCGTTTTCCGCTGGACGAACTTGGCGCCCCGGCCTTCGGGCGGGTATTTTTCGGCGCGGCCGTGCCCGCGGCCTATTTTTGGCACACGGAGGCGCCTCACAATGTCACGCGCCATTCTGAGTACGGCGGACGAAGTTGGCCAGCCACACCCCCCAAGGCTATAGCCCACCCGTTTTTGTGGCCTTTTCCCGCTGGACGAACTTGGCGCCCCGGCCTTCGGGCGGGTATTTTTGGGCGCGGCTGTACCCGCGGCCTATTTTTGGCACACGGAGCCGCCTCGCAAAGTTTCGCGCCATTCCGGGTCCGGCGGACGAAGTTGGCCAGCCCCACCCCCCAAGGCTATAGCCCACTCGTTTTTGTGGCCTTTTTCCGCTGGACGAACTCGGCGCCTCGGCCATCGGGCGGGTATTTTTGGGTGCGGCTGTGCCCGCGGCCTATTTCTGGCACACGGAGGCCCCTCGTAAAGTCTCACGCCATTCCGAGTCCGGCGGACGAAGTTGGCCAGCCCCACCCCCCAAGGCTATAGCCCACTGGTTTTTGTGGACTTTTTCCGCTGGACGAACTTGGCACCCCGGCCTTCGGGCGGGTATTTTTGTGTGCGGTTGTGCCCGCGGCCTATTTTTGGCACACGGAGGCGCCTCGCAAAGTCTCGCGCCATTCCGAGTCCGGGGGACGAAGTTGGCCAGCCCCACCCCCCAAGGCTATAGCCCACCCGTTTTTGTGGCCTTTTTCCGCTGGACGACTTGGCGCCCGGCCTTCGGGCGGGTATTTTTGGGTGCGGCTGCGCCATGCCTATTTTTGGCACACGGAGGCGCCTCGCAAAGTCTCGCGCCATTCCGAGTCCGGCGGACGAAGTTGGCCAGCCCCACCCCCCAAGGCTATAGCCCACCCGTTTTTGTGGCCTTTTTCCGCTGGACGAACTCGGCGCCCCGGCCATCGGGCGGGTATTTTTGGGCGCGGCTGTGCCCACGGCCTAGTTTTGGCACACGGAGGCGCCTCGCAAAGTCTCCCGCCATTCCGAGTCCGGCGGACGATGTTGGCCAGCCCCACCCCCCAAGGCTATAGCCCACGCGTTTTTGTGGCCTTTTTCCGCTGGACGAACTTGGCGCCCCGGCCTTCGGGCGGGTATTTTTGGGCGCGGCTGTGCCCGTGGCCTATTTTTGGCACACGGAGGCACCTCACAAAGTCTCGCGCCATTCCGAGTCCGGCGGACGAAGTTGGCCAGCCCCACCCCCCAAGGCTATAGCCCACCCGTTTTTGTGGCCTTTTTCCGCTGGACGAACTTGGCGCCCCGGCCATCGGGCGGGTATTTTTGGGCGCGGCTGTGCCCGCGGCCTATTTTTGGCACACGGAGGCTCCTCGTAAAGTCTCACGCCATTCCGAGTCCGGCGGACGAAGTTGGCCAGCCCCACCCCCCAAGGCTATAGCCCACCGGTTTTTGTGGCCTTTTTCCGCTGGACGAACTTGGCGCCCCGGCCTTCGGGCGGGTATTTTTCGGCGCGGCTTTGGCCGCGGCCAATTTTTGGCACACGGAGGTGCCTCGCAAAGTCTCGTGCCATTCCGAGTCCGGCGGACGAAGTTGGCCAGCCCCACCCCCCAAGGCTATAGCCCACCCGTTTTTGTGGCCTTTTTCCGCTGGACGAACTTGGCGCCCCGGCCTTCGGGCTGGTATTTTTGGGCGCGGCTGTGCCTGCGGCCTATTTTTGGCACACGGAGGCGCCTCGCAAAGTCTCGGGCCATTCCGAGTCCGGCGGACTAAGTTGGCCAGCCCCACCCCCCAAGGCTATAGCCCACCCGTTTTTGTGGCCGTTTTCTGCTGGACGAACTTGGCGCCCCGGCCTTCGGGCGGGTATTTTTGGGCGCGGCTGTGGCCGCGGCCTATTTTTGGCACACGGAGGCGCCTCGCAAAGTCTCGCGCCATTCCGAGTCCGGCGGACGAAGTTGGCCAGCCCCACCCCCCAAGGCTATAGCCCACCCGTTTTTGTGGCCGTTTTCTGCTGGACGAACTTGGCGCCCCGGCCTTCGGGCGGGTATTTTTGGGCGCGGCTGTGCCCGCGACCTATTTTTGGCACACGGAGGCGCCTCACAAAGTCGCGCGCCATTCCGAGTCCGGCGGACGAAGTTGGCCAGCCCCACCCCCCAAGGCTATAGCCCACCCGTTTTTGTGGCCTTTTCCCGCTGGACGAACTTGGCGCCCCGGCCTTCGGGCAGGTATTTTTGGACGCGGCTGTGCCCGCGGCCTATTTTTGGCACACGGAGACGCCTCGCAAAGTCTCGCGCCATTCCGAGTCCGGCGGACGAAGTTGGCCAGCCACACCCCCCAAGGCTATAGCCCACCCGTTTTTGTGGCCTTTTTCCGCTGGACGAACTTGGCGCCCCGGCCTTCGGGCGGGTATTTTTGGGCGCTACTGTGCCCGCGGCCTATTTTTGGCACACGGAGGTGCCTCGGAAAGTCTCGCGCCATTCCGAGTCCGGCGGATGAAGTTGGCCAGCCCCACCCCCCAAGGCTATAGCCCACCCGTTTTTGTGGCCTTTTTCCGCTGGACGAACTTGGCGCCCCCGCCTTCGGGTGGGTATTTTTGGGCGCGGCCGTGCCCGCGGCCTATTTTTGGTACACGGAGGCGCCTCGCAAAGTCTCGCGCCATTCCGAGTCCGGCGGACGAAGTTGGCCGGCCCCACCCCCCAAGGCTATAGCCCACCCGTTTTTGTGGCCTTTTTCCGCTGGACGAACTTGGCGCCCCGGCCTTCGGGCGGGTATTTTTGGGCGCGGCTGTGCCCGCGGCCTTTTTTTGGCACACGGAGGCACCTCGCAAAGTCTCGCGCCATTCCGAGTCCGGCGGACGAAGTTGGCCAGCCCCACCCCCCAAGGCTATAGCCCACCCGTTTTTGTGGCCTTTTTCCGCTGGACGAACTAAGCGCGCCGGCCTTCGGGCGGGTATTTTTGGGCGCTACTGTGCCCGCGGCCTATTTTTGGCACACGGAGGTGCCTCGGAAAGTCTCGCGCCATTCCGAGTCCGGCGGATGAAGTTGGCCAGCCCCACCCCCCAAGGCTATAGCCCACCCGTTTTTGTGGCCATTTTCCGCTGGACGAACTTGGCGCCCCCGCCTTCGGGTGGGTATTTTTGGGCGCGGCCGTGCCCGCGGCCTATTTTTGGTACATGGAGGCGCCTCGCAAAGTCTCGCGCCATTCTGAGTCTGGCGGACGAAGTTGGCCAGCCCCACCCCCCAAGGCTATAGCCCACCCGTTTTTGTGGCCTTTTTCCGCTGGACGAACTAGGCGCGCCGGCCTTCGGGCGGGTATTTTTGGGCACGGCTTTGTCTGCGGCCTATTTTTGGCACACGGAGGCGCCTCGCAAAGTCTCGCGCCATTCCGAGTCCGGCGGACGAAGTTGGCCAGCCCCACCCCCCAAGGCTATAGCCCACCCGTTTTTGTGGCCTTTTTCCGCTGGACGAACTTGGCGCCCCGGCCTTCGGGCGGGTATTTTTGGGCACGGCTGTGGCCGCGGCCAATTTTTGGCACACGGAGGTGCCTCGCAAAGTCTCGTGCCATTCCGAGTCCGGCGGACGAAGTTGGCCAGCCCCACCCCCCAAGGCTATAGCCCACCCGTTTTTGTGGCCTTTTTCCGCTGGACGAACTAAGCGCGCCGGCCTTCGGGCGGGTATTTTTGGGCGCTACTGTGCCCGCGGCCTATTTTTGGCACACGGAGGTGCCTCGCAAAGTCTCGTGCCATTCCGAGTCCGGCGGACGAAGTTGGCCAGCCCCACCCCCCAAGGCTATAGCCCACCCGTTTTTGTGGCCTTTTTCCGCTGGACGAACTTGGCGCCCCCGCCTTCGGGTGGGTATTTTTGGGCGCGGCCATGCCCGCGGCCTATTTTTGGTACACGAAGGCGCCTCGCAAAGTCTCGCGCCATTCCGAGTCCGGCGGACGAAGTTGGCCAGCCCCACCCCCCAAGGCTATAGCCCACCCGTTTTTGTGGCCTTTTTCCGCTGGACGAACTCGGCGCCCCGGCCTTCAGGCGGGTATTTTTGGGCGCGGCTGTGCCCGCGGCCTATTTTTGGCACACGGAGGCGCCTCGCAAAGTCTCGCGCCATTCCGAGTCCGGCGGACGAAGTTGGCCAGCCCCACCCCCCTAGGCTATAGCCCACCCGTTTTTGTGGCCTTTTTCCGCTGGACGAACTTGGCGCCCCGGCCTTCGGGCGGGTATTTTTGGGCGCTACTGTGCCCGCGGCCTATTTTTGGCACACGGAGGTGCCTCGGAAAGTCTCGCGCCATTCCGAGTCCGGCGGACGAAGTTGGCCAGCCCCACCCCCCAAGGCTATAGCCCACCCGTTTTTGTGGCCTTTTTCCTCTGGACGAACTTGGCGCACCGGCCTTCGGGCGGGTATTTTTGGGCGCGGCTGTGCCCGCGGCCTATTTTTGGCACACGGAGGCGCCTCGCAAAGTCTCGCGCCATTCCGAGTCCGGCGGACGAAGTTGGCCAGCCCCACCCCCCTAGGCTATAGCCCACCCGTTTTTGTGGCCGTTTTCCGCTGGACGAACTTGGCGCCCCGGCCTTCGGGCGGGTATTTTTCGGCGCGGCCGTGCCCGCGGCCTATTTTTGGCACACGGAGGCGCCTCGCAATGTCACGCGCCATTCCGAGTACGGCGGACGAAGTTGGCCAGCCACACCCCCCAAGGCTATAGCCCACCCGTTTTTGTGGCCTTTTCCCGCTGGACGAACTTGGCGCCCCGGCCTTCGGGCGGGTATTTTTGGGCGCGGCTGTACCCGCGGCCTATTTTTGGCACACGGAGCCGCCTCGCAAAGTTTCGCGCCATTCCGGGTCCGGCGGACGAAGTTGGCCAGCCCCACCCCCCAAGGCTATAGCCCACTCGTTTTTGTGGCCTTTTTCCGCTGGACGAACTCGGCGCCTCGGCCATCGGCGGGGTTTTTGGGTGCGGCTGTGCCCGCGGCCTATTTCTGGCACACGGAGGCCCCTCGTAAAGTCTCACGCCATTCCGAGTCCGGCGGACGAAGTTGGCCAGCCCCACCCCCCAAGGCTATAGCCCACTGGTTTTTGTGGACTTTTTCCGCTGGACGAACTTGGCACCCCGGCCTTCGGGCGGGTATTTTTGTGTGCGGTTGTGCCCGCGGCCTATTTTTGGCACACGGAGGCGCCTCGCAAAGTCTCGCGCCATTCCGAGTCCGGGGGACGAAGTTGGCCAGCCCCACCCCCAAGGCTATAGCCCACCCATTTTTGTGGCCTTTTTCCGCTGGACGAATTTGGCGCCCCGGCCTTCGGGCGGGTATTTTTGGGTGCGGCTGCGCCCGCGGCCTATTTTTGGCACACGGAGGCGCCTCGCAAAGTCTCGCGCCATTCCGAGTCCGGCGGACGAAGTTGGCCAGCCCCACCCCCCAAGGCTATAGCCCACCCGTTTTTGTGGCCTTTTTCCGCTGGACGAACTCGGCGCCCCGGCCATCGGGCGGGTATTTTTGGGCGCGGCTGTGCCCACGGCCTAGTTTTGGCACACGGAGGCGCCTCGCAAAGTCTCCCGCCATTCCGAGTCCGGCGGACGATGTTGGCCAGCCCCACCCCCCAAGGCTATAGCCCACGCGTTTTTGTGGCCTTTTCCGCTGGTCGAACTTGGCGCCCCGGCCTTCGGGCGGGTATTTTTGGGCGCGGCTGTGCCCGTGGCCTATTTTTGGCACACGGAGGCACCTCACAAAGTCTCGCGCCATTCCGAGTCCGGCGGACGAAGTTGGCCAGCCCCACCCCCCAAGGCTATAGCCCACCCGTTTTTGTGGCCTTTTTCCGCTGGACGAACTTGGCGCCCCGGCCATCGGGCGGGTATTTTTGGGCGCGGCTGTGCCCGCGGCCTATTTTTGGCACACGGAGGCTCCTCGTAAAGTCTCACGCCATTCCGAGTCCGGCGGACGAAGTTGGCCAGCCCCACCTCCCAAGGCTATAGCCCACCGGTTTTTGTGGCCTTTTTCCGCTGGACGAACTTGGCGCCCCGGCCTTCGGGCGGGTATTTTTCGGCGCGGCTTTGGCCGCGGCCAATTTTTGGCACACGGAGGTGCCTCGCAAAGTCTCGTGCCATTCCGAGTCCGGCGGACGAAGTTGGCCAGCCCCACCCCCCAAGGCTATAGCCCACCCGTTTTTGTGGCCTTTTTCCGCTGGACAAACTTGGTGCCCCGAAATTCGCGCTGGTATTTTTTGGCGCGGCTGTGCCTGCAGCCTATTTTTGGCACACGGAGGTGCCTCGCAAAGTCTCGCGCCATTCCGAGTCCGGCGGACGAAGTTGGCCAGCCCCACCCCCCAAGGCTATAGCCGACCCGTTTTTGTGGCATTTTTCCGCTGGGCCAGACTTGGCGCCCCGGCCTTCGGGCGGGTATTTTTGGGCGCGGCTGTGCCCGCGACCTATTTTGGCACACGGGGCGCCTCGCAAAGTCTCGCGCCATTCCGAGTCCGGCGCGACGAAGTTGGCCAGCCCCACCCCCAAGGCTATAGCCCACCCGTTTTTGTGGCCTTTTTCGCTGGACGAACTTGGCGCCCGGCCTTCGGGCGGGTATTTTGGGCGCGGCTGTGCCCCGCGACCTATTTTGGCACATGGAGACGCCTCACAAAGTCTCGCGCCATTCCGAGTCCGGCGGACAGAGTTGGCCAGCCCCACCCCCAAGGCTATAGCCCACCCGTTTTGTGGCCTTTTCCGCTGGGCCAACTTGGCGCCCGGCCTTGGGCAGGTATTTTGGGCGCGGCTGTGCCCGCTGGCCTATTTTGGCACACGGAGGTGCCTCGCAAAGTCTCGCGCCATTCGAGTCCGGCGGATGAAGTTGGCCAGCCCACACCCCCAAGGCTATAGCCCACCCGTTTTTGTGGCCTTTTTCCTCTGGACGAACTTGGCACCCCGCCTTGGGTGGGTATTTTTAGGCGCTACCGTGCCCGCGGCCTATTTTGGTACACGGAGGCGCCTCGGAAAGTCTCGCGCCATTCCGAGTCTGGCGGACCCAGTGGCCGGCCCCACCCCCAAGGCTATAGCCCACCCGTTTTTGTGGCCTTTTTCCGCTGGGCCGAACTTGGCGCCCGGCCTTCGGGTGGGTATTTTTAGGCGCGGCTGTGCCGCTTGCACCTATTTTTGGCACACGGGGGCGCCTCGCAAAGTCTCGCGCCATTCCGTGTCCGGCGGACGAAGTTGGCCAGCCCCACCCCCCAAGGCTATAGCCCACCCGTTTTTGTGGCCTTTTTGCGCTGGACGAACTTGGCTCCCCGGCCTTCGGGCGGTTATTTTTGGGCGCGGGTGTGCGCATGGCCTAATTTTGGCACACGGAGGTGCCTCGGAAAGTCTCGCGCCATTCCGAGTCCGGCGGATGAAGTGGGCCAGCCCCACCCCCCAAGGCTATAGCCCACCCGTTTTTGTGGCCTTTTTCCGCTGGACGAACTTGGCGCCCCGGCCTTTGGTCGGTTATTTTTGGGCGCCGTGCCCGCGCCTATTTTTTGTACATGGAGGCGCCTGCAAAGTCTCGCGCCATTCTGAGTCTGGCGGATGAAGTTGGCCAGCCCCACCCCAAGGCTATAGCCCACCCGTTTTGTGGCCTTTTTCCGCTGGACGAACTAGGCGCGCCCGGCCTTGGGCGGGTATTTTTAGGCACGGCTTTGTCTACTGGCCTATTTTTGGCACACGGAGCGCCTCGCAAAGTCTCGCGCCATTCCGAGTCCGGCGGACGAAGTTGGCCAGCCCACCCCAAGGCTATAGCCCACCCGTTTTTGTGGCCTTTTTCCGCTGGACGAGACTTGGCGCCCGGCCCGGGCGGGTATTTTTGGGCACGGCTGTGGCCGCGGCCAATTTTGGCACACGGAGGTGCCTCGCAAAGTCTCGTGCCATTCCGAGTCCAGCGGACGAAGTTGGCCAGCCCCACCCCCAAGGCTATAGCCCACCCGTTTTTGTGGCCTTTTTCCGCTGGGCGAACTAGAACCCCCGGCCTTCGGGCGGGTATTTTTAGGCGCTACTGTGCCCGCGGCCTGGCCCACACAGCACACGGAGGTGCCTCGCAAAGTCTCGTGCCATTCCGAGTCCGGGCGGACGAAGTTGGCCAGCCCCACCCCAAGGCTATAGCCCACCCGTTTTGTGGCCTTTTTCGCTGGACGAGACTTGGCGCCCCGTAGCCGGGTGGGTATTTTTTGGGCGCTGACCATGCCCGGCCTGGCCTATTTTGGTACTGCGAGGCGCCTCATGAAGTCTCGCGCCATTCCGAGTCCGGCGGACGAAGTGGGCAGCCCCACCCCAAGGCTATAGCCCACCCGTTTTTGTGGCCTTTTTCCGCTGGACGGAAGTTGGCGCCCGGCCTTTGGGCGGGGCGGTATTTTTAGTGGCGCGGCTGTGTGCCTAGCACAGGCACGGAGGCACCTCGCAAAGTCTCGCGCCATTCCGAGTCCGGCGGACCGAGTTGGCCAGCCCCTACCCCCAAGGCTATAGCCCACCCGTTTTGTGGCCTTTTTCCGCTGGACGAACTAAAGCGCCGGCCTTCGGGCGGGTATTTTTAGGCGCTACTGTGCCCGCGGCCTATTTTTGGCACACGGAGGTGCCTCGGAAAGTCTCGCGCCATTCCGAGTCCGAGCGGATGAAGTTGGCCAGCCCCACCCCCAAGGCTATAGCCCACCCGTTTTTGTGGCCTTTTTCCGCTGGGCGAACTTGGCGCCCCCGCCTTCAGGTGGGTATTTTTGGCGGCCGTGCCATGGCCTATTTTGGTACATGGGCGCCTCGCAAAGTCTCGCGCCATTCAGGTCTGAGCGGGAGTTGGCCAGCCCCACCCCCAAGGCTATAGCCCACCCGTTTTGTGGCCTTTTTCCGCTGGGACGAACTAGGCGCGCCGGCCTTCGGGCGGGTATTTTGGGCACGGCTTTGTCTGCGGCCTATTTTTGGCACGGAGGCGCCTCGCAAAGTCTCGCGCCATTCAGTCCGGCGGACGAGTTGGCCAGCCCCACCCCCAAGGCTATAGCCCACCCGTTTTTGTGGCCTTTTTCCGCTGGACGAACTTGGCGCCCGGCCTTGGCGGGTATTTTTGGGCGCGGCTGTGCCCGCGGCCTATTTTTTGGCACACGGAGGTGCCTCGCAAAGTCTCGTGCCATTCCGAGTCCGGCGGACGAAGTTGGCCAGCCCCACCCCCAAGGCTATAGCCCACCCGTTTTGTGGCCTTTTTCCGCTGGGGCCGAACTTGGCGCTCTGGCCTTCGGGCGGGTATTTTTGGCGCAGCTGTGCCCGCGGCCTAACCCAGCACGGAGGCGCCTCGCAAAGTCTCGCGCCATTCCGAGTCCGGCGGACGAGTTGCCAGCCCCACCCCCAAGGCTATAGCCCACCCGTTTTTGTGGCCTTTTTCCACGCTGGGCGAACTTGGCGCCCAGCCTTCGGGCGGCTATTTTTGGGCGCGGCTGTGCCTGCTGACCTGGCCACCACGGAGGCGCCTCGCAAAGTCTCTCGCCATTCCGAGTCCCGGCGGATGAAGTTGGCCAGCCCCACCCAAGGCTATAGCCCACCCGTTTGTCTTTTTGGCTGCGGAGGTGCCTACGCAAAATCTCGCGCCATTCCGAGTCCGAGGCGGACGAAGTTGGCCAGCCCCACCCCCAAGGCTATAGCCCACCCGTTTTGTGGCCTTTTCCGCTGGACGAACTTGGCGCCCGGCCTTCGGGCGGGTATTTTTGGCGCGGCTGTGCCCGCGGCCTATTTTTGGCACACGGAGGCGCCTCGCAAAGTCTCGCGCCATTCCGAGTCCGGCGGACGAAGTTGGCCAGCCCCACCCCCAAGGCTATAGCCCACCCGTTTTGTGGCCTTTTCCGCTGGGCGAACTTGGCGCCCGGCCTTCGGGCGGGTATTTTGGGCGCGGCTGTGCCGCGGCCTATTTTGGCACACGGAGGCGCCTCGCAAAGTCTCGCGCCATTCCGAGTCCGGCGGACGAAGTTGGCCAGCCCCACCCCCAAGGCTATAGCCCACCCGTTTTGTGGCCTTTTCCGCTGGACGAACTTGGCGCCCGGCCTTCGGGCGGGTATTTTGGGCGAGGCTGTGCCCGCGGCCTATTTTTGGCACACGGAGGCGCCTCGCAAAGTCTCGCGCCATTCCGAGTCCGGCGGACGAAGTTGGCCAGCCCCACCCCCCAAGGCTATAGCCCACCCGTTTTTGTGGCCTTTTTCCGCAGGACGAACGTGGCGCCCAGGCCTTCGGGGGGGGATTTTTGGGGGCGGCGGTGCCCGCGGGCGATTGTTGGGGCACGGAGGCGCCGCGCCAAGTCTCGCCATTCCGAGTCCGGCGGACGAAGTTGGCCAGCCCCACCCCCAAGGCTATAGCCCACCCGTTTTTATGGCCTTTTTCCGCTGGACGAACTTGGCGCCCGGCCTTCGGGCGGGTATTTTGGGCGCGGCTGTGCCCGGCCTATTTTTGGCACACGGAGGCACCTCGCAAAGTCTCGCGCCATTCCGAGTCTGGCGGACGAAGTTGGCCAGCCCCACCCCCCAAGGCTATAGCCTACCCGTTTTTGTGGCCTTTTACGCTGGACGATCTTGGCGCCCGGCCTTCGGGCAGTTATTTTTGGCGCGGCTGTGTCCGCGGCCTATTTTTGGCACACGGAGGCGCCTCGCAAAGTCTCGCGCCATTCCGAGTCCGGCGGACGAAGTTGGCCAGCCCCACCCCCAAGGCTATAGCCCACCCGTTTTGTGGCCTTTTCCGCTGGACGATCTTGGCACCCCGGCCTTTGGGCGGGTATTTTTGGGCGCGGCTGTGCCCGCGGCCTAGTTTTGGCACACGGAGGCGTCTCGCAAAGTCTCGCGCCATTCCGAGTCCGGCGGACGAAGTTGGCCAGCCCCACCCCCCAAGGCTATAGCCCACCCATTTTTGTGGCCTTTTTCCGCTGGACGAACTTGGCGCCCGGCCTTCGGGCGGGTATTTTTGGGCGCGGCAGTGCCGTGGCCTATTTTGGCACACGGAGGTGCCTCGCAAAGTCTCGCGCCATTCCGAGTCCGGCGGACGAAGTTGGCCAGCCCCACCCCCAAGGCTATAGCCCACCCGTTTTGTGGCCTTTTTCCGCTGGACGAACTTGGCGCCCGGCCTTCGGGCGGGTATTTTTGGCGCGGCTGTGCCCCGGCCTATTTTGGCACACGGAGGCGCCTCGCAAAGTCTCGCGCCATTCCGAGTCCGGCGGACGAGTTGGCCAGCCCCACCCCCAAGGGTATAGCCCACCCGTTTTTGTGGCCTTTTTCCGCTGGGCGAACTTGCGCCCGGCCTTCGGGCGGGTATTTTTGGGCGCGGCTGTGCCCGCGGCCTATTTTGGGCACACGGAGGCGCCTCGCAAAGTCTCGCGCCATTCCGAGTCCGGCGGACGAGTTGGCCAGCCCCACCCCCAAGGCTATAGCCCACCCGTTTTGTGGCCTTTTTCCGCTGGACGAACTTGGCGCCCGGCCTTCGGGCTTGGGTATTTTGGGCGCGGCTGTGCCACGGCCTATTTTTGGCACACGGAGGTGCCTCGCAAAGTCTCGCGCCATTCCGAGTCCGGCGGACGAGTTGGCCAGCCCCACCCCCAAGGCTATAGCCCACCCGTTTTTGTGGCCTTTTCCGCTGGACGAACTTGGCGCCCGGCCTTCGGGCGGGTATTTTTGGCGCGGCTGTGCCGCGGCCTATTTTGGCACACGGAGGCGCCTCGCAAAGTCTCGCGCCATTCCGAGTCCGGCGGACGAAGTTGGCCAGCCCCACCCCCAAGGCTATAGCCCACCCGTTTTGTGGCCTTTTCCGCTGGACGAACTTGGCGCGCCGGCCTTCGGGCGGGTATTTTTAGGCGCGGCTGTGCCCGTGGCCTATTTTTGGCACAGGAGGTGCCTCGCAAAGTCTCGCGCCATTCCGAGTCCGGCGGACGAAGTTGGCCAGCCCCACCCCCAAGGCTATAGCCCACCCGTTTTGTGGCCTTTTCCGCTGGACGAACTTGGCGCCCCGGCCTTCGGGCGGGTATTTTTGGCGCGGCTGTGCCCGCGGCCTATTTTTGGCACACGGAGGCGCCTCGTAAAGTCTCGCGCCATTCCGAGTCCGGCGGACGAAGTTGGCCAGCCCCACCCCCCAAGGCTATAGCCCACCCGTTTTTGTGGCCTTTTTCCGCTGGACGAACTTGGCGCCCCGGCCTTCGGGCGGGTATTTTTGGGCGCGGCTGTGCCCGGCCTATTTTTGGCACACGGAGGCACCTCGCAAAGTCTCGCGCCATTCCGAGTCCGGCGGACGAAGTTGGCCAGCCCCACCCCCCAAGGCTATAGCCCACCCGTTTTTGTGGCCTTTTTCCGCTGGACGAACTTGGCGCCCCGGCCTTCAGGCGGCTTTCTGTGCGCGCGGCTGTGCCGTCGGCCTATTTTTGGCACACGGAGGTGCCTCGCAAAGTCTCGCGCCATTCCGAGTCCGGCGGACGAAGTTGGCCAGCCCCACCCCCAAGGCTATAGCCCACCCGTTTTGTGGCCTTTTTCCGCTGGACGAACTTGGCGCCCGGCCTTGGGCGGGTATTTTTGGGCGCGGCTGTGCCCGCGGCCTATTTTGGCACACGGAGGCGCCTCGCAAAGTCTCGCGCCATTCCGAGTCCGGCGGACGAAGTTGGCCAGCCCCACCCCCAAGGCTATAGCCCACCCGTTTTGTGGCCTTTTTCCGCTGGACGAACTTGGCGCCCGGCCTTGGGCGGGTATTTTGGGCGCGGCTGTGCCGCGGCCTATTTTTGGCACACGGAGGCGCCTCGCAAAGTCTCGCGCCATTCCGAGTCCGGCGGACGAGTTGGCCAGCCCCACCCCCAAGGCTATAGCCCACCCGTTTTGTGGCCTTTTCCGCTGGACGAACTTGGCGCCCGGCCTTCGGGTGGGTATTTTTGGCGCGGCTGTGCCCGCGGCCTTCTTTTGGCACACGGAGGCGCCTCGCAAAGTCTCACGCCATTCCGAGTCCGGCGGACGAAGTTGGCCAGCCCCACCCCCAAGGCTATAGCCCACCCGTTTTTGTGGCCTTTTTCCGCTGGACGAACTTGGCGCCCGGCCTTCGGGCGGGTATTTTTGGCGCGGCTGTGCCCGCGGCCTATTTTGGCACACGGAGGCTCCTCGCAAAGTCTCGCGCCATTCCGAGTCCGGCGGACGAAGTTGGCCAGCCCCACCCCCAAGGCTATAGCCCACCCGTTTTGTGGCCTTTTTCCGCTGGACGAACTTGGCGCCCGGCCTTCGGGCGGTATTTTTGGCGCGGCTGTGCCCGCGGCCTATTTTTGGCACACGGAGGCCCCTCGCAAAGTCTCGCGCCATTCCGAGTCCGGCGGACGAAGTTGGCCAGCCCCACCCCCAAGGCTATAGCCCACCCGTTTTGTGGCCTTTTCCGCTGGACGAACTTGGCGCCCGGCCTTCGGGCGGGTATTTTTGGCGCGGCTGTGCCGGCGGCCTATTTTTGGCACATGGAGACCCTCGCAAAGTCTCGCGCCATTCCGAGTCCGGCGGACGAAGTTGGCCAGCCCCACCCCCAAGGCTATAGCCCACCCGTTTTGTGGCCTTTTTCCGCTGGACGAACTTGGCGCCCGGCCTTCGGGCGGGTATTTTGGGCGCGGCTGTGCCCGCGGCCTATTTTGGCACACGGAGGCGCCTCGCAAAGTCTCGCGCCATTCCGAGTCCGGCGGACGAAGTTGGCCAGCCCCACCCCCCAAGGCTATAGCCCACCCGTGTTTGTGGCCTTTTTCCGCAGGACGAACTTGGCGCCCCGGCCTTCGGGTGGTTATTTTTTAGGGCGGCTGTGCCCGCGGCCTATTTTTGGCACACGGAGGCCCCTCGCAAAGTCTCGCGCCATTCCGAGTCCGGCGGACGAAGTTGGCCAGCCCCACCCCCCAAGGCTATAGCCCACCCGTTTTTGTGGCCTTTTTCCGCTGGGGGAGCGGGGGGCCCGGCCTTCGGGCGGGGATTTTTGGGCGGATGTGCCCGCGGCCTATTTTGGCACACGGAGGCCCCTCGCAAAGTCTCGCGCCATTCCGAGTCCGGCGGACGAAGTTGGCCAGCCCCACCCCCCAAGGCTATAGCCCACCCGTTTTGTGGCCTTTTTCCGCTGGACGAACTTGGCGCCCCGGCCTTCGGGCGGGTATTTTTGGGCGCGGCTGTGCCCGCGGCCTATTTTTGGCACACGGAGGCACCTCGCAAAGTCTCGCGCCATTCCGAGTCCGGCGGACGAAGTTGGCCAGCCCCACCCCCCAAGGCTATAGCCCACCCGTGTTTGTGGCCTATTCCGCCTGGACGAACTTGGCGCCCCGGCCTTCGGGCGGGTATTTTTGGCGCGGCTGTGCCCGCGGCCTATTTTGGCACACGGAGGCGCCTCGCAAAGTCTCGCGCCATTCCGAGTCCGGCGGACGAGTTGGCCAGCCCCACCCCCAAGGCTATAGCCCACCCGTTTTGTGGCCTTTTGCGCCTGGACGAACTTGGCGCCCCGGCCTTCGGGCTGGTAATTTTGGGCGCGGCTGTGCCCGCGGCCTATTTTGGCACACGGAGGCGCCTCGCAAAGTCTTGCGCCATTCCGAGTCCGGCGGACGAAGTTGGCCAGCCCCACCCCCAAGGCTATAGCCCACCCGTTTTGTGGCCTTTTTCCGCTGGACGAACTTGGCGCCCGGCCTTCGGGCGGGTATTTAGGGCGCGGCTGTCCCAGCGTCCTATTTTTGGCACACGGAGGCACCTCGCACAGTCTCGCCCCATTCCGAGTCCGGCGGACGAAGTTGGCCAGCGCCCCCCACCAAGGCTATAGCCCTCTCGTTTTTGTGGCCTTTTTCCGCTGGACGAACTTGGCGCCCCGGCCTTCGGGCGGGTATTTTTGGGCGGGGCTGTGCCCGCGGCCTATTTTTGGCACACGGAGGCGCCTCGCAAAGTCTCGCGCCATTCCGAGTCCGGCGGACGAAGTTGGCCAGCCCCACCCCCCAAGGCTATAGCCCACCCGTTTTTGTGGCCTTTTTCCGCTGGACGAACTTGGCGCCCCGGCCTTCGGGCAGGTATTTTTGGGCGCGGATGTGCCCACGGCCTATTTTTGCACACGGAGGCACCTCGTAAAATCTCACGCCATTCCGAGTCCGGCGGACGAAGTTGGCCAGCCCCACCCCCCAAGGCTATAGCCCACCCGTTTTTGTGGCCTTTTTCCGCTGGACGAACTTGGCGCCCCGGCCTTCGGGCGGGTATTTTTGGGCGCGGCTGTGGCCGCGGCCTATTTTTGGTACACGGAGGCGCCTCGCAAAGTCTCGCGCCATTCCGAGTCCGGCGGACGAAGTTGGCCAGCCCCACCCCCCAAGGCTATAGCCCACCCGTTTTTGTGGCCTTTTTCCGCTGGACGAACTTGGCGCCCCAGCCTTCGAGCGGGTATTTTAGGGCGCGGCTGTGCCCGCGGCCTTTTTTTGGCTCAAGGAGGTGCCTCGCAAAGTCTCGCGCCATTCCGAGTCCGGCGGACGAAGTTGGCCAGCCCCACCCCCACCCCCCAAGGCTATAGCCCACCCGTTTTTGTGGCCTTTTTCCGCTGGACGAACTTGGCGCCCCGGCCTTCGGGCGGGTATTTTTGGGCGCGGCTGTTCCCGCGGCCTATTTTGGCCCACGGAGGTCCCTAGCAAACTCTCGCGCCATTCCGAGTCCGGCGGACGAAGTTGGCCAGCCCCACCCCCAAGGCTATAGCCCACCCGTTTTGTGGCCTTTTTCCGCTGGGCGAACTTGGCGCCCGGCCTTCGGGCGGGTATTTTGGGCGCGGCTGTGCCCGCGGCCTATTTTTGGCACACGGAGGCCCCTCGCAAAGTCTCGCGCCATTCCGAGTCCGGCGGACGAGTTGGCCAGCCCCACCCCCAAGGCTATAGCCCACCCGTTTTGTGGCCTTTTCCGCTGGACGAACTTGGCGCCCGGCCTTCGGGCGGTTATTTTGGCGCGGCTGTGCCCGTGGCCTATTTTGGCACACGGAGGCGCCTCGCAAAGTCTCGCGCCATTCCGAGTCCGGCGGACGAAGTTGGCCAGCCCCACCCCCAAGGCTATAGCCCACCCGTTTTGTGGCCTTTTTCCGCTGGACGAACTTGGCGCCCGGCCTTCGGGCGGTTATTTTTGCGCGGCTGTGCCCGCGGCCTATTTTTGGCACACGGAGGCGCCTCGCAAAGTCTCGCGCCATTCCGAGTCCGGCGGACGAAGTTGGGCCACCCCCACCCCCAAGGCTATAGCCCACCCGTTTTGTGGCCTTTTCCGCTGGACGAACTTGGCGCCCGGCCTTCGGGCGGGTATTTTTGGCGCGGCTGTGCCCGCGGCCTATTTTTGGCTCACGGAGGCGCCTCGCAAAGTCTCGCGCCATTCCGAGTCCGGCGGACGATGTTGGCCAGCCCCAGCCCCCAAGGCTATAGCCCACCCGTTTTGTGGCCTTTTCCGCTGGACGAACTTGGCGCCCGGCCTTCGGGCAGGTATTTTTGGGCGCGGCTGTGCCCGCGGCCGATCTTGGCCACACGGAGGCGCCTCGCATAGTCTCGCTCCATTCCGAGTCCGGCGGACGAAGTTGGCCAGCCCCACCCCCAAGGCTATAGCCCACCCGTTTTGTGGCCTTTTTCCGCTGGACGAACTTGGCGCCCGATCATGGTGGTGTTTCTGAACACTTGACTCGCCCGATATTTTTTGGCACAGGGCGCCTCGCAAAGTCTCGCGCCATTCCCGGGTCCGACGGACCAAAGTTAGGCCAGCCCCACCCCCAAGAGCCTGGCGCACCCGTTTTGTGGCCTTTTTCAGCTGGGCAGACTTGGCGCCGCGGCTACTTGGAGGGTATTTTGGGCGCCGGCTGTGCCCATGGCCTATTTTAGGCACACGGAGGCGCCTGCAAAGTCTCGCGCCATTCCAGGTCCGAATAAGAAAGTTGGCCTGCCCCACCCCCAAAGGCTATAGCCCACCAGTTTTGTGGCCTTTTCAGCTGGGCGAACTTAGCGGCCGGCCTTCGGGGCGGGTATTGCAAGCGCGGCTGTGCCGAGGCCTATTTTTGGCAGACGGAGGTGCCTCGTGAAGTCTCGCGCCATTCCGAGTCCAGTAGTTGAAGTTAGCCAGCCCCACCCCAAGCCTCTCAGCCACCGTTTTGTGGCCTTTTTCCGTTGGGCCAGACTTGGTGGCCCAGCCTTCAGCGGGGTATTTTTAGGCGCGGCTGTGCCCGCTGCCTATTTTAGCTGCGGAGGCGCCTCAATCTCGTGCCATTCGAGTCCGAGCGGGCCAAGTTGGCCAGCCCCACCCCCAAGCTATAGCCCACCCGTTTTGTGGCCTTTTCCGCTGGACGAACTTGCGCCCCCGGCCTTGGCGGTATTTTGGGCGCGGCGCCGCGGCAGCACACCACCACGGAGGCGCCTCGCAAAGTCTCGCGCCATTCCGAGTCCCGGACCCAGTTAGCCAGCCCCACCCCCAGGCTATAGCCACCGTTTTTGTGGCCTTTTCCGCTGGACGAACTTGGCGCCCGGCCTTCGGGCGGGTATTTTTGGGCGCGGCTGTGCCATGACCTGTTTGGCACACGGAGGCGCCTCGCAAAGTCTCGCGCCATTCCGAGTCCGGGAGACCAGTTGGTCAGCCCCACCCCCAAGGCTATAAGCCCACCCGTTTTGTGGCCTTTTCCGCTGGGCGAACTTGGCGCCCTGGCCTTGAGGCGGGTATTTTTAGTCGCGGCTGTGCCCGCTGCCTATTTTAGCACGGAGGTGCCTGCATAATGTCTCGCGCCATTCGAGTCGGCGAGCCGAAGTTGGCCAGCCCCACCCCAAGGCTATAGCCCACCCGTTTTGTAGCCTATTTCCGCTGAACTTGGCGCCCCGGCCTTCGGGCGGGTATTTTTAGGCAGCGGCTGTGCCCGGCCTATTTTAGCACACGGGGCGCCTCGCAAAGTTTGGCGCCATTCCAAGTCCGGCGAGACGAAGTTGGCCCACCCCCAAGGCTATAGCCCCCCACCGTTTTGTGGCCTTTTCCACTGGGCCGAACAGCCTTGGTCTTGAGGCGGGTATTTTAGGCGCGGCTGTGGCCGCGGCCTATTTTGGGCACCCAGGCCCCTCAAAAAGTCTCGCGCCATTCCGAGAGTCCGGCGGACAAAGTTGGCCAGCCCCACCCCCCAAGGCTATAGCCACCGTTTTTGTGGCCTTTTCCGCTGGACGAACTTGGCGCCCGGCCTTCGGGCGGAGTATTTTTAGGCGCGGCTGTTCCTGCGGCCTATTTTGGCACACGGAGCCCCTCGCAAAGTCTCGCGCCATTCCGAGTCCGGCGGATGAGTTGGCCAGCCCCCCACCCCAAGGCTATAGCCACCCATTTTTGTGGCCTTTTCCGCTGGACCGAACTTGGCGCCCGGCCTTTGGGCTGGTATTTTGGGCGCGGCTGTGCCCGCGGCCTATTTTGGCAGCACGGAGGCGCCTCGCAAAGTCTCGCGCCATTCCGAGTCCGGCGGACAGTTGCCAGCCCCACCCCCAAGGCTATAGCCCACCGTTTTTGTGGCCTTTTTTTCCGCTGGACGAACTTGGCGCCCGGCCTTGGGCGGGTATTTTGGGCGCGGCTGTGCCCTTTGACCTCTCCCACCCCAGCGGAGGCGCCTCGCAAAGTCTCGCGCCATTCCAGTCAGCAGAGACCAGTTGGCCAGCCCCACCCCCAAGGCTATAGCCCACCCGTTTTGTGGCCTTTTCCGCTGGGCCAGACTTGGCGCCCGGCCTTCGAGGAAGTTATTTTTGGGCGCGGCGTGCCGTTGCCTGCCTTTTGGCACACGGAGGCGCCCTCGCAAAGTCTCGCGCCATTCGAGTCCGGCGGACAGAGTTGGCCAGCCCCACCCCCAAGGCTATAGCCCACCCGTTTTGTGGCCTTTTTCCGCTGGGCGAACTTGGCGCCCGGCCTTGGGCAGTTATTTTAGGCGCGGCTGTGCCCGTGCCCTATTTTGGCACGGAGGCCCCGCAAAGTCTCGCGCCATTCGAGTCCGGCGGACCAAGTTGGCCAGCCCCACCCCCAAGGCTATAGCCACCCGTTTTGTGGCCTTTTCCGCTGGACGAACTTGGCGCCCGGCCTTCGGCGGAGTTATTTTTAGGCGGCTGACCCGTTTTGTGGCCTTTCCGCTGGACGAACTTGGCGCCCGGCTTTGGCACACGGAGGCCCCTCGCAAAGTCTGGTACCATTCCGAGTCCGGCGGACTAAGTTTGCCAGCCCTACCCCGCAAGGCTATAGCCCACCCATTTTTGTGCCCTTTTTCCGCTGGACGAACTTGGCGCCCCGGCCTTCGGGCGGTTAGTTTTGGACGCGGCTGTGCCCGCGGCCTTTTTTTGGCACACGGAGGCCCCTCGCAAAGTCTCGCGCCATTCCGAGTCCGGCGGACGAAGTTGGCCAGCCCCACCCCCCAAGGCTATAGCCCACCCGTTTTTGTGGCCTTTTTCCGCTGGACGAACTTGGCGCCCCGGCCTTCGGGCGGTTATTTTTAGGCGCGGCTGTGCCCGCGGCCTATTTTGGGGACACGGACGCCCCTCGCAAAGTCTCGCGCCATTCGGAGTCCGGCGGACGAAGTTGGCCAGCCCCACCCCCCAAGGCTATAGCCCACCCGTTTTTGTGGCCTTTTTCCGCTGGACGAACTTGGCGCCCCGGCCTTCGGGCGGTTATTTTTGGCGCGGCTCTGCCCGCGGCCTATTTTTGGCACACGGAGGCCCCTCGCAAAGTCTCGCGCCATTCCGAGTCCGGCGGACGAAGTTGGCCAGCCCCACCCCCCAAGGCTATAGCCCACCCGTGTTTGTGGCCTTTTTCCGCTGGACGAACTTGGCGCCCCGGCCTACGGGCGGTTATTTTTGGGCGCGGCTGTGCCCGCGGCCTATTTTTGGCACACGGAGGCCCCTCGCAAAGTCTCGCGCCATTCCGAGTCCGGCGGACGAAGTTGGCCAGCCCCACCCCCCAAGGCTATAGCCCACCCGTTTTTGTGGCCTTTTTCCGCTGGACGAACTTGGCGCCCCGGCCTTCGGGCGGTTATTTTTGGGCGCGGCTGTGCCCGCGGCCTATTTTTGGCACACGGAGGCCCCTCGCAAAGTCTCGCGCCATTCCGAGTCCGGCGGACGAAGTTGGCCAGCCCCACCCCCCAAGGCTATAGCCCACCCGTTTTTGTGGCCTTTTTCCGCTGGACGAACTTGGCGCCCCGGCCTTCGGGCGGTTATTTTTGGGCGCGGCTGTGCCCTTGGCCTATTTTTTTCACTGTGAGGCCCTTAGTATAGTCTCGCGCCATTCCGAGTCCGGCGGACGAAGTTGGCCAGCCCCACCCCCCAAGGCTATAGCCCACCCGTTTTGTGGCCTTTTTCCGCTGGACGAACTTGGCGCCCCGGCCTTCGGGCGGTTATTTTTGGGCGCGGCTGTGCCTTCGGCCTATTTTGGCACACGGAGGCCGCTCGCAAAGTCTCGCGCCATTCCGAGTCCGGCGGACAAAGTTGGCCAGCCCCACCCCCAAGGCTATAGCCCACCCGTTTTGTGGCCTTTTTCCGCTGGGCCGAACTTGGCGCCCGGCCTTCGGGCGGTTATTTTTGGCGCGGCTGTGCCGCGGCCTATTTTGGCACACGGAGGCGCCTCGCAAAGTCTCGCGCCATTCCGAGTCCGGCGGACGAAGTTGGCCAGCCCCACCCCCAAGGCTATAGCCCACCCGTTTTTGTGGCCTTTTTTCCGCTGGACGAACTTGGCGCCCGGCCCTTCGGGCGGTTATTTTTGGGCGTGGCTGTGCCCCCTGGCCTATTTTGGCACACGGAGGCCCCTCGCAAAGTCTCGCGCCATTCCGAGTCCGCGGGACGAAGTTGGCCAGCCCCACCCCCAAGGCTATAGCCCACCCGTTTTTGTGGCTTTTTCCGCTGGACGAACTTGGCGCCCGGCCTTCGGGCGGTTATTTTTGGCGCGGCTGTGCCCGTGGCCTATTTTTGGCACACGGAGGCGCCTCGCAAAGTCTCGCGCCATTCCGAGTCCGGCGGACGAAGTTGGCCAGCCCCACCCCCAAGGCTATAGCCCACCCGTTTTTGTGGCCTTTTCCGCTGGGCGAACTTGGCGCCCGGCCTTCGGGTGGGTATTTTTAGGCGCGGCTGTGCCCGTGGCCTATTTTTGGCACACGGAGGCCCCTCGCAAAGTCTCGCGCCATTCCATGTCCGGCGGACGAAGTTGGCCAGCCCCACCCCCCACGGCTATAGCCCACCCGTTTTGTGGCCTTTTTCCGCTGGGCGAACTTGGCGCCCGGCCTTCGGGCGGTTATTTTTAGGCGCGGCTGTGCCATGGCCTATTTTTGGCACACGGAGGCCTCGCAAAGTCTCGCGCCATTCCGAGTCCGGCGGACGAAGTTGGCCAGCCCCACCCCCAAGGCTATAGCCCACCCGTTTTGTGGCCTTTTTCCGCTGGAAGAACTTGGCGCCCGGCCCTCGGGCGGTTATTTTTGGGTGCGGCTGTGCCCGCTGGCCTATTTTGGCAGCACGGAGGTGCCTCGCAAAGTCTCGCGCCATTCCAGTCCGGCGGACGAAGTTGGCCAGCCCCACCCCCAAGGCTATAGCCCACCCGTTTTTGTGGCCTTTTTCCGCTGGGCCGAACTTGGCGCCCGGCCTTCGGGCGGTTATTTTTGGCGCGGCTGTTCCCGCGGCCATTTTTTGGCACACGGAGGCCCCTCGCAAAGTCTCGCGCCATTCCGAGTCCGGCGGAAGAAGTTGGCCAGCCCCACCCCCCAAGGCTATAGCCCACCCGTTTTTGTGGCCTTTTTCCGCTGGACGAACTTGGCGCCCCGGCCTTCGGGCGGTTATTTTTGAGCGCGGCTGTGCCTGCGGCCTATTTTTGGCACACGGAGGCGCCTCGCAAAGTCTCCCGCCATTCCGAGTCCGGCGGACGAAGTTGGCCAGCCCCACCCCCCAAGGCGATAGCCCCCCCGGGTTTGTGGCCTTTTTCCGCTGGTCGAACTTGGGGTCCCGGCCTTCGGGGGGTTATTTTTTGGCGCTGCTGTGCCCAAGGCCTATTTTTGGCACACGGAGGCGCCTCGCAAAGTCTCCCGCCATTCCGAGTCCGGCGGACGAAGTTGGCCAGCCCCACCCCCCAAGGCTATAGCCCACCCGTTTTTGTGGCCTTTTTCCGCTGGGCCGAACTTGGCGCCCGGCCCGGGGCGGTTATTTTTGGGCGCGCCGGGGCCCGCGGCCTTTTTTGTCACACGGCGGCCCCTCGCAAAGTCTCGCGCCATTCCGAGTCTGGCGGACGAAGTTGGCCAGCCCCACCCCCCAAGGCTATAGCCCCCGTTTTTGTGGCCTTTTTCCGCTGGACGAACTTGGCGCCCGGCCTTCGGGGGCGGTTATTTTTGGGCGCGGCTGTGCCCGCGGCCTATTTTTGGCAGCACGGAGGCCCCTCGCAAAGTCTCGCGCCATTCCGAGTCCCGGCGGACGAAGTTGGCCAGCCCCACCCCCAAGGCTATAGCCCACCCGTTTTTGTGGCCTTTTTCCGCTGGGCGAACTTGGCGCCCGGCCCGGCCTTCGGGCGGTATTTTTAGGCGCGGCTGTGCCCGCGGCCTATTTTTGGGCACGGAGGCGCCTCGCAAAGTCTCGCGCCATTCCGAGTCCGGCGGACGAAGTTGGCCAGCCCCACCCCCAAGGCTATAGCCCACCGTTTTTGTGGCCTTTTTCCGCTGGGCCGAACTTGGCGCCCGGCCTTCGGGCGGTTATTTTTGGGCGCGGCTGTGCCCGCTGGCCTATTTTGGCACACGGAGGTGCCTCGCAAAGTCTCGCGCCATTCCGAGTCCGGCGGGACGAAGTTGGCCAGCCCACCCCCAAGGCTATAGCCCACCCGTTTTTGTGGCCTTTTTCCGCTGGACGAACTTGGCGCCCGGCCTTCGGGCGGTTATTTTGGGCGCGGCTGTGCCATGGCCTATTTTTGGCACACGGAGGCCCCTCGCAAAGTCTCGCGCCATTCCGAGTCCGGCGGACGAAGTTGGCCAGCCCCACCCCCAAGGCTATAGCCCACCCGTTTTGTGGCCTTTTTCGCTGGGCAGAACTTGGCGCCGCGGCCTTCGGGCGGGTATTTTTGGGCGCGGCTGTGCCCGTGGCCTATTTTTGGCACACGGAGGCGCCTCGCAAAGTCTCGCGCCATTCCGAGTCCGGCGGACGAAGTTGGCCAGCCCCACCCCCCAAGGCTATAGCCCACCCGTTTTTGTGGGCTTTTTCCGCTGGACGAACTTGGCGACCCGGCCTTCAGGCGCGGCTGTGCGCGCGGCCTATTTTTGGCACACGGAGGCGCTTCGCAAGGTCTCACGCCATTCCGAGTCCGGCGGACGAAGTGGGCCAGCCCCACCCCCCAAGGTTATAGCCCACCCGTTTTTGTGGGCTTTTTCCGCTGGACGAACTTGGTGCCCCGGCCTTCGGGCGGTTATTTTTGGGCGCGGCTGTGCCCGCGGCCTATTTTGGCACACGGAGGCGCCTCGCAAAGTCTCGCGCCATTCCGAGTCCGGCGGACGAAGTTGGCCAGCCCCACCCCCCAAGGCTATAGCCCACCCGTTTTTGTGGCCTTTTTCCGCTGGACGAACTTGGCGCCCCGGCCTTCGGGCGGTTATTTTTGGGCGCGGCTGTGCCCGCGGCCTATTTTTGGCACACGGAGGCGCCTCGCAAAGTCTCGCGCCATTCCGAGTCCGGCGGACGAAGTTGGCCAGCCCCACCCCCCAAGGCTATAGCCCACCCGTTTTTGTGGCCTTTTTCCGCTGGACGAACTTGGCGCCCCGGCCTTCGGGCGGGTATTTTTTGGCGCGGCTGTGCCCATGGCCTATTTTTGGCACACGGAGGCGCCTCGCAAAGTCTCGCGCCATTCCGAGTCCGGCGGACGAAGTTGGCCAGCCCCACCCCCCAAGGCTATAGCCCACCCGTTTTTGTGGCCTTTTTCCGCTGGACGAACTTGGCGCCCCGGCCTTCGGGCGGGTTTTTTTTGGGCGCGGCTGTGCCCGCGGCCTATTTTTGGCACACGGAGGTGCCTCGCAAAGTCTCGCGCCATTCCGAGTCGGCGGACGAAGTTGGCCAGCCCCACCCCCCAAGGCTATAGCCCACCCGTTTTTGTGGCCTTTCCGCTGGACGAACTTGGCGCCACGGCCTTCGGGCGGGTATTTTTGGGCGCGTCTGTGCCCGGTGCCTATTTTTGGCTCACGGTGGCGCATCACATAGTCTCGCGCCTTTCTGAGTCCGGGGGACGAAGTTGGCCTGCCCCACCCCCAAGGCTATAGCCCACCCATTTTTATGGCCTTTTTCCGCTGGGCCGAACTTGGCGCCCGGCCTTCGGGCGGGTATTTTTAGGCGCGGCTGTGCCATGGCCTATTTTGGCACACGGGGCGCCTCGCAAAGTTTCGCGCCATTCCGAGCCCGGCGGACGAAGTTGGCCAGCCCACCCCCAAGGCTATAGCCCACCCGTTTTTGTGGCCTTTTCCGCTGGGCCGAACTTGGCGCCCGGCCTTCGGGCGGGTATTTTTGGCGCGGCTGTGCCCATGGCCTATTTCTGGCACACGGAGGCGCCTCGGAAAGTCTCGCGCCATTCCGAGTACGGATGACGGAGTTGGCCAGCCCCACCCCCAAGGCTATAGCCCACCCGTTTTGTGGCCTTTTTCCGCTGGGCCGAACTTGGCGCCCCGGCCTTCGGGCGGGTATTTTTGGGCGCGGCTGTGCCCGCAGCCTATTTTGGCACACGGAGGCGCCTCGCAAAGTCTCGCGCCATTCCGAGTCCGGCGGACGAAGTTGGCCAGCCCCACCCCCCAAGGCTATAGCCCACCCGTTTTTGTGGCCTTTTTCCGCTGGACGAACTTGGCGCCCCGGCCTTCGGGCGGG
This sequence comes from Citrus cavaleriei, assembly GCA_030448935.1. Taxonomy (NCBI): domain Eukaryota; kingdom Viridiplantae; phylum Streptophyta; class Magnoliopsida; order Sapindales; family Rutaceae; genus Citrus; species Citrus cavaleriei. The sequence goes on from JAUJEM010000099.1 coordinate 303,767, forward strand.
TATTTTTTGGCGCGGCTGTGCCCGCGGCCTATTTTTGGCACACGGAGGTGCCTCGCAAAGTCTCGCGCCATTCCGAGTCCAGCGGACGAAGTTGGCCAGCCCCACCCCCCAAGGGTATAGCCCACCCGTTTTTCTGGCCTTTTTCCGCTGGGCCGAACTTGGCGCCCGGCCTTCGGGCGGGTATTTTTTTGGGCGCGGCTGTGCCCGTGGCCTATTTTGGCACACGGAGGTGCCTCGCAAAGTCTCGCGCCATTCCGAGTCCGGCGGACGAAGTTGGCCAGCCCCCCCCCCCAAGGCTATAGCCCACCCGTTTTTGTGGCCTTTTTCCGCTGGGCGAACTTGTCGACCCGGCCGTCGGGCGGGTATTTTTTGGCGCGGCTGTGCCCGTGGCCTATTTTTGGCACACGGAGGAGCCTCGCAAAGTATCGCGCCATTCTTAGTCCGGCGGACGAAGTTGGCCAGCCCCACCCCCCAAGGCTATAGCCCACCCGTTTTTGTGGCCTTATACCCTTGGCGGACATTGCGCCCCGGCCTTCGGGCGGGTATTTTTGGGCGCGGCTGTGCCCGCGGCCTATTTTTTGCACACGGAGGTGCCTCGCAAAGTCTCGCGCCATTCCGAGTCCGGCGGACGAAGTTGGCCAGCCCCACCCCCCAAGGCTATAGCCCACCCGTTTTTGTGGCCTTTTCCGCTGGACGAACTTGGCGCCCCGGCCTTCGGGCGGGTATTTTTGGGCGCGGCTGTGCCCGTGGCCTATTTTTGGCACACGGAGGCGCCTCGCAAAGTCTCGCGCCATTCCGAGTCCGGCGGACGAAGTTGGCCAGCCCCACCCCCCAAGGCTATAGCCCACCCGTTTTTGTGGCCTTTTTCCGCTGGACGAACTTGGCGTCCCGGCCTTTGGGCGGGTATTTTTGGGCGCGGCGGCTGTGCCCATGGCCTATTTTTGGCACACGGAGGCGCCTAGCAAAGCCTCGTGCCATTCCGAGTCCGGCGGAGTTGGCCAGCCCCACCCCCAAGGCTATAGCCCACCCGTTTTTGTGGCCTTTTTCCGCTGGGACGAACTTGGCGCCCCGGCCTTCGGGCGGGTATTTTTGGGCGCGGCTGTGCCCGCGGCCTATTTTGGCACACGGAGGCGCCTCGCAAAGTCTCGCGCCATTCCGAGTCCGGCGGACGAAGTTGGCCAGCCCCACCCCCCAAGGCTATAGCCCACCCGTTTTGTGGCCTTTTTCCGCTGGGCGAACTTGGCGCCCGGCCTTCGGGCGGGTATTTTTAGCGCGGCTGTGCCCATGGCCTATTTTTGGCACACGGAGGTGCCTCGCAAAGTCTCGCGCCATTCCGAGTCCGGCGGACGAAGTTGGCCAGCCCCACCCCCAAGGCTATAGCCCACCCGTTTTGTGGCCTTTTTCCGCTGGACGAACTTGGCGCCCGGCCTTCGGGCGGGTTATTTTTGGTCGAGGCTGTGCCGTTGGCCTATTTTGGCACACGGAGGCGCCTCGCAAAGTCTCGCGCCATTCCGAGTCCGGCGGACGAAGTTGGCCAGCCCCACCCCCCAAGGATATACCCCACCCGTTTTTGTGGCCTTTTTCCGCTGGACGAACTTGGCGCCCCGGCCTTCGGGCGGGTATTTTGGACGCGGCTGTGCCCGCGGCCTAATGTTGGGGCACGGGGGTGCCTGGCAAAGTGTGGCGCCATTCCGAGTCAGGCGGACGATGGTGGCCCGCCCCACCCCCAAGGCTATAGCCCACCGTTTTTGTGGCCTTTTCCGCTGGACGAACTTGGCGCCCGGCCTTCGGGCGGGTATTTTTAGGCGCGGCTGTGCCCGCGGCCTACTTTTGGCACACGGAGGCCCCTCGCAAAGTCTCGCGCCATTCCGAGTCCGGCGGACGAAGTTGGCCAGCCCCACCCCCCAAGGCTATAGCCCACCCGTTTTTTTGGCCTTTTTCCGCTGGACGAACTTGGCGCCCCGGCCTTCGGGCGGGTATTTTTGGGCGCGGCTGTGCCCGCGGCCTATTTTTGCAACACGGAGGCGCCTCGCGAAGTCACGCGCCATTCCGAGTCCGGCGAAACACGGTGGCCAGCCCCACCGCCCAAGGCTATAGCCCACCGTTTTTGTGGCCTTTTTCCGCTGGACGAACTTGGCGCCCGGCCTTGGGGGCGGTATTTTTGGGCGCGGCTGTGCCCGTTGCCTATTTTTGGCACACGGAGGCGCCTCGCAAAGTTTCGTGCCATTCCGAGTCCGGAGGACGACGTTGGCCAGCCCCACACCCCCAAGGCTATAGCCCACCCGTTTTTGTGGCCTTTTTCCGCTGGGCCGAACTTGGCGCCCGGCCTTCGGGTGGGTATTTTAGGCGCGGCTGTGCCCGTGGCCTATTTTGGCACACGGAGGTGCCTCGCAAAGTCTCGCGCCATTCCGAGTCCCGGCGGATGGAGTTGGCCAGCCCCACCCCCAAGGCTATAGCCCACCCGTTTTTGGGGCCCTTTTCCGCGGGACGAACTTGGCGCCCCGGCCTTCGGGCGGGTATTTTGGGCGCGGCTGTGCCCGGGCCTATTTTTAGCACACGGAGGCGCCTCGCAAAGTCTCGCGCCATTCCGAGTCCGGCGGACGAAGTTGGCCAGCCCCACCCCCCAAGGATATAGCCCACCCGTTTGTGTGGCCTTTTTCCGCAGGACGAACATGGCGCAACGTCCTTCGGGCGGGTATTTTACAGGCGCGGCTGTGCCCGGGGCCTATTTTGGCACACGGAGGCGCCTCGCAAAGTCTTGCGCCATTCCGAGTCCGGCGGATGGAGTTGGCCAGCCCCACCCCCCAAGGCTATAGCCCACCCGTTTTTGTGGCCTTTTTCCGCTGGACGAACTTGGCGCCCCATCCTTCGGGCGGGTATTTTTGGGCGCGGCTGTGCCCAGGCCTATTTTTAGCACACGGAGGTGCCTCGCAAAGTCTCGCGCCATTCGAGTCCGGCGGACGGATGAAGTTGGCCAGCCCCACCCCCAAGGCTATAGCCCACCCGTTTTTGTGGCCTTTTTCCGCTGGACGAACTTGGCGCCCCGGCCTTCGGGCGGGTATTTTTGGGCGCGGCTGTGCCCGCGGCCTATTGTTGGCACACGGAGGCGCCTCGTGAAGTCTCGCGTCATTCCGAGCCCGGCGGACGAGTTGGCCAGCCCCACCCCCCAAGGCTATAGCCCACCCGTTTTTGTGGCCTTTTTCCGCTGGACGAACTTGGCGCCCCGGCCTTCGGGCGGGTATTTTTGGGTGCGGCTGTGCCCGCGGCCTATTTTTGGCACACGGAGGCGCCTCGCAAAGTCTCGCGCCATTCCGAGTCCGGCGGACGAAGTTGGCCAGCCCCACCCCCCAAGGCTATAGCCCACCCGTTTTTGTGGCCTTTTTCCGCTGGACGAACTTGGCGCCGCGGCCTTCGGGCGGGTATTTTTCGGCGAGGCTGTACCAGTGGCCTATTTTTGGCACACGGAGGCGCCTCGCAAAGTCTCGCACCATTCCGAGTCCGGCGGATGGAGTTGGCCAGCCCCACCCCCCAAGGCTATAGCCCACCCGTTTTTGTGGCCTTCTCCGCTGGACGAACTTGGCGCCCCGGCCTTCGGGCGGGTATTTTTGGGCGCGGCTGTGCCCGCGGCCTATTTTTGGCACACGGAGGCGCCTCGCAAAGTCTCGCGCCATTCCGAGTCCGGCGGATGGAGTTGGCCAGCCCCACCCCCCAAGGCTATAGCCCACCCGTTTTTGTGGCCTTTTTCTGCTGGTCGAACTTGGCGCAACGGCCTTCGGGCGGGTATTTTTGGCCGCGGCTGTGTCCGCGGCCTACTTTTGGCACACGGAGGCGCCTCGCAAAGTCTCGCGCCATTCCGAGTCCGGGGGATGGAGTTGGCCAGCCCCACCCCCCAAGGCTATAGCCCACCCGTTTTTGTGGCCTTTTTCCGCTGGACGAACTTGGCGCAACGGCCTTCGGGCGGGTATTTTTGGGCGCGGCTGTGCCCGCGGCCTATTTTTGGCACACGGAGGCGCCTCGCAAAGTCTCGCGCCATTCCGAGTCCGGCGGATGAAGTTGGCCAGCCCCACCCCCCAAGGCTATAGCCCACCCATTTTTGTGGCCTTTTTCCGCTGGACGAACTTGGCGCCCCGGCCTTCGGGCAGGTATATTTGCGCGGCTGTGCCCGCGACCTATTTTTGGCACACGGAGGGGCCTCGCAAAGTCTCGCGCCATTCCGTGTCCGGCGGATGGAGTTGGCCAGCCCCACCCCCCAAGGCTATAGCCCACCCGTTTTTGTGGCCTTTTTCCGCTGGACGAACTTGGCGCCCCATCCTTCGGGCGGGTATTTTTGGGCGCGGCTGTGTCCGCGGCCTATTTTTAGCACACGGAGGCGCCTCGCAAAGTCTCGCGCCATTCCGAGTCCGGCGGACGAAGTTGGCCAGCCCCACCCCCCAAGGCTATAGCCCACCCGTTTTTGTGGCCTTTTTCCGCTGGACGAACTTGGCGCCCCGGCCTTCGGGCGGGTATTTTTGGGCGCGGCTGTGCCCGCGGCCTTTTTTGGCACACGGAGGCGCCTCGTAAAGTCTCGCGCCATTCCGAGTCCGGCGGACGAAGTTGGCCAGCCCCACCCCCCAAGGCTATAGCCCACCCGTTTTGTGGCCTTTTTCCGCTGGACGAACTTGGCGCCCCGGCCTTCGGGCGGGTATTTTTGGGCGCGGCTGTGCCCGCGGCCTATTTTTGGCACACGGAGGCGCCTCGCAAAGTCTCGCGCCATTCCGAGTCCGGCGGACGAAGTTGGCCAGCCCCACCCCCCAAGGCTATAGCCCACCCGTTTTTGTGGCCTTTTTCCGCTGGACGAACTTGGCGCCCGGCCTTCGGGCGGGTATTTTTGGGCGCGGCTGTGCCCGCGGCCTATTTTTGGCACACGGAGGCGCCTCGCAAAGTCTCGCGCCATTCCGAGTCCGGCGGATGGAGTTGGCCAGCCCCACCCCCCAAGGCTATAGCCCACCCGTTTTTGTGGCCTTTTTCTGCTGGTCGAACTTGGCGCACCGGCCTTCGGGCGGGTATTTTTGGGCGCGGCTGTGCCCGCGGCCTATTTTCAGCACACGGAGGCGCCTCGCAAAGTCTCGCGCCATTCCGAGTCCGGCGGACGAAGTTGGCCAGCCCCACCCCCCAAGGCTATAGCCCACCCGTTTTTGTGGCCTTTTTCCGCTGGACGAACTTGGCGCCCCGGCCTTCGGGCGGGTATTTTTGGGCGCGGCTGTGCCCGCGGCCTATTTTTGGCACACGGAGGTGCCTCGCAAAGTCTCGCGCCATTCCGAGTCCGGCGGACGAAGTTGGCCAGCCCCACCCCCCAAGGCTATAGCCCACCCGTTTTTGTGGCCTTTTTCCGCTGGACGAACTTGGCGCCCCGGCCTTCGGGCGGGTTTTTGCGGGCGCGGCTGTGCCCGTGGCCTATTTTGGGCACACGGAGGTGCCTCGCCAAGTCTCGCGCCATTCCGAGTCCGGCGGATGGAGTTGGCCAGCCCCACCCCCCAAGGCTATAGCCCACCCATTTTTGTGGCCTTTTTCCGCTGGACGAACTTGGCGCACCGGCCTTCGGGCGTGTATTTTTGGGCGCGGCTGTGCCGGGGCCTATTTAGCAGCACACGGAGGCGCCTCGCAAAGTCTCGCGCCAATCCGAGTCCGGCGGACGAAGTTGGCCAGCCCCACCCCCCAGGCTATAGCCCACCCGTTTTGTGGCCTTTTTCCGCTGGACGAACTTGGCGCCCCGGCCTTCGGGCTGGTATTTTTGGGCGCGGCTGTGCCCGGGGCCTATTTTTGGCACACGGAGGCGCCTCGCAAAGTCTCGCGCCATTCCGAGTCCGGCGGACGATGTTGGCCAGCCCCACCCCCCAAGGCTATAGCCCACCCGTTTTTGTGGCCTTTTTCCGCTGGACGAACTTGGCGCGCCGACCTTCGGGCGGTTATTTTTGGGCGCTGCTGTGCCCGCGGCCTATTTTTGGCACACGGAGGCACCTCGCAAAGTCTCGCGCCATTCGAGTCCGGCGGACGAAGTTGGCCAGCCCCACCCCCCAAGGCTATAGCCCACCCGTTTTTGTGGCCTTTTTCCGCTGGACGAACCTGGCGCAACGGCCTTCGGGCGGGTATTTTTGGGCGCGGCTGTGCCCGGGCCTATTTTTAGCACACGGAGGCGCCTCGCAAAGTCTCGCGCCATTCCGAGTCCGGCGGATGGAGTTGGCCAGCCCCACCCCCCAAGGCTATAGCCCACCCGTTTTTGTGGCCTTTTTCCGCTGGACGAACTTGGCGCCCCATCCTTCGGGCGGGTATTTTTGGGCGCGGCTGTGCCCGGGCCTATTTTTAGCACACGGAGGGGCCTCGCAAAGTCTCGCGCCATTCCGAGTCCGGCGGACGATGTTGGCCAGCCCCACCCCCCAAGGCTATAGCCCCCCCGTTTTTGTGGCCTTTTTCCGCTGGACGAACTTGGCGCCCCGGCCTTCGGGCGGGTATTTTTGGGCACGGCTGTGCCCGCGGCCTATTTTTGGCACACGGAGGCGCCTCGCAAAGTCTCGCGCCATTCCGAGTCCGGCGGACGATGTTGGCCAGCCCCACCCCCCAAGGCTATAGCCCACCCGTTTTTGTGGCCTTTTTCCGCTGGACGAACTTGGCGCCCGACCTTCGGGGGGTATTTTTGGGCGCGGCTATGCCTGTGGCCTATTTTTGGCACACGGAGGTGCCTCGCAAAGTCTCACGCCATTCTGAGTCCGGCGGACGAAGTTGGCCAGCCCCACCCCCCAAGGCTATAGCCCACCCCTTGTTGTGGCCTTTTTCCGCTGGGCCGAACTTGGTGCCCCGGCCTTCGGGTGGGTATTTTTGGGCGCGGCTGTGCCCGGGGCCTATTTTGGGCACACGGAGGTGCCTCGCCAAGTCTCGCGCCATTCCGAGTCCGGCGGATGGAGTTGGCCAGCCCCACCCCCCAAGGCTATAGCCCACCCATTTTTGTGGCCTTTTTCCGCTGGACGAACTTGGCGCCACATCCTTCGGGCGGGTATTTTTGGGCGCGGCTGTGCCCGGGCCTATTTTTAGCACACGGAGGCGCCTCGCAAAGTCTCGCGCCATTCCGAGTCCGGCGGACGAAGTTGGCCAACCCCACCCCCCAAGGCTATAGCCCACCCGTTTTTGTGGCCTTTTCCGCTGGCCGAACTTGGCGCCCGGCCTTGGGCGGGTATTTTTGGCGCGGCTGTGCCCGGGCCTATTTTTTTGGCACACGGAGGCGCCTCGCAAAGTCTCGCGCCATTCCGAGTCCGGCGGATAGGTGGGCCAGCCCCACCCCCCAAGGCTATAGCCCACCCGTTTTTGTGGCCTTTTTCCGCTGGACGAACTTGGCGCCCCGGCCTTAGGGCGGGTATTTTTGGGCGCGGCTGTGCCCGCGGCCTATTTTTGGCACACGGAGGCGCCTCGCAAAGTCTCGCGCCATTCCGAGTCCGGCGGATGGAGTTGGCCAGCCCCACCCCCCAAGGCTATAGCCCACCCGTTTTTGTGGCCTTTTCCGCTGGACGAACTAGGCGCCCCAACCTTAGGGCGGGTATTATTGTGCGCGGCATTGCACGGGCCAAATTTTATCACACGCAGGCGCCTCGTAAAGTCTCGCGCCATACCCAGTCGGGCGGACGAAGGTGGGCCGCCCCACCCGTCAAGGCTATTGCCCACCCGTTTTGTGGCCTTTTTCCGCTGGGCGAACTTGGCGCCAACCGGGGGGGTATTTTTGGTCGCGGCTGTGCCCGCGGCCTATTTTTGGCACACGGAGGTGCCTCGCAAAGTCTCGCGCCATTCCGAGTCCGGCGGACGAAGTTGGCCAGCCCCACCCCCCAAGGCTATAGCCCACCCGGTTTTGTGGCCTTTTTCCGCTGGACGAACCTGGCGCAACGGCCTTCGGGCGGGTATTTTTGGGCGCGGCTGTGCCCGGGGCCTATTTTGGGCACACGGAGGTGCCTCGCAAAGTCTCGCGCCATTCCGAGTCCGGCGGATGGAGTTGGCCAGCCCCACCCCCCAAGGCTATAGCCCACCCATTTTTGTGGCCTTTTTCCGCTGGACGAACTTGGCGCCCCATCCTTCGGGCGGGTATTTTTGGGCGCGGCTGTGCCCGGGCCTATTTTTAGCACACGGAGGCGCCTCGCAAAGTCTCGCGCCATTACGAGTCCGGCGGACGAAGTTGGCCAGCCCCACCGCCCAAGGCTATAGCCCACCCGTTTTTGTGGCCTTTTTCCGCTGGACGAACTTGGCGCCCCGGCCTTCGTGCGGGTATTTTTGGGCACGGCTGTGCCCGCGGCCTATTTTTGGCACACGGAGGCGCCTCGCAAAGTCTCGCTCCATTCCGAGTCCGGCGGACGATGTTGGCCAGCCCCACCCCCCAAGGCTATAGCCCCCCCGTTTTTGTGGCCTTTTTCCGCTGGACGAACTTGGCGCAACGACCTTCGGGGGGGTATTTTTGGGCACGGCTGTGCCCGCGGCCTATTTTTGGCACACGGAGGTGCCTCGCAAAGTCTCACACCATTCTGAGTCCGGCGGACGAAGTTGGCCAGCCCCACCCCCCAAGGCTATAGCCCACCCGTTTTTGTGGCCTTTTTCCGCTGGACGAACCTGGCGCAACGGCCTTCGGGCGGGTATTTTTGGGCGCGGCTGTGCCCGGGGCCTATTTTGGGCACACGGAGGTGCCTCGCAAAGTCTCGCGCCATTCCGAGTCCGGCGGATGGAGTTGGCCAGCCCCACCCCCCAAGGCTATAGCCCACCCATTTTTGTGGCCTTTTTCCGCTGGACGAACTTGGCGCCCCATCCTTCGGGCGGGTATTTTTGGGCGCGGCTGTGCCCGGGCCTATTTTTAGCACACGGAGGGGCCTCGCAAAGTCTCGCGCCATTCCGAGTCCGGCGGACGATGTTGGCCAGCCCCACCCCCCAAGGCTATAGCCCCCCCGTTTTTGTGGCCTTTTTCCGCTGGACGAACTTGGTGCCCTGGCCTTCGGGCGGGTATTTTTGGGCACGGCTGTGCCCGCGGCCTATTTTTGGCACACGGAGGCGCCTCGCAAAGTCTCGCGCCATTCCGAGTCCGGCGGACGAAGTTGGCCAGCCCCACCCCCCAAGGCGATAGCCCCCCCGGGTTTGTGGGCTTTTTCCGCGGGGCGGACGTGGCGCCCCGGCCGTCGGGGGGGGGTGTTTGGGCGCGGCGGGGGCCGCGGCCTATTTTTGGCACACGGAGGTGCCTCGCAAAGTCTCACACCATTCTGAGTCCGGCGGACGAAGTTGGCCAGCCCCACCCCCCAAGGCTATAGCCCACCCGTTTTTGTGGCCTTTTTCCGCTGGACGAACCTGGCGCAACGGCCTTCGGGCGGGTATTTTTGGGCGCGGCTGTGCCCGGGGCCTATTTTGGGCACACGGAGGTGCCTCGCAAAGTCTCGCGCCATTCCGAGTCCGGCGGATGGAGTTGGCCAGCCCCACCCCCCAAGGCTATAGCCCACCCATTTTTGTGGCCTTTTTCCGCTGGACGAACTTGGCGCCCATCCTTCGGGCGGGTATTTTTGGGCGCGGCTGTGCCCGGGCCTATTTTTAGCACACGGAGGCGCCTCGCAAAGTCTCGCGCCATTCCGAGTCCGGCGGACGAAGTTGGCCAGCCCCACCCCCCAAGGCTATAGCCCACCCGTTTTTGTGGCCTTTTTCCGCAGGACGAACCTGGCGCAACGGCCTTCGGGCGGGTATTTTTGGGCGCGGCTGTGCCCGGGGCCTATTTTTGGCACACGGAGGCGCCTCGCAAAGTCTTGCGCCATTCCGAGTCCGGCGGATGGAGTTGGCCAGCCCCACCCCCCAAGGCTATAGCCCACCCGTTTTTGTGGCCTTTTTCCGCTGGACGAACTTGGCGCCCCATCCTTCGGGCGGGTATTTTTGGGCGCGGCTGTGCCCGGGCCTATTTTTAGCACACGGAGGCGCCTCGCAAAGTCTCGCGCCATTACGAGTCCGGCGGACGAAGTTGGCCAGCCCCACCGCCCAAGGCTATAGCCCACCCGTTTTTGTGGCCTTTTTCCGCTGGACGAACTTGGCGCCCCGGCCTTCGTGCGGGTATTTTTGGGCGCGGTTGTGCCCGCGGCCTATTTTTGGCACACGGAGGCTCCTCGCAAAGTCTCGCGCCATTCCGAGTCCGGCGGACGAAGTTGGCCAGCCCCACCCCCCAAGGCTATAGCCCACCCATTTTTGTGGCTTTTTTCCGCTGGACGAACTTGGCGCCCCGTCCTTCGGGCGGGTATTTTTGGGCGCGGCTGTGCCCTGTGACCTGACCTACAGCACACGGAGGCGCCTCACAAAGACTCGCGCCATTCCGAGTCCGGCGGATGGAGTTGGCCAGCCCCACCCCCCAAGGCTATAGCCCACCCGTTTTTGTGGCCTTTTTCCGCTGGACGAACTTGGCGCCCCATCCTTCGGGCGGGTATTTTTGGGCGCGGCTGTGCCCGGGCCTATTTTTAGCACACGGAGGCGCCTCGTAAAGTCTCGCGCCATTCCGAGTCCGGCGGACGAAGTTGGCCAGCCCCACCGCCCAAGGCTATAGCCCACCCGTTTTTGTGGCCTTTTTCCGCTGGACGAACTTGGTGGCCCGGCCTTCGGGCGGGTATTTTTTGGTACGGCTGTGCCCGTGGCCTATTTTTGGCACACGGAGGGGCCTCGCAAAGTCTCGCGCCATTCCGAGTCCGGCGGACGATGTTGGCCAGCCCCACCCCCCAAGGCTATAGCCCCCCCGTTTTTGTGGCCTTTTTCCGCTGGACGAACTTGGTGCCCCGGCCTTCGGGTGGGTATTTTGGCACGGCTGTGCCCCGGCCTAATTTTGGCACACGGAGGCGCCTCGCAAAGTCTCGCTCCATTCCGAGTCCGGCGGACGATGTTGGCCAGCCCCACCCCCCAAGGCTATAGCCCCCGTTTTTGTGGCCTTTTTCCGCTGGGCGAACTTGGCGCCCGGCCTTCGGGCGGGTATTTTAGGTGCGGCTGTGCCCGTGGCCTATTTTGGCACCCGGAGGGGCCTCTCTAAGTCTCGCGCCATTCCAAGTCCGGCGGACGACGTTGGCCAGCCCCACCCCCAAGGCTATAGCCCACCCGTTTTTGTGGCCTTTTTCCGCTGGACGAACTTGGCGCCCGGCCTTGGGCGGGTATTTTTAGGCGCGGTTGTGCCCAAGGCCTATTTTTGGCACACGGAGGCGCCTCTCAAAGTCTCGCTCCATTCCGAGTCCGGCGGACGATGTTGGCCAGCCCCACCCCCATGGATATAGCCCCCACCCCCAAGGCTATAGCCCACCCGTTTTGTGGACTTTTTCCGCTGGTCGAACTTGGCGCCCGGCCTTCGGTGGGTGGGTATTTTTGGGCGTGACGCCCGCCCTGGCCTATTTTGGCAGACGGGGCGCCTGCAAAGTCTCACGCCATTCGAGTCCAGGCGGACGGTTGGCCAGCCCCACCCCCAAGGCTATAGCCCACCCGTTTTGTGGCCTTTTTCCGCAGGACGAACTTGGCGCCCCGGCCTTCGGGAGGGTATTTCTGGGCGGGGCTCTGCCCGCAGCCTAGTCTCAGCATTTGAGTCCGGTGGATGAGTTGGCCAGCCCCACCCCAGGTAGCCACCCGTTTTTGTGGCCTTTTTTCGCATGAACTTGGCGCCCGGCCTTGGTGTATTTTTGGGCGCCATTACTCGGCCTCGCAAAGTCTCGCGCCATTCTGAGTCCGAGGCGCACCCATTCAGTCCGCGAAAGTTGGCCAACCCACCCCCAAGGCTATAGCCCACCCGTTTTGTGGCCTTTTTCACTGGGCCGAACTTGCGCCGGCCGGGTGGGTATTTTTGGGCGCGCTGTGCTCCCGGCCTATTTTTAAAGTCTCGTCATTCTGAAACCATGGACGAAGTTGGCCAGCCCCCACTTCTGCTGCTATAGCTCACCTGCTTGTGCCTTTTTCCGCTGGACGAACTTGGCGCCCGGCCTTCGGGCTGTGGCCTATTTTTGGCACACGGCGCGGCGCAAAGTCTCGCACCATTCCGAGTCCGGCCTACGAGTTGGCCAGCCCCACCCCCAAGGCTATAGCCCACCGTTTTGTCTCGCACCATTCCGAGCCTTTTTCCGCGCGCGAAGTTG